>JAFMOC010000387.1:997500-1025000 GCA_019802505.1 Corydoras sp. C115 | reverse complement strand
AAACCCAGGGTTCCCCCTACAGAACCCTTGGACCCATAAGGGTCAAGGGCCTCGCTCATAGCCATACATTGGCGTTCAAACCCCAGTGTTCAAATCGCTAGAACAGAAGCCTTATTACAAACATCCCGACTTGATGCTTGGGTTCCGAACCCAGAGTTCTCCCTACAGAACCCTTGGAACCATAAAGGTTAAGGGCCTTGCTCATAAATATACAGTATATTGGCGTTCACACCCCAGTCTTTAGATCACTAGAACCAAACCATAATTCTAAATGTCCTGACTTGATACTTGGGTTCCAAACCCAGGGTTCCCCCTACAGCACCCTTGGAACCATGAGGTTAAAGGGCCTCGCTTATAAACATACACTGGTGTTCAAACCCCAGTGTTTAGATCGCTAGAACTAAACCCTTATTCTAAATTAGTCAGGATTTGATGGTTGGGTTCCAAACCCAGGGTTCCCCCTAGAGCACCTTTGGACCCATAAGGGTCAAGGGCCTCGCTCATAAACATACATTGGTGTTCACACCCCAGTCTTTTGATCACTAGAACCAAACCATAATTCTAAATGTCCCGACTTGATACTTGGGTTCCAAACCCAGGGTTCCCCCTACAGCACCATTGGAACCATAAGGTTAAAGGGCCTCACTTATAAACATACACTGGTGTTCAAACCCCAGTGTTTAGATCACTAGAACCAAACCCTTATTCTAAATTAGTCAGGATTTGATGTTTGGGTTCCAAACCCAGGGTTCCCCCTACAGAACCCTTGGAACCATAAGGGTTAAGGGCCTCGCTCATAGCCATACATTGGCGTTCAAACCCCAGTGTTCAAATCGCTAGAACAGAAGCCTTATTACAAACATCCCGACTTGATGCTTGGGTTCCGAACCCAGAGTTCCCCCTACAGAACCCTTGGAACCATAAGGGTTAAGGGCCTCGCTCATAGCCATACATTGGCGTTCAAACCCCAGTCTTTAGATCACTAGAACCAAACCATAATTCTAAATGTCCTGACTTGATACTTGGGTTCCAAACCCAGGGTTCCCCCTACAGCACCCTTGGAACCATAAGGTTAAAGGGCCTCGCTTATAAACATACACTGGTGTTCAAACCCCAGTGTTTAGATCGCTAGAACCAAACCCTTATTCTAAATTAGTCAGGATTTGATGTTTGGGTTCCAAACCCAGGGTTCCCCCTAGAGCACCTTTGGACCCATAAGGATTAAGGGCCTCGCTCATAAACATACATTGGTGTTCACACCCCAGTCTTTAGATCACTAGAACCAAACCATAATTCTAAATATCCTGACTTGATACTTGGGTTCCAAACCCAGGGTTCCCCCTACAGCACCCTTGGAACCATAAGGTTAAAGGGCCTCACTTATAAACATACACTGGTGTTCAAACCCCAGTGTTTAGATCGCTAGAACCAAACCCTTATTCTAAATTAGTCAGGATTTGATGTTTGGGTTCCAAACCCAGGGTTCCCCCTACAGAACCCTTGGAACCATAAGGGTTAAGGGCCTCGCTCATAGCCATACATTGGCGTTCAAACCCCAGTGTTCAAATCGCTAGAACAGAAGCCTTATTACAAACATCCCGACTTGATGCTTGGGTTCCGAACCCAGAGTTCTCCCTACAGAACCCTTGGGACCATAAAGGTTAAGGGCCTTGCTCATAAATATATATTGGCGTTCACACCCCAGTCTTTAGATCACTAGAACCAAACCATAATTCTAAATGTCCTGACTTGATACTTGGGTTCCAAACCCAGGGTTCCCCCTACAGCACCCTTGGAACCATAAGGTTAAAGGGCCTCGCTTATAAACATACACTGGTGTTCAAACCCCAGTGTTTAGATAGCTAGAACCAAACCCTTATTCTAAATTAGTCAGGATTTGATGTTTGGGTTCCAAACCCAGGGTTCCCCCTAGAGCACCTTTGGACCAATAAGGGTTAAGGGCCTCGCTCATAAACATACATTGGTGTTCACACCCCAGTCTTTAGATCACTAGAACCAAACCATAATTCTAAATGTCCCGACTTGATACTTGGGTTCCAAACCCAGGGTTCCCCCTAGAGCACCATTGGAACCATAAGGTTAAAGGGCCTTGCTCATAAAGATACTTTGGTGTTCAAACACCAGTCTATAGATCGCTAGAACCAAACCCTTATTCTAAATTAGTCAGGATTTGATGGTTGGGTTCCAAACCCAGGGTTCCCCCTAGAACACCTTTGGACCCATAAGGGTTAAGGGCCTCGCTCATAAACATACATTGGTGTTCACACCCCAGTCTTTAGATCACTAGAACCAAACCATAATTCTAAAAATCCCGACTTGATACTTGGGGTGATAACCCAGGGTTCCCCCTAGAGCACCATTGGAACCATAAGGGTTAAGGGCCTAGCTCATTTGTTCTAGCTCTGGCATTCGCATGAGATTGATGCTTGGGGTGAGAACCCAGGGTTCCCCCTACAGCACGCTTGGAACAATAAGGTTAAAGGGCCTCGCTTATAAACATACACTGGTGTTCAAACCCCAGTGTTTAGATCGCTAGAACCAAACCCTTATTACAAATATCCCGACTTGACGCTTGGGATGAGAACCCAGGGTTCCCCCGAGAGCACCATTGGAACCATAAGGGTTAAGGGCCTGGCTCATTTGTTCTAGCTCTGGCATTCAAACCCCAGCCTTCAGATCACTAGAAACAAACCTAATTCCAAATATCCCAACTTGATGCTTGGGGTGATAACTCAGGGTTCCCCCGAGAGCACCATTGGAACCATAAGGGTTAAGGGCCTAGCTCATTTGTTCTAGCTCTGGCATTCGCATGAGATTGATGCTTGGGGTGAGAACCCAGGGTTCCCCCTACAGAACCCTTGGAACCATAAGGTTAAAGGGCCTCGCTTATAAACATACACTGGTGTTCAAACCCCAGTGTTTAGATCGCTAGAACCAAACCCTTATTACAAATATCCCGACTTGACGCTTGGGATGAGAACCCAGGGTTCCCCCGAGAGCACCATTGGAACCATAAGGGTTAAGGGCCTCGCTCATAAACATACATTAGTGTTCAAACCCCAATGTTCAGATCACTAGAACCAAAATCTACTTCCAAATATCCCAACTTGATGCTTGGGGTGAGAACCCAGGGTTCCCCCTAGAGCACCATTGGAACCTTAAGGGTTAAGGGCCTCGCTCCTAAACTTACATTGGCAACATTTGTTCTAGCTGGCGTTCAAACCCCAGTGTTCAGATCGCTAGAACCAAACCCTACTTGCAAATATCCCGACTTCATGCTTGGGGTTAAAACCCAGGGTTCCCCATGGAGCAACCTTGGAACCATAAGGGTTAAGGGTCTAGCTCATTTGGTCTAGCTGATGTTCAAACCCCAATGTTCAGATCGCTAGAACAGAATCCTAATTCCAAATATCCCGACTTGATGCTTGGGTTCTGAATCCAGGGTTCCCCATAGAGCACCATTGGAACCATAACGGTTAAGGGGCTCGCTCATTTGGTCTAGCTGGCGTTCAAACCCCAATGTTCAGATCGCTAGAACCAAACTCTAAATCCAAATATCCCAACTTGATGCTTGGATTCCGAACCCAGGGTTCCCCCTACAGAACCCTTGGAACCATAAGGGTTAAGGGCCTCGCTCATAGCCATACATTGGCGTTCAAACCCCAGTGTTCAAATCGCTAGAACAGAAGCCTTATTACAAACATCCCGACTTGATGCTTGGGTTCCGAACCCAGAGTTCTCCCTACAGAACCCTTGGGACCATAAAGGTTAAGGGCCTTGCTCATAAATATATATTGGCGTTCACACCCCAGTGTTTAGATCGCTAGAACCAAACCCTAATTGCAAATATTCCGACTTCATGCTTGGGTTCTGAACCCAGGGTTCCCCCTACAGCACCATTGGAACCATAAGGGTTAAGGGCCTTGCTCATAAACATACTTTGGCATTCAAACCCCAGTCTTTAGATCACTACAACCAAACCATAATTCTAAATATCCCGACTTGATACTTGGGTTCCAAACCCAGTGTTCCCCCTACAGCACCATTGGAACCATAAGGGTTAAGGGCCTTGCTCATAAAGATACTTTGGTGTTCAAAGCCCAGTCTATAGATCGCTAGAACCAAACCCTTATTCTAAATTAGTCAGGATTTGATGGTTGGGTTCCAAACCCAGGGTTCCCCCTAGAACACCTTTGGACCCATAAGGGTTAAGGGCCTCGCTCATAAACATACATTGGTGTTCACACCCCAGTCTTTAGATCACAAGAACCAAACCATAATTCTAAATATCCCGACTTGATACTTGGGTTCCAAACCCAGGGTTCCCCCTAGAGCACCTTTGGAACCATAACGGTTAAGGGCCTCGCTCATAAACATACATTGGTGTTCAAACCCCAATGTTCAGATCACTAGAACCAAACCCTAATTCCAAACATCTCGACTTGATGCTTGGGTTCCGAATCCAGGGTTCCCCATGGAGCTCCCTTGGAACCATAAGGGTTAAGGGCCTCGCTCATAAACATACTTTGGTGTTCAAACCCCAGTCTTCAGTTCGCTAGAACCAAACCCTTATTACAAATATCCCGACTTGATGCTTGGATTCCAAACCCAGGGTTCCCCCTAGAGCACCTTTGGAACTCTTAACCAAGGGTTAAGTGCCTCGCTCATAAACATACATTAGTGTTCAAACCCCAGTGTTCAGATCACTAGAACCAAACTCTAATTCCAAACATCCCGACTTGATGCTTCGGTTCCGAAAACCAAGGTTCCCCATAGAGCACCTTTGGAACCATAAGGGTTAAAGGCCTCACTCATTTGGTCTAGCTGGTGTTCAAAACCCAATGTTCAGATCGCTAGAACCAAACCCTTATTACAAATATCCCGACTTAAAGCTTGGGTTCTGAACCCGGGGTTCCCCCTACAGAACCTTTGGAACCATAAGGGTGTGTGGGCGTACTTTGAGTCCCCGGCCCAGTGCATGGCGTAGATCTTGGCCAGATGTCCTCTCAGCGTCTTCCTGGCCTTGAGCTGCACCCGGGGAACCGTCGACGTTCCCGAGGTGGCGTCCTGCAGGGTGGTGTCGAGAACTTCCTTCCGTGCCGCCTGTACAGACAGACACACAGACGTTCTAGAGTGGGCATATACCGATATATATCATATAGAACTCAATTCCCATGTCTACACACAAGAACCCTATAGGTTTCAAAGTGCTCATCAGCACCCCCAGTGGTCAAAACCCCGAAGTACAGCTTGGATTTCAATAGGTATCATTTCCATTGCTTTAATCGATGATGCAAAAGTGAAAATGCCGTCATGTCTACGGTCCTCCAAAGCGGGTTCTACGCTAGATCCCGGACCAGAGGATCACGCCATTGGTCCGGATTGCCGTGTTCTCGCGCAGATTTCCAAAATCAGAACCATGACCGCAATTGACGCCTTCCTTCCTCCCTCCCTCCCTCATGTTTTGCATAGCGCCATTTGGTTCTCGCTCTTGTTTACAGAACCCCAGGCGTAGTTTGGTGTTTTTTAGATTTTGCAGTCAAGGTTCCGTCTTTGTTCTCCTCCCATCAACGTTCTAGCGGTTTTCACCCCGCCATCGGTTTTCAACTACTTAATAATTTAATAGTCGGATATTCATGTTTTTAAATGGCCGGGACTGTGGGAGGAAAGCGGAGAACCCGGAGGAAACCCACGCGGACACGGGGAGAACATGGAAAGTCCACTCATATTGGGATTTCAAACTGGAATCCCCAGCTCTGAGAGGAGAATATGCCAAACACTAAGCCAACGTGCCGCCCATGGATGGATCCATCCATCTACTATCTTCCGCTTTATCCTCTATTAGGGTCGCGGTGGGGTTCTCCATGCCCATCCAGGGGAGAACGTTTCGGGCGCTGGGCAGATACACCCAGGACAGGGGGGCAACCTATCGCTGGACACTCACTCACACTCTATATGGGGCAATTTGGAGAATTCAATTGACCTTGAGGCCTGTTTTTGGAGTGTGGGAGGAAAGCAGAGAACCCAGAGGGAACCCACACGGACACGGGGAGAACATGGAAACTCGACCCAGATTGGGATATATATATATATATATATATATATATATATATATACATACACACATCCATCCATTATCTTCCACTTTATCCTCTACTAGGGTTGCAGGTGGGGTTCCCCATGCCCATCCAGGGGAGAACGTTCCGGGCGCTGGGCAGACACACTCAGGAATGGACACACACACTCTATATGGGGCAATTTGGAGAATTCAAGTGACCTTCATCCATGTTTTTGGACTGTGGGAGGAAAGCGGAGAACTCGGAGGAAACCCATGCGGACACGGGGAGAACATGCAAACTCCACCCAGATTGCGACTAGAACCGGGAATCCCTAGCGCTGCGAAGAGAACATGCCAAACACTAATATATATATATATATATATATATATATATATATATATATATATATATATATATATATATATATATTTATATAGGCAGCACGGTGGCTTAGTGGTTTAACATGTTCTCCTCTCAGCACTAGGGATCCCCGGTTCGAATCCCCATCTGGGTGGAGTTTCCATGTTCTCCCCGTGTCCGCGTGGGTTTCCTCCGGGTTCTCCGGTTTCCTCCCACAGTCCAAAAACATGGCTCAAATCGATTGAATTCTCCAAATTGCCCCATATAGAGTGTGTCTGTGTGAGTGAGTGAGTGTGTGCCCAGCGATGGATTGGCGCCCTCTCCTGGGTGTATCTGCCCAGCGCCCGAGACGTTCTCCCCTGGATGGGCATGGGGAACCCCCCCACGACCCTAATAGAGGATAAAGCGGAAGATAATGAATAAAGTGCATCCTATCTTATTGTCTCTTCACAAACAAGGACATTCGTTTATTAGTCCGTCCCCCGGCGATTTCCATGGCGATTTGCATGTTCCGGATTCCGGATGTGCTGTGGGGATGCGAGCGCGAGTACGTGTACGTGGACGTGGACGTGGACGCTTGACCATACGATACCCACAGCGATCTGTCCCTTCAGGGTCTCGGCCTCCTTGCGAAGCTGCTCCATCTCGCCCATGGCGACGGTCTCCGGGGCGACGGCGGACTCGGGGCGTGTGCTGCGAAGGCTGCCGAGAGAGGACACGGGACAGGTTAGATGGTCACATGGTCACATATTAAAGGTGCTCGCGGTGTAAAGGGCGGGGTGGGTGGGGCATTTGCAATTCAAAACAGGTCTCAACCGGTTTGCAAATGGTCCCGAATGAGGATGCACGCAAACAGGCACCGATTCCCAAAAACGGAGTGCGTCGCTGGATTTGGGGTTTTAGCCTTAATGGTCAGTAAAGTTACCCTTTAATTTGAAATAATGACTAATCGGCACTTTAATCGATTTCTAATCGTTTAAACACCCCCCCCCCCGCCCAATATACACACAACACATTTAAAAGCGACCAATCACACGCTCTGATTTAATAGCCTCACAATTTAAAGGAGTTAATATAGAAAGAATGATTAAATAAGACCAAAAAAGCAAAGGAACCTTACCTTTAAAACGGGAGCTGGCTTATACCGGCTGCTCTTTAATCGTCAGTGTTCGTACCGAGCGCTTCGGACCGAGTGCCTTTGCTTCGAATTTGCTTGAGGAGGGGGGACGGGGGACGGGGGGGCGGAGCCTGGCCCGTCATGGACTTTATTCAAATCGCCTCGTTTTGCCTCCCGACAGATCAGCTGCTCACGGCGATGTGGGAATTCTGCTATTAAGGTAAAAGAAATGGAGGCTGCGACGCCTTCTACAGGTGTCGACACCCCGGGGGTCACCCGAATGTGGAACGGGGGGTGGGGGGGTGGGGGGGTTAGAGTGGGCCTAAATCCCGATTTGAAGGGCTGCTAAATCCGCTCTCATCGGATTAGATTGCTCTTTGCATCTGGATAAAAGCTGGATGGATGGCTATGAGATTGGGGGGGGGTGGATGGGGGGGTGGATGGGGGGGGGTAGATGGGGGGGGTAAGGGAGCCAGGGGTGGAGAGGTGCGTGACTGTGGCCTAGACATCATTTGAATCCTGCTACGTTCATGCCCGATGACCTTCCACTGCTAGCTGAGATTTGCTATTGGGATTAATTTAATAGAAATGGAATGGCGACTGATAAGTGAAGAATCATTAATAATAATAATAATAATAATAATAATAATAATAATAATATAACACTATCTAGCTGTAGTCTGCTGGTAATAATAATGTCAAAAAATTGTATTAAGGTTTTAAATGGTTATTATTATGTTTACTATTATTATTATCATTATATTGGCAGGTTCATTATTATAATTAATAGCACGTTTACTATTATTATTACTTCCAGTATTATTCTTGGTATTATTGTTCCTATTATAATATTGTCATGTTTATAATTAATATGTTTTTTATCATGTTTACTATTATTTTTGTATGTATTTACTACTTTTATTACTGTTATTATTATTGTGACAGGTTAATTATTAATATTTTAAATATTATTATTATTATTATTATTATCATTATTATGTTGTCCCGTTTATTATTATGATAACGATTATTATTATTACTATTATTAGTTTTGTCCTATTTATTATTAATATTAGTATTATTATCGTTGGCATGATTGTTATTATTGTTATTTATTAATATTATCATGTTTACTATTACTATAATAATAATAATAATAATAATATATTGTCATGTTTATTATTATTATGAATAATATTTTTTTATTATTTCTATTATTATTATTATTTTAATTATTATTATTCCATCCATCTATTAACTTCCGCTTTATCCTCTATTAGGGTCGCGGGGGGGGCCCAATGCCCATCCAGGGGAGAACGTCTCGGGCGCTGGGCAGATACACCCAGGACAGGGCGCCAATCCATCGCTGGGCACACACTCACTCACACAGACACACTCTATATGGGGCAATTTGGGGCATTCAATTGACCTTGTTCCATTTTTTTGGACTGTGGGAGGAAAGCGGAGAACCCGGAGGAAACCCACGCAGACACGGAGAGAACATGGAAACTCCACCCAGATGGGGATTCGAACCGGGAATCCCTAGCGCTGAGAAGAGAACATGCCAACCACTAAACCACCGTGCCGCCCTGTTATGTTTATTATTGTTATTATTGTCATGTTAATTATTATTGTTATAATTTTTGTTTTTATTATTGCTGCTATTATTATTATTTATTTATTTATTTTTATTGCTTATTATTATAATAAATATATTATATATTAATATATTATTATTTTTATTATTGACATGTTTATTATTATTATTATTATTATTATTATTATTATTATTATCATCATAGTGTTATTATTATTATTATTATTATTATTATTATTATTATTGTTGTTATGTTTGTTATTATTATTATTGTTGTTGTTATGTTTGTTATTAGTACTATCATCATGTTTACTGTTATTATTATTATTATTGTCATGTTTAGTAATATTATTATTATTATTATTATTATTATTATTATTATTATTATTGTTGTTGTTGTTGTTGTTGTTGTCATGTTTATTATTATTACTATTATAACCTTTCCCATAACCTAGTATTGCTTAATTATTATTATAATCCATCTGATTGTCCTCCTGCACATGTGACATCATCATCACTCCACATTAAAAGAGAAGGGTTCCGTAACTCTGCACTCCATAACGCATCAGAACCCCGACGTTCTAAAGAGAGAAAATCAAAACGGGCACTTACCAAACCGCTGATGCCTTCTGCCTGGTCTGATCACTTTGATTATGTCGGACCTGATTGCCCCACTCTGCACTTGTGTCTCCTGCGTCTCTCCCCCGAGCAGCGCTGCAGATGAGATAGAACAAAAGAACACCAAAACAAAGGTTGAGAACGCGAGCTCGAGAGGTGAGGTTCCAAACAACAACACGGGCCTGCTGATTTGGTTTGGAAATTCGCAGAGTCGGCGTTTCGACCTGGCCAAACTGTTGGTGCCGTTTGGCGGGTACGAAAATCATCACTAGGACTCTGGAGTCTAGAACCCGTTATCCAACCCACACCTTGAAGTATGGTTTGGTCACGGAACGTCGATTAAGTGTCAATTAAAGGGATGAGGTAGCAGAGGGCGTGGCATTAGTGTGAATAGATGTTGGGTGGACACTCACTCACATGCTATATGGGGCAATTTAGAGCATTCGATTGACCTTGAAGCCATGTTTTTGGACTGTGGGAGGAAACCCACATGAGGAGAACGTGCTAAATACTAAACAACCATGTCGCCCAAAGGGCAATTCCGATAGGAGTGATTCGAAGCAGCCGTTTCACCTTGAATCCAGGTTTTTGGAGTGTGGGAGGAAAGCGGAGAACCCGGAGGAAACCCATGTGGACACAGGGAGAACATGCAAACCATGCAGATCGGGATTCGAACCTGGATTCCCAGTGTTGAGAGGAGAACATGCCAACCACTAAGCCACCATGTTGCCCTCAGGTCAATTTCGATAGGAGCGATTTAAAGCAGCCAATTCACCTTGAATCCAGGTTTTTGGATTGTGGGGCAATTTCGAAAAGGGCAATTTAAAGCAGCAAATTCCCCTTGGATCCATGGTTTTGGACTGTAGGGCAATTTTGCTAGAAGCGATTTAAATCAGTCCATTCACCTTGAATCCATGTTTTTGGACTGTGGTAGGAAACCGGAGAACCCGTAGGAAAACCACGCAGTCATGGGGAGAACATGCAAACTCTACACAGATTGGGATTCTAACCTGGAATTCCCAGCGCTGAGAGGAGAACATGCCAACCACTAAGCCACCATGTCGCCCTCAGGGCAATTTAGATAGGAGCGATTTAAAGCAGCCAATGCACCTTGAATCCATGTTTTTGGACAGTGGGGCAATTTAGATAGGAGTGATTTAAAGCAGTCCATTCACCTTGAAGCTATGTTTTTGGACTGTAGGGAAGTTTCGCTAGAAGCGATTAAAAGCAGCCAATTCATCTTGAATCCATTTTTTGGACTGTGGGGCAATTTAGAAAGGGCAATTTAAAGCAGACAATTCACCTTGAATCCATGTTTTTGGACAGTGTGGCAATTTAGATAGGAGTGATTCAAAGCAGCCATTTCACATTGAATCCATGTTATTGGACTGTGGGAGGAAAGCGGAGAACCCGGAGGAAACCCACACGGACACGGGGAGAACATGCAAACTCCCACAGATCGGGATTCCAACCTGGACCCCCAAGCGCTGAGTGGAGAACATGCTAACCACTAAGCCACCATGTCGCCCTCAGGGCAATTTAGATAGGAGTGATTTAAAGCAGCCAATTCACCTTGAATCCATGTTTTTGGACTGTGGGGCAATTTAAAGCAGCCCATTCACCTTGAATCCATGTTTTTGGAATGTAGGGCAATCTCGTTAGAAGCGAGTTAAAGAAGTCCATTGACCTTGAACCCATTGTTTTGGACTGTGGGAGAACATGCAAACTCCACCCATATCGGAATTGAACCTGGGAGAACATGCCAACCACTAAGCTACCATGGCGCCCTCAGGGCAATTTAGATAGGAGCGATTTAAAGCAGTCAATTCACCTTGAATCAATGGATTTGGATTGTGGGGCAATTTCAATAGGAGCAATTTGAAGCAGCCAAATCACCTTGAATCCATGGTTTTGGACTGTGGGAGAACATGCAAACTCCATTCAGATCGGATTCGAACCTAGACCCCTGAGAGGAGAACATGCCAACCACTAAGCCACCATGTCGCCCTCAGGGCAATTTACATAGGAGCGATTCAAAGCAGCCAATTCACCTTGAATCCATGGATTTGGATTGTGGGGCAATTTCAATAGGAGCAATTTGAAGCAGCCAATTCACCTTGAATCCATGTTTTTGGACTGTGGGACAATTTCGAAAGGGCAATTTAAAGCAGCCAATTCACCTTGAATCCATGTTTTTGGACTGTGGGGCAATTTCGAAAGGGCAATTTAAAGCAGCCAATTCACCTTGAATCCATGGTTTTGGATTGTGGGGCAATTTCAATAGGAGCAATTTGAAGCAGCCCATTCACCTTGAATCCATGTTTTTGGAATGCATGCAATTTCCATTGACCTTGAATCCATGGTTTTGGACTGTGGGAGAACATGCAAACTCCATTCAGATCGGATTCGAACCTGGACCCCTGAGAGGAGAACATGCCAACCACTAAGCCACCATGTCACCCTCAGGGCAATTTAGATAGGAGCGATTTAAAGCAGCCAATTCACCTTAAATCCATGTTTTTGGAGTGTGGTGCAATTTCGAAAGGGCAATTTAAAGCAGCCAATTCACCTTGAATCCAATGGTTTTGGATTGTGGGGCAATTTCGAAAGGGCAATTTAAAGCAGCCAATTCACCTTGAATCCATGGTTTTGGATTGTGGGGCAATTTCAATAGGAGCAATTTGAAGCAGCCAATTCACCTTGAATCTATGTTTTTGGACTGTGGGGCAATTTCGAAAGGGCAATTTAAAGCAGCCAATTCACCTTGAATCCATGGTTTTGGATTGTGGGGCAATTTCAATAGGAGCAATTTGAAGCAGCCCATTCACCTTGAATCCATGTTTTTGGAACGTAGGGCAATTTCAATAGGAGCAATATAAAGCAGTCCATTGACCTTGAATCCATGGTTTTGGAATGTAGGGCAATTTCCATTCACCTTGAATCCATGTTTTTGGAATGTAGGGCAATTTCCATTGACCTTGAATCCATGGTTTTGGACTGTGGGAGAACATACCTGGACCCCTGAGAGGAGAACATGCCAACCACTAAGCCACCATGTCACCCTCAGGGCAATTTAGATAGGAGCGATTTAAAGCAGCCCATTCACCTTGAATCCATGTTTTTGGACTGTGGGGGTAAATTAATGCGTCTGCTGGGATTCTAAACGCAGATTAAAGCGGTGCCACCATGTAGCAGGAGATTAATACCCCTCATCCACCCCTTATTTGCCCCACGGCTCCGGCCTGCTGTTTAAGTGATATAATGGAGACTAGTGTTTACAGGGTTAATGGCACGTCTACTTAAGATTAAGATTAAGCCTGACTTTGGGCTTAATCCCTACATTAATCCTCAATCCTGCTTTAACAGAGCTGCTGCGGGGCAGTATTGCGGGGCAAGAGATCACGGGGGCTTAGTGTTTAGCATGTTCTCCTCTCAGTGCTGGGGATCCATCCTCCCACAGTCCAAAAACATGGATTCAAGGTGAATAGGCTGCTTTAAATTACTTCTATCGAAATTGCCCCACAGTCCAAAAAGATGGATTCAAGGTGAATTGGCTGCTTTTAACTACTTCTATCGAAATTGCCCCACAGTCCAAAAACATGGATTCAAGGTGGATTGACTGCTTTGAATTGCTCCTATCGAAATTGCCCCACAGTCCAAAAACATGGATCCAAGGTGAATCGGCTGCTTTTAATTACTTCTATCGAAATTGCCCCACAGTCCAAAAACATGGATTCAAGGTGGATTGACTGCTTTGAATTGCTCCTATCGAAATTGCCCCACAGTCCAAAAACATGGATTCAAGGTGGATTGACTGCTTTGAATTGATCCTATTGAAATTGCCCCACAGTCCAAAAACATGGATTCAAGGTGGATTGACTGCTTTGAATTGCTCCTATCGAAATTGCCCCACAGTCCAAAAACATGGATCCAAGGTGAATCATCTGCTTTGAATTACTTCTATCGAAATTGCCCCACAGTCCAAAAACATGGATTCAAGGTGGATTGACTGCTTTGAATTGCTCCTATCGAAATTGCCCCACAGTCCAAAAACATGGATCCAAGGTGAAGTGGCTGCTTTAAATGACTTCTATCGAAATTGCCCCACAGTCCAAAAACATGGATCCAAGGTGAATCGGCTGCTTTGAATTGCTCCTATCGAAATTGCCCCACAGTCCAAAAACATGGATCCAAGGTGAATGGGATGCTTTAAATTGCGCCTATGGAAATTGCCCCACAGTCCAAAAACATGGATCCAAGGTGAATGGGATGCTTTGAATTGCTCCTATCTAAATTGCCCTACAGTCCACAAACATGGATTCAAGGAGAATCAGCTGCTTTAAATTACTTGTATCGAAATTGCCCCCCAGTCCAAAAACATGTATCCAAGGTGTATCGGCTGCTTTGAATTACTTCTATCGAAATTGCCCCACAGTCCAAAACCATGGATCCAAGGTGTATCGGCTGCTTTAAATTACTTCTATCGAAATTGCCCCACAGTCCAAAAATATGGATTCAAGGTGGATTGACTGCTTTAAATTGCTCCTATCGAAATTGCCCCACAGTCCAAAAACATGAATTTGAGTAATTTAAAGCAGCCAATTCACCTTGGATCCATGTTTTTTTTTTTTTTTTTTTACTGTGGGGCAAAGCAGCCTGCTTTGAATTACTCCTACCAAAATTGCCCCACAGTCCAAAAACATGGATTCAAGGTGAATGGGCTGCTTTGAATTGCTCCTATCTAAATTGCCCTACAGTCCACAAACATGGATTCAAGGTGAATGGGTTGCTTTAAGTCGCTCCTATCTAAATTGCCCTGAGGGCGACATGGTGGCTTAGTGATTAGCATGTTCTCCTCCCAGCACTGGGTATCCAGGTTCGAATTTGGATCCAAGGTGAATTGGCTAAAACATGGATTGAAGGTGAATTTGCTGCTTTAAATTGCTCCTATCGAAATTGCCCCACAGTACAAAAACATGGATTCAAGGTGAATTGCTCCTATCAAAATTGCCCAATTGTCCAAAAACATGGATTCAAGGTGAATTGACAGCTTTAAATTTCTCCTATTGAAATTGCCCTGAGGGCGACATGGTGGCTTAGTGATTAGCATGTTCTCCTCCCAGCGCTGGTGATCCAGGATCAAATCTGGATTGAAGGTGAATTGGCTGCTTTAAATTGCTCCTATCCAAATTGCCCCACAGTCCAAAAACATGGATTGAAGGTGAATGGGCTGATTTGAATTGCTCCTATTGAAATTGCCCCATGGATTCAAGGTGAATTGCTCCTATCAAAATTGCCCAATTGTCCAAAAACATGGATTCAAGGTGAATTGACAGCTTTAAATTTCTCCTATTGCTCCTATCCAAATTGCCCCACAGTCCAAAAACATGGATTGAAGGTGAATGGGCTGATTTGAATTGCTCCTATCGAAATTGCCCCATGGATTCAAGGTGAATTGCTCCTATCAAAATTGCCCAATTGTCCAAAAACATGGATTCAAGGTGAATTGACAGCTTTAAATTTCTCCTATTGCTCCTATCCAAATTGCCCCACAGTCCAAAAACATGGATTGAAGGTGAATGGGCTGATTTGAAGTGCTCCTATCGACATTGCCCCACAATACGAAAACATGGATTCAAGGTGAATTGGCTGCTTTAAATTGCTCCTATAATTTGCCCTAAGGGCGTCATGGTGGTTTAGTGATTTGCATGTTCTCCTCTTAGCTGTGCGGATCCAGGTTCGAATCTGGATCCAAGGTGAATGGGCTGCTTTGCATTGCTCATATGAAAATGAAAAATCCAAAAACATGGATTCAAGGTGAATCGGCTGCTTTGCATTGCTCATATGAAAATGAAAAATCCAAAAATATGGATTCAAGGTGAATTGCTCCCATCAAAATTGCCCAATTGTCCAAAAACATGGATTCAAGGTGAATGGGCTGCTTTGCATTGCTCATATGAAAACGAAAAATCCAAAAATATGGATTCAAGGTGAATCGGCTGCTTTGCATTGCTCATATGAAAATGAAAAATCCAAAAATATGGATTCAAGGTGAATTGCCCCCATCAAAATTGCCCAATTGTCCAAAAACATGGATTCAAGGTGAATGGGCTGCTTTGCATTGTTCATATGAAAATGAAAAATCCAAAAACATGGATTCAAGGTGAATGGGCTGCTTTGCATTGTTCATATGAAAATGAAAAATCCAAAAATATAGATTCAAGGTGAATTGCTCCCATCAAAATTGCCCAAAAACATGGATTCAAGGTGAATGGGCTGCTTTGCATTGCTCATATGAAAATGAAAAATCCAAAAATATGGATTCAAGGTGAATAGCTCCCATCAAAATGACCCCACAGTCCAAAAATATGGATTCAAGGTGAATAGCTCCCATCAAAATGACCCCACAGTCCAAAAACATGGATTCAAGGTGAATGGGCTGCTTTAAGTCGCTCCTATCTAAATTGCCCTGAGAGCGCCACGCTCTCAGGGCATGAATGAAAAATCCAAAAATATGGATTCAAGGTGAATTGCCCCCATCAAAATTGCCCAATTGTCCAAAAACATGGATTCAAGGTGAATGGGCTGCTTTGCATTGTTCATATGAAAATGAAAAATCCAAAAACATGGATTCAAGGTGAATGGGCTGCTTTGCATTGTTCATATGAAAATGAAAAATCCAAAAATATAGATTCAAGGTGAATTGCTCCCATCAAAATTGCCCAAAAACATGGATTCAAGGTGAATGGGCTGCTTTGCATTGCTCATATGAAAATGAAAAATCCAAAAATATGGATTCAAGGTGAATAGCTCCCATCAAAATGACCCCACAGTCCAAAAATATGGATTCAAGGTGAATAGCTCCCATCAAAATGACCCCACAGTCCAAAAACATGGATTCAAGGTGAATGGGCTGCTTTAAGTCGCTCCTATCTAAATTGCCCTGAGAGCGCCACGCTGGGTCAGTGTATTGCATGTCCGCCTCTCAGCACCCGATCTGGGTGGAGTTCCTCCGGCTTCCTCCCACAGTCTAAAGACTAGATTCAAGGTGAACCGGCTGCTTCGAATCGCCCCTATCGCAATTGCCCTGAGGGCGACATTAAAATGATTAAACGGTTCCTGCGAGGATTAGAATTCCATATTCGTAATGGAGGATTACTCGTAATCTTACTCACCATCCTCATCCTCTCCCCCTCGCGTAGACAGCATCCCGTCGTCCGTCCTCGGTTCTCGTCCTCGGTTCTCGGTCTCGGTGCTTTTTGATCTTACGCTCGGAGAACCGAAAGAACACTCACACCGTTTGTTTTTTTTTTTTTGATGGATGTATTAAATCATTAAAGGCATTAATTATTAAAGGCATTAAACAATATTTGCCCCAAAACAAACCTCATGGGTAACGGTTCTGCAGGTTCTCCACGTCGTCTACATCAGTGGTTCTTAAACTGTGATGCATTATATTATGTTAAATTACCTGCGTTTCATCATTTGGCCACCAGGTGGTGGTATTTGACAGAATTTTATTGTAGTGTATTTTTAAGGGTTTTATATAAAGTAATAAGGCACTCGAGGTTGTGCATTTATTATTTATTATTATGAGGGGAGGGGGCAAATACACCCAGGACAGGGCACCAATCTATCGCTGGGCACACACTCAGTCACACAGACGTACATGTAAACACACACATACTATATGGGGCAATTTACAGTATTCAATTCGAAATTGAAAATCGAAATTGCCCCACATGCCCCACAGTCCAAAAACATGGATTCAAGGTAAATTGGCTGTTTCAAATTGCTCCTATCGATATTGCCCCGGAGACCAAAAACATGGATTTAAGGTGAATTGCTCCTATCAAAATTGTTCCAAAGTCCAAAAACATGGCTTCAAGGTGAATTGGCTGCTTTAAATTGCTCCTACTGAAATTGCCCCACAGTCGAAAAACATGTATTAAAGCTTAATGGGCTGTTTCAAATTGCTCCTATCGATATTGCCCCGGAGACCAAAAACATGGATTTAAGGTGAATTGGCTGCTTTGAATTGCTCCTATCGAAATTGCCCCACAGTCCAAAAACTTGGATTCAAGGTGAATGGGCTGCTTTGAATTGCTCCTATCGAAAGTGCCCGTCAGTCCGAAAACATGGATTAAAGGTAAATGGGCTGTTTCGAATTGCTCCTATTGAAATTGCCCCACAGTCCAAAAACCTGGATTCAAGGTGAACTTGCTGCTACAAATTTCTCCTATGAAAAATTGCCCCACAATACAAAAACTTGGATTCAAGGTGAATGGGCTGCTTTGTATTGCTCCTATTGACATTGCCCGTCAGTCCGAAAACATGGATTAAAGGTTAATGGGCTGTTTCAAATTGCTCCTATTGAAATTGCCCCACAGTCCAAAAACCTGGATTCAAGGTGAACTGGCTGCTACAAATTGCTCCTATCAAAAATTGCCCCACAGTACAAAAACATGAATTCAAGGTGAATTGGCAGCTATGAAGTTAAAGCATTTAATTCACCTTGAATCCATGTTTTTGGACTGTGGGGCAATTTCGTTAGGAGCAATTCGAAGCAGCCAATTCACTTTGAATCCATGTCTTTAGACCGTGAGGCAATTTCGATAGGAAACTCACCTTGAATCCATGGTTTTGGACTGTGGGACGAAACCAGAGAACCCAGAGGAACCCACACAAAGGGAGAACATGCAAACTCCACCCAGATCGACCCATGGAACATGCTCACCACTAAGCCACCATGTCGTCTTCGGGGCAATTCAGACAGGAGTGATTCAAAGCAGCCAATTCACCTTAAATCCACGTTTTGGGACTGTGGGAGGACACCGGAGAACCCGGAGGAAGCCCATGCGGATCACGGGAAAGTGGTGTAACCGTACCCCCACCCAACAATACCTCGTTTCTTCGTGATATATTGACACTTATGCCCCGCCCTCTCGTACCTCGTTGCTCACACCTGATTGGTGGATTGCCAGATGTTGCCCCTGGGTGGTACTTGGTCTGAAATGTTTAAGAACCACTGCTCTAGAACCTCTGTCCGAGCATTAATGAACGTCTCGGATCTTCTGATTAAAGTTCATCCCTCACGCTCCTCACGTTCCTCACGTTCTCCTTCTCCCTGCTCCTCCCTCTAGCCGCTTGGCTCCTCCCACTCCGCCCGGGTGTAGCGCTGCTGTGGGAATCCTTCTCGCTGCTTAGCGGTTCTTGCCCGTCTTCAGCCCACGCCGCCTCCGCCTCCTCCCGTTCCTGAAACATGGATTCAAGGTGAAATGGCTGCTCTGGATTGCCCCTATCGAAATTGCCCAATAGCCTGAAAACATGGATTTAAATTGAATTGACTGCTGTAAATTACTCCTGTCAAAATTGCCCCACAGTGTAATAACATGGATTCAAGGTGAATGGGGTGCTTTAAATTGCGCCTACTGAAATTGCCCCACAGTCCAAAAACATGGATTCAAAGTGAATTGGCTGCTTTGGAATGCTCCTATCGAAATTGCCTCATAGCCTAAAAACATGGATTCAAGGTGAATTGGCTGCTTTGGATTGCTCCTATCGAAATTGCCCCGGAGACCAAAAACATGGATTCAAGGTGAAATGGCTGCTCTGGATTGCCCCTATCGAAATTGCCCAATAGCCTGAAAACATGGATTCAAGGTGAATTGACTGCTGTAAATTGCTCCTGTCAAAATTGACCCACAGTGCAATAACATGGATTCAAGGTGAAATGGCTGCTTTGGATTGCCCCTATCGAAATTGCCCAATAGCCTGAAAACATGGATTCAAGGTGAATTGACTGCTGTAAATTGCTCCTGTCAAAATTGACCCACAGTGCAATAACATGGATTCAAGGTGAAATGGCTGCTTTGGATTGCTCCTATCGAAATTGCCCCGGAGACCAAAAACATGGATTCAAGGTGAATTGGCTGCTTTGGAATGCTCCTATCGAAATTGCCCCATAGCCTAAAAAACAAGCATTCTGCATTCTTACTGCTGTAAATTGCTCCTGTCAAAATTGCCCCACAGTCCAAAAACATGGATTCAAGGTGAATGGGCTGCTTTGGATTGCTCCTATCGAAATTGCCCCGGAGACCAAAAACATGGATTCAAATTGAATTGACAGCTGTAAATTGCTCCTGTCAAAATTGCCCCACAGTGCAATAACATGGATTCAAGGTGAATGGGCTGCTTTAAATTGCGCCTATCGAAATTGCCCCATAGCCTAAAAAACAAGCATTCTGCATTCTTACTGCTGTAAATTGCTCCTGTCAAAATTGCCCCATAGTGCAATAACATGGATTCAAGGTGAATGGGCTGCTTTAAATTGCGCCTATTGAAATTGCCCCACAGTCCAAAAACATGGATTCAAGGTGAATTGACTGCTTTAAATTGCGCTTATCGATATTGCCCCACAGTCCAAATTCAAGGTGAATTGGCTACTTTGAATGGCTCCTAACGAAATTGCCCCACAGTCAAAAGCATGGATTGAATTCAAATTGCTCCATACTCCAAAAAAATGGACTGTTTTAAATTGCTCCAATCAAGATTGCCCCACAGTCCGAAACCTTGGATTCAAGGTGAATTGCCTGCATTCATTTGCTCCTATCGAAATTGCCCACAGTCCAAAGCCATGGATTCAAGGTGAATGGGCTGCTTTGAAGCTTTGAATTGCTTCTATCTATTTACATGTTCTCCCAGTGTCCACAAGGGTTTCCTCCCACAGTACAAAAACATGGATTCAAGGTGAATCGAATGCTCTAAATTGCCCCATACTGTGTGTCCTGGGTGTATCTGCCCAGCGCCCGAAATGGGCATATATATATATATATATATATATATATATATATATTCGGGGGTAATTAAGAAGAGGGGCATTCTCTGACTGATGTAGGAACTACAGATGGACACCTACCATGTCCCTGTGGCGCCTCTCAGTGGTGAACCAGAGCGCCAGCGCACACCTGCGCCCCGCAGTGACCGCCGTGACTCCGTGGGGGTTCACAGGTCCGGAGGTGAAGCCGACCAGACGCCCACAGCTGGCCGTTACCCGGGCCTGTAGAGTGACCAGAGGAAGAGGAGGGTACGATGAAGGCACTTAGGTCATATTGAAATGAGCGTTCTGATTGGTCGCCACGGTGGCTGGGGTGAAAAACTGGGGTGGGGTGAATGCTCCAAATTGCCCCATATAGATAAAGTGACGGAGTGTGGATGGGCATGGGGAACCCTCGAGTCCACTCTAGCGCGAGTCCGAAAACATGGATTTAAGGTGAAATGCTCCTATCAGAATTGCCCCACAGTCCAAAAACATGGATTCAAGGTGAATTGGCTGCTATAAATTGCACCTATCGAAATTGCCCCACAGTCCAAAAACATGGATTCAAGGTGAATGGGCTGCTTTAAATTGCACCTATCGAAATTGCCCCACAGTCCAAAGACATGGATTCAAGGTGAATTGACTGCTGTAAATTGCTCCTGTCAAAATTGCCCCACAATGCAATAACATGGATTCAAGGTGAATGGGCTGCTTTAAATTGCACCTATTGAAATTGGCCCACAGTCCAAAAACATGGATTCAAGGTGAATTGGCTGCTTTGGATTGCTCCTATCGAAATTGCCCCACAGTCCAAAAACATGGATTCAAGGTGAATGGGCTGCTGTAAATTGCACCTATTGAAATTGGCCCACGGTCCAAAGACATGGATTCAAGGTGAATTGGCTGCTTTGGATTTCTCCTATCGAAATTGCCCCACCGTCCAAAAAAATGGATTCAAGGTGAATGGACTGCTGTAAATTGCTCCTGTCAAAATTGCCCCACAATGCAATAACATGGATTCAAGGTGAATGGGCTGCTTTAAATTGCACCTATCGAAATTGGCCCACAGTCCAAAAACATGGATTCAAGGTGAATGGACTGCTGTAAATTGCTCCTGTCAAAACTGCCCCACAGTCCACCGGCATGGGGAACCCTCGAGTCCACTCTAGCTCTAGAGTCCGAAAACATGGATTTAAGGTGAAATGCTCCTATCAGAATTGCCCCACAGTTCAAACACATGAATTTAAGGTGAAAAGGCTGTTTTAAATTGCCCCGAGGGTGACATGGTGGCTTAGCAGTGAATAAGACTCTCTCAGCGCTGGGGATCCAGGTTGAAATCTGGATTCAAGGTTAAATGGCTGCTTTGAATTGCACCTATTGAAATTGCCCCATAGTTCAAAAAAATGGATTTAAGGTGAATTGGATGCTTTGAATTGCTCCTAACGAAATTGCCCCACAGTCAAAAGCATGGATTGAAGGTGAATTGACTGCTTTGAATTGCTCCTATCAAAATTGCCCCACAGCTCAAAAACATGTACTCAAGGTGAAATGCCTGCTTTAAATGGCTCCTATCAAAATTGCCCCACAGTCCAAAAACATGGATTCAAGGTGAATTAACTGTTTTAAATTGCTCCTATCAAAATTGCCCCACAGTCCAAAAACATGGATTCAAGGTGAATTAACTGCTTTAAATAGCTCCTATGTAAATTGCCCTGAGGACGGCAATGGCTGGCTTAATGGTGAGCATGTTATCTAGCTCTAGAGTCCGAAAACATGGATTTAAGGTGAAATGCTCCTATCAGAATTGCCCCACAGTTCAAACACATGAATTTAAGGTGAAAGGGCTGTTTTAAATCGCTCCTATCAAAATTGCCCTACAGTCCAAAAAACATGGATTCAAAACATGCCCCACAGTCCATGTTTTTGAACAATGGGGCAATTTAGATAGGAGCAATTCAAAGCAGCCAATTAACCATGAATACATGTTTCCGGACTGTGGGGCAATTTCGATAGGAGCAATTTAAATCTGAATCCATGTTTTTGGACTATGGAGCAATTTTGATAGGAGCAATTCAAAGCAGCCAATTCACCTTAAATCCATGTTTTTGAACTATGGGGCAATTTCAATAGGCGCAATTTAAAATAGCCAATTCACCTTGAATCAATGTTTTTGGATTGTGGGGCAATTTTTATACGAGCAATTTAATGTAGCTAAATCACCTTCAATCCATGTTTTTGGACTATGGGGCAATTTTAATAGGAGCAATTTAAAGCAGCCAATTCACCTTGAATCCGTGTTTTTGGACTATGGGGCAATTTTGACAGGAGCAATTTAAATCTGAATCCATGTTTTTGGACTATGGGGCAATTTTGATAGGAGCAATTCAAAGCAGCCAATTCACCTTAAATCCATGTTTTTGAACTATGGGGCAATTTCAATAGGCGCAATTCAAAGCAGCCATTTAACCTTGAATCCAGATTTCAACCTGGATCCCCAGCGCTGAGAAAGTCTTATTCACTGCTAAGCCACCATGTCACCCTCGGGGCAATTTCGATAGGCATAATTCAAAATAGCCAATTCACCTTGAATCAATGTTTTTGGATTGTGGGGCAATTTTTATACGAGCAATTTAATGTAGCTAAATCACCTTCAATCCATGTTTTTGGACTATGGGGCAATTTTAATAGGAGCAATTTAAAGCAGCCAATTCACCTTGAATCCGTGTTTTTGGACTATGGGGCAATTTTGACAGGAGCAATTTAAATCTGAATCCATGTTTTTGGACTATGGGGCAATTTTGATAGGAGCAATTCAAAGCAGCCAATTCACCTTAAATCCATGTTTTTGAACTATGGGGCAATTTCAATAGGCGCAATTCAAAGCAGCCATTTAACCTTGAATTCAGATTTCAACCTGGATCCCCAGCGCTGAGAAAGTCTTATTCACTGCTAAGCCACCATGTCACCCTCGGGGCAATTTCGATAGGCGTAATTCAAAATAGGCAATTCACCTTGAATCAATGTTTTTGGATTGTGGGGAAATTTTTATACGAGCAATTTAATGTAGCCAATTCACCTTGAATCCGTGTTTTTGGACTATGGGGCAATTTCAATAGGCGCAATTCAAAGAAGCCATTTAACCTTGAATCCAGGATCCCCAGCGCTGAGAAAGTCTTATTCACTGCTAAGCCACCATGTCACCCTCGGGGCAATTTCAATAGGCATAATTCAAAATAGCCAATTCACCTTGAATCAATGTTTTTGGATTGTGGGGCAATTTTTATACGAGCAATTTAATGTAGCTAAATCACCTTCAATCCATGTTTTTGGACTATGGGGCAATTTTAATAGGAGCAATTTAAAGCAGCCAATTCACCTTGAATCCGTGTTTTTGGACTATGGGGCAATTTTGACAGGAGCAATTTAAATCTGAATCCATGTTTTTGGACTATGGGGCAATTTTGATAGGAGCAATTCAAAGCAGCCAATTCACCTCAAATCCATGTTTTTGGACTATGGGGCAATTTCAATCACCGCAATTCAAAGCAGCCATTTAACCTTGAATCCAGATTTCAACCTGGATCCCCAGCGCTGAGAAAGTCTTATTCACTGCTAAGCCACCATGTCACCCTCGGGGCAATTTCGATATGCGTAATTCAAAATAGGCAATTCACCTTGAATCAATGTTTTTGGATTGTGGGGCAATTTTTATACGAGCAATTTAATGTAGCCAATTCACCTTCAATCCATGTTTTTGGACTATGGGGCAATTTCAATAGGCGCAATTCAAAGAAGCCATTTAACCTTGAATCCAGGATCCCCAGCGCTGAGAAAGTCTTATTCACTGCTAAGCCACCATGTCACCCTCGGGGCAATATCGATAGGCGTAAATCAAAATAGCCAATTCACCTTGAATCAATGTTTTTGGATTGTGGGGCAATTTTTATACGAGCAATTTAATGTAGCCAATTCACCTTCAATCCACGTTTTTGGACTATGGCGCAATTTTAATAGTAACAATTTAAAGCAGCCAATTCACCTTGAATCCGTGTTTTTGGACTATAAGGCAATTTTGACAGGAGCAATTCAAATCTGAATCCATGTTTTTGGACTATGGGGCAATTTTGATAGGAGCAATTCCAAGCAGCTAATTCACCTCAAATCCATGTTTTTGGACTGTGGGGCAATTTCAGCAGGGGTAATTTGAAAGCAGCCATTTCACCTTAAATCCATGTGTTTGGATCTTATCTCCGCCACTGTTGCTCTTCGGGGGTTTAAAATACTTAACGACAATGTAGTGTTCCTTTAAATCCATTTATTGAACATGAGCAACATCTAGTGTTCCGTTTCTGTATTGCACCCAGCTGAAAGTCTTTTAAATCCATCAGGCCATGCTTAGAACACAGCTGTATGTAATTAAATCAGCTTACTGTGATCGTTTGGGCGTCTCGGTCGGTGAAGAACAGTTCGCCCCCTTCGAAGTCCCCATTCAGGTACAGAATGGCACTGCAAGGACAGTTCGGATGTTACATGTGACCTCGTGGTTAGACATAGCGTCCAGGTGGAGGTCTTTCCGTACCTGAGGTCTCGGTGGGTGAAGGCGGGCGCTTCCCTCCAGCACTGTCTGGTTTCGGGTTCTAGGATGCAGTTGTCCACGTGGACCGGGTGAGACAGATCCAATCGCCCCTCCTGATGTCCTGGACGAAGACACAGGGAGGCGTTTTACTTCCAATCCGTAGAAATGGAGTCTGGAGCGAATTGACTGCGTTGAATTGCTCCTATCGAAATTGCCCCATAGGTCCATAAACATGGATTCATGGTGATTTGGCTGCTTTGAATCGCTCCTATCGAAATTGCCCCACAGTTCAAAAATATGGATTCAGATTTAAATTGCTCCTGTCAAAATTGCCCTACAGTCCAAAAACACGAATTCAAGGTGAATTGGCTGCTTTAAATTGCTGCTATTAAAATTGCCCCATAGGCCAAAAACGTGGACTGAAGGTGAATTGACTGCTTTAAATTGCTCCTATTAAAATTGCCCCATAGTCCAAAAACGTGGATTGAAGGTGAATTGGCTATTGGACTGTGGGGCAATTTCAGCAGGGGTAATTTAAAAGCAGCCATTTCACCTTAAATCCATGTGTTTGGATCTTATCTCCGCCACTATTGCTCTTTGGGGGTTTAACATACTTAATGTTAAACCCCCTTCGATTGAATCGCTCCTATCGAAATTGCCCCACAGTCCAAAAATATGGATTCAGATTTAAATTGCTCCTGTCAAAATTGCCCCATAGTCCAAAAACACGGATTCAAGGTGAATTGGCTGCTCGTATAAAAAAAATAAATAAATAAATTCTCGTATAAAAATTACCCCCCAATCCAAAAACATTGATTCAAGGTGAATTGGCTATTTTGAATTACGCCTATTGAAATTGCCCCGAGGGTGACATGGTGGCTTAGCAGTGAATAAGACTTACTCAGCGCTGGGGATCCAGGTTGAAATCTGGATTCAAGGTTAAATGGCTGCTTTGTTTCAATTGTGCCTATTGAAACTGCACCATAGTTCAAAAACATGGATTTAAGGTGAATTGACTACTTTGAATTGCTCCTAACAAAATTGCCCCACAGTCAAAAGCATGGATTGAAGGTGAATTGACTGGGGATTGAAGGTGAATTGACTGCTTTGAATTGCTCCTAACGAAATTGCCCCACAGTCAAAAGCATGGATTGAATGTGAATTGACTGCTTTGAATTGCT
This sequence comes from Corydoras sp. C115, assembly GCA_019802505.1. Taxonomy (NCBI): domain Eukaryota; kingdom Metazoa; phylum Chordata; class Actinopteri; order Siluriformes; family Callichthyidae; genus Corydoras; species Corydoras sp. C115. The sequence continues at coordinate 998,652 of JAFMOC010000387.1, read as the reverse complement.
CCTATCAAAATTGCCCCACAGCTCAAAAACATGTACTCAAGGTGAATTGGCTGCTTTAAATTGCTCCTATTAAAATTGCCCCATAGTCCAAAAACACGGATTCAAGGTGAATTGGCTGCTTTAAATTGCTCCTAACAAAATTGCCCCACAGTCAAAAGCATGGATTGAAGGTGAATTGACTGGGGATTGAAGGTGAATTGACTGCTTTGAATTGCTCCTAACGAAATTGCCCCACAGTCAAAAGCATGGATTGAATGTGAATTGACTGCTTTGAATTGCTCCTATCAAAATTGCCCCATAGTTCAAAAACATGGATTTGAGGTGAATTAGCTGCTTTGAATTGCTCCTATCAAAATTGCCCCATAGTCCAAAAACATGGATTCAGATTTAAATTGCTCCTGTCAAAATTGCCCCATAGTCTAAAAACACGGATTCAAGGTGAATTGGCTGCTTTAAATTGCTACTATTAAAATTGCCCCATAGTCCAAAAACGTGGATTGAAGGTGAATTGGCTACATTAAATTGCTCGTATAAAAATTACCCCCAATCCAAAAACATTGATTCAAGGTGAATTGGCTATTTTGAATTACGCCTATCGAAATTGCCCCGAGGGTGACATGGTGGCTTAGCAGTGAATAAGACTTTCTCAGCGCTGGGGATCCAGGTTGGAATCTGGATTCAAGGTTAAATGGCTGCTTTGAATTGCGACTATTGAAATTGCCCCATAGTTCAAAAACATGGATTTAAGGTGAATTGACTGCTGTGAATTGCTCCTAACGAAATTGCCCCACAGTCAAAAGCATGGATTGATGGTGAATTGACTGCTTTGAATTGCTCCTATCAAAATTGCCCCACAGTCCAAAAACATGGATTCAAGTTGAATTGCCTGCTTTAAATTGCTCCTATCAAAATTGCCCCACAGTCCAAAAACATGGATTCAAGGTGAATTAACTGTTTTAAATCGCTGCTATCAAAATTGCCCCACAGTCAAAAGCATGGATTCAAGGTGAACTGACTGCTTTAAATCACTCCTATAAAAATTGCCTCACAATCCAAAAACATGGATTCAAGGTGAATTAACTGCTTTAAATAGCTCCTATGTAAATTGCCCTGAGGACGACACGGTGGCTCAGTGGTAAGCATGTTCTCCTC
>JAFMOC010000387.1:957500-990000 GCA_019802505.1 Corydoras sp. C115 | reverse complement strand
TCAATAGGAACAATTCAAAGCAGTCAATTCACCTTAAATCCATGGTTTTGGACTGTGGGGCAATTTGGATAGGAGCAATTTAAAGCAGCCAATTCACCTTGAATCTATGTTTTTTGGCTATAGGGCAATTTTGATAGGAGCAATTCAAAGCAGCTAATTCACCTTGAATCCATGGTTTTGGACTGTGGGGCAATTTCAGTAGGAACAATTAAAAGCAGTCAATTCACCTTGAATCCATGTGTTTGGACTATGAGGCAATTTCAATAGGAGCAATTCAAAGTGGCCAATTTACCTTAAATCGATGATTTTGGACTGTGGGGCAATTTTGATAGGAGCAATTTAAAGCAGCCAATTCACCTTGAATCCATGGTTTTGGACTGTGGGGCAATTTCAATAGGAGCAATTTAAAGTGGCCAATTTGCCTTAAATATCGAATAATATATCGATAGTAGTTTAAAGCAGCCAATTCACCTTGGATTCATGGTTTTGGGCTGTGGGGCAATTTCGATCATAGTTCAAAGCAGCCAATTCACCTTGGATTCATGGTTTTGGACTGTGGGGCAATATCGATAGTAGTTTAAAGCAGCCAATTCACCTTGAATTCATGGTTTTGGAATGTTGGCTGCTTTAAGCTACTATCGATATTGCCCCACAATCCAAAACCATGAATTCAATGGTTTTTGACTGTGGGGCAATTTTGATAGGAGCAATTCAAAGCAGCTAATTCACCTTGAATCCATGGTTTTGGACTGTGGGGCAATTTCAATAGGAACAATTCAAAGCAGTCAATTCACCTTAAATCCATGGTTTTGGACTGTGGGGCAATTTGAATAGGAGCAATTTAAAGCAGCCAATTCACCTTGAATCTATGTTTTTTGGCTATAGGGCAATTTTGATAGGAGCAATTCAAAGCAGCTAATTCACCTTGAATCCATGGTTTTGGACTGTGGGGCAATTTCAATAGGAACAATTAAAAACAGTCAATTCACCTTGAATCCATGTTTTTGGACTATGGGGCAATTTCAATAGGAGCAATTCAAAGTGGCCAATTTACCTTGAATATCGAATAATATATCGATAGTAGTTTAAAGCAGCCAATTCACCTTGGATTCATGGTTTTGGGCTGTGGGGCAATTTCGATCATAGTTCAAAGCAGCCAATTCACCTTGGATTCATGGTTTTGGACTGTGGGGCAATTTCAATACGAGCAATTCAAAGCGGCCAATTCACCTTGAATCCTTGGATTTGGACTGTGGGGCAATTTCAATAGGGCAATTGATCTACACAAATGAATAGCTTACGCTTGCCAGCTGCACGAGAGCGTCACATTCCGACTGATCGATCACGCCGTCCAGGACGACACGGTTGGTTCCGTTCAGAGCCTGATCGTCCATCGCTATGGTTACGCCGACCTGACGGACCGGACCTCCTGGTAACAAGAAAACAAGTATGCATTGTGAAGGGGGGGGGGCAATTAGGAGCATTCAATTCACCTTGAACTGTGTTTTTGGACTGTGGGAGGAGAACGCGGAGGAAACATGGAAACTCCCTCTAGATCGGGACTCGAACCAGAAATCCCCAGTGCTGAGAGGAGAACATGCCAACCACTAAGCCACCATGCCATGGGGCAAATAAGAGCAGGCAATTCACCTTAAATCCTTAAAATCCTCAAAATCATACGCTATTTTTGCGAGGCTTGTGCAGGGGGGTCCAAACTTTTTTCATCTATCACTGAGTACACATTGACTCACACAGACGCACTCTATATGGGGCAATTTGGAGCATTCAATTCACCTTGAACCACGTTTTTGGACTGTGGGAGGAAACCGGAGATCCTGGAGGAAACATGGAAACTCCCTCCAGATCGGGACTCGAACCAGGAATCCCCAGTGCTGAGAGGAGAACATGCCAACCACTAAGCCACCATGCCATGGGGCAAATAAGAGCAGGCAATTCACCTTAAATCCTTAAAATCCTTAAAATCATACGCCATTTTTGCGAGGCTTGTGCAGGGGGGTCCAAACTTTTTGCATCTATCGATGGGCACACACAAATACTCTATATGGGGCAATTTGGAGCATTCAATTCACCTTGAACCACGTTTTTGGACTGTGGGAGGAAACCGGAGAACCCGGAGAAAACATGGAAACTCCCTCCATATCGGGACTTGAACCAGAAATCCCCAGCACTGAGAGAACATGCCAACCACTAAGCCACCGTGCCATGGGGCAAATAAGAGCAGGCAATTCACCTTAAATCCTTAAAATCCTCAAAATCATACGCCATTTTTGCGAGGCTTGTGCAGGGGGGTCCAAACTTTTTTCATCTATCACTGGGTACACATTCACTCACACAGACACACTCTATATGGGGCAATTTGGAGCATTCAATTCACCTTGAATGTTTTTTTTTTTTTTTTTTTTTTTTTTTTTTTTTTTTTTTTTTTTTTTTTTTTTTTTTTTTTTTTTTTTTTTTTTTTTTTTCCACGTTTTTGGACTGTGGGAGAAAACCGGAGAACTCGAAGAAAAAAAAAAAAAATCACACAGACGCAGGGAGAACATGCAAACTCCCCCCAGATTGAGACTTGAAAGGAGAACATACCAACCACTAAGCCACCATGTCATGGGGCAAATAATAGCAGGCAATTCACCTTAAATCCTTAAAATCCTCATCACACGCCATTTTTGAAAGTGTGGTGCAGGGGTGGGGGGGGGTCCAAACTTTTTTCATCTATCAATGGGCACACACTCATGCACTCTATATGGGGCAATCTTCCGCTTTATCCTTTATTAGGGTCGGGGGGGGTTCCCCATGCCCATCCAGGGGAGAACGTTTCGGGCGCTGGGCAGATACACCCATACACCCAGGACAGGGGGGCAATCTATCACTGGGCACACACTCACTTACACAGACACACTCTATATGGGGCAATTTGGAGAACTCAATTGACTCAATTGACGGAGAACCCGGAGGAAACCCACGCGGACACGGGGAGAACATGCAAACTCCACCCAGATTGGGATTCGTACCAGGAATCCCTAGCTCTGACAGGAGAACATGCCAACCACTAAACCACCGTGCCGCCCCATATGTATATGCCACGGGGCAAACAAGAGCAGGCAATTCACCTTAAATCCTTACAATAATATGCCATTTTTGCAAGTCTAGTGCATGGAAAGGGGCAAACTTTTTGCAAAGAACGCCAAATATGATGAAGTGAAGATGCCCTGGTCATTGGGGCAATTGTTCCTTCTGATATTTCCCCCCCCCCACAAAAGTTCCACAATGTTCTAAAATGTTCTATGTATCGCAGACTAATGAGAAATAATCAAAAGCCACCCCTTTGCTGCCCTCTAGTGGGCCCTATGTCCAGAATTCTGCAAAAGGCTTTGCACTATTACTACAACACATAGTATTGGGACTTTGCTGCCATCGTGTGGTAAAAAGCGGAATTACATATTTAACGGTTTATGTATTTATTTATATGGAGAGAGCTAGCGAGCCATAAATAACACATTATAAGCCACGGAAACCACGTGACGGACTTTGGACATTAAGGACGCGGTTACCTGCATAGAACCCACTCTCGTCCACCTCGAGAACCTTCTCTCCTTCCTTCAGTTTCTCGTTCAGTAGTTCCCTCTCGGCTCTAAAAACCGGCGACATCGCAGAGGTCAAGAACAGAGGTCAAGAACGTGCCCTCAATTGTCCTCCAATGAACATCTGGCGCGCTCACTCACCTCCAACTGTTCTTCAGGGACTCGGGGACGATGTCCTCGGGCGTCCATAGATCCTGCGGAAAGCCATTTGGGTGACGAGGAGACACGCAACAACATATACATATAATTTATATAATTTTAAATATTATATATATATATATATATTATTAGTGACGTACCGGGTCGGAGAACTTGAAGTCCAGATGTTCCACGCCGTAGTAGAGCAGCTTCTTCTCCTCCAACGCTCTGCGGACATAGCCGGCGATCTCCTTCGGACGAGAGGCAGGGAGACGTGATTCGCACCCGGCGTCTCATGCCGTCGGGTTTCGCGAGAAGCGAGAACGTACCGCGGACGGTCCGGATGTCTGAACGTCGCCGCCGTCGGCCTCCGCGGCCTCCGAGTAGAGCTGCAGGTTGCTGAGGAAGTTCTCCTCGTTGGGATAGAAGAGCAGCAGCGAGCGAAGGGTCCGTAGCGCCTCCTTCAGGTTACCCACTGACGAAAATTAGAAAATTAGTTTTAGAAGCTGGGCATCGTCGTCAGATTTACTGAAATCGAACCTTATTTGAGCGACTAATTACATTTACATTTACATTTAGTCATTTAGCAGACGCTTTTATCCAAAGCGACTTACAAATGAGAACACCACAAGTCAGAAGCCATGGAGAAAACCAACTATACTGTAAGTTCGTCAAACCTGATTGTTATTCGAAGCTGCCCCCCCCCCCCCTTTTTTTTTATTTTTTTATTTTATTTAATTTTTTTTATAACAGGTATTTGGTAAATAGATGTGTCTCAAGTAGTTTCTTAAAACTGTTTAGTGATTCTGCCTTACGGACAGAGTTGGGAAGATGGTTCCACCATTTTGCAGTGGTGAACGCCACAGAATGAGAATTAGCTCCTCGGTGAGGTGGAACCGCCAGGCGGCGATCATCACTGGAGCGAAGTGAACGAGTCGGAGTGTATTTTGAAAAGATAGAGTGAAGGTAAGAGGGGGAAGATCCAGAAATGGTTCTGTAGGCCAGAGTCAGCGACTTGTACTGAATGCAGCAGCTACAGGAAGCCAATGGAGGGAAGTGAGTAATGGAGTGACGTGAGTTCGCTTGGGGGTTAAACACGAGTCGGGCTGCAGAGTTTTGAATTAGTTGAAGAGGTCTGATGGTGGAAGTTGGGATACCAGCAAGTAACACATTACAATAATCAAGCCGGGATAGGACTAGGGCTTGAACAAGCAGTTGGGTAGCATGTTCAGTCAGAAAGGGTCTGATCTTCCTTATGTTATAAAGAAGGAATCTACAAGAACGGGCGGTTTTGAGAACATGATCAGAGAGTTTAAGGTGGGAGTCTATTGTGAACCCAAGGTTCCGGACCGAATCGGTTGGGGAGATTGTGGAGCCGTCAATTTGGAAGGTCAGGTTGTGATGGATTGAGGGTTTAGCTGGGATAATGAGAAGCTCTGTTTTTTCTAAGTTTAATTTGAGATGACGGGCCTTCATCCAGACAGATATGTCGGAGAGGCATGCAGATACTCGATTTACTAACTTGCTTGTACGACTAATGACGTACAAGCAAGTGTTACTTTATGCAAATCTAAATATGAGAATAATACCGCCGTGTCGGCACATTATTTTTGCATGCGGGCCGGCACGCCCCCAAGTCAAAGAATCCGGGAGTTCTATGAACGTTCAGACATCAGAACATTAACATGTAAAGTAGTTCCTTGCAAAGTAACTATGACAGAAATTAAGAACAAAAAACTAAACAAAACATATATTTATATATATATACACTCACCGGCCACTTTATTATGTACATCTGTCCAACTACTCGTTAACACTTAATTTCTAATCAGCCAATCACATGGCGGCAACTCAGTGCATTTAGGCACGTAGACATGGTCAAGACAATCTCCTGCAGTTCAAACCGAGCATCGGTATGGGGAAGAAAGGTGATTTGAGTGCCTTTGAACGTGGCATGGTTGTTGGTGCCAGAAGGGCTGGTCTGAGTATTTCAGAAACTGCTGATCTACTGGGATTTTCACGCATAACCATCTCTAGGGTTTACAGAGAATGGTCCGAAAAAGAAAAAACATCCAGCGAGCGGCAGTTCTGTGGGCCGAAAGTTCTTGTTGATGCCAGAGGTCAGAGGAGAATGGCCAGACTGGTTCGAGCTGATAGAAAGGCAACAGTGACTCAAATAGCCACCCGTTACAACCAAGGTAGGCAGAAGAGCATCTCAGAGCGCACAGTACGTCGAACTTTGAGGCAGATGGGCTACAGCAGCAGAAGACCACACCGGGTGCCACTCCTTTCAGCTAAGAACAGGAAACTGAGGCTACAATTTGCACAAGCTCATCGAAATTGGACAATAGAAGATTGGAAAAACGTTGCCTGGTCTGATGAGTCTGGATTTCTGCTGCGACGTTCGGATGGTAGGGTCAGAATTTGGCGTCAACAACATGAAAGCATGGATCCATCCTGCCTTGTATCAACGGTTCAGGCTGGTGGTGGTGGTGTTATGGGGTGGGGAATATTTTCTTGGCACTCTTTGGGCCCCTTGGTACCAATTGAGCATCGTTGCAACGCCACAGCCTACCTGAGTATTGTTGCTGACCATGTCCATCCCTTTATGACCACAATGAACTCAACATCTGATGGCTACTTTCAGCAGGACAATGCGCCATGTCATAAAGCTGGAATCATCTCAGACTGGTTTCTTGAACATGACAATGAGTTCACTGAACTCAAATGGCCTCCACAGACACCAGATCGCAATCCAATAGAGCATCTTTGGGATGTGATGGAACGGGGGATTCGCATCATGGATGTGCAGCCGACAAATCTCATGTCAATATGGACCAAACTCTCTGAGGAATGCTTCCAGCACCTTGTTGAATCTATGCCACGAAGAATTGAGGCAGTTCGGAAGGCAAAAGGGGGTCCAACCCGTTACTAGAATGGTGTACCTAATAAAGTGGCCGGTGAGTGTATATATATATATATATATATATATATATATATATATATATATATATATATATATATATATATATACACACACACACATGTGGCTTAGTGGTCAGCACGTTCGCCTCTCAGCGCTAGGGATTCCCGGTTGGAATCCCAATCTGGGTGGAGTTTCCATGTTCTCCCCGTGTCCGCGTGGGTTTCCTCTGGGTTCTCCGGTTTCCTCCCACCGTCCAAAAACATGGATCAAGGTCAATTGAATTCTCTAAATTTCCCACATTTGGAGTGTGTATGTGTGTGACTGTATTATATGTGTGTTTAGTATATATATATATAGAGAGAGAGAGAGAGAGATGGGAGTATATGCATGTATGTGTATTAGGGGTGAGCTGCAATATTCGCTGATTCGACGATTCCATTCGGAGAACCGTAGTCGACTATGAACCTCGTAGTCGAATGTAGGGCTGTATTCAACTACAAATTTTCGTAGTCGAATCTGATTCGTCAGATTTTCCCTATAGTCGACTGATAGTCGAATCAGTTCAAATTTCACCACAAGATGGCGCTATGAGCATAGTTTTTAAAAAAGATTTTTTTTTTTATATTTTACTTGTTTTTCTAACAAAAGAAAACCTTTTTTTTTTCTTTTTTTTCCTAGAAATTAGGATGATTTTATTTGACAAAAGGCTCTATATATAACGAAAACAAAGACATTTCATGTAAAAACTAATGCTTAGCAGCAGCCATGGGCGCCCCCATGTGGTCAAAATGGTACATTCGACTATGAGGTTCATAGTCGACTACGGTTCTCCGAATCGAAACGTCGAATCAGCGAATATTGCAGCTCACCCCTAGTCGAATGTACCATTTTGACCACATGGGGGCGCCCATGGCTGCTGCTAAGCATTAGTTTTAACATGAAATGTCTTTGTTTTCGTTATATATATATATAGCCTTTTGTCAAATAAAATCATCCTAATTTCTAGAAAAAAAAGAAAAAACAAAAAGAAAAACAAAAGGTTTTCTTTTGTTAGAAAAACAAGTAGAATATAAAAGAAATAATATTTCTTAAAAACTACACCCTTAGCGCCATCTTGTGGTGAAATTTTAACTGATTCGACTATCAGTCGACTATAGGGAAAATCTGACGAATCAGATTCGACTATGAAAATCTTTAGTTGAATACAGCCCTATATTATTTATTATGTGTGTTTGTTGTGTGTGTGTGTGTTTAATATGTGAATATATATATATATATATAGAGAGAGAGAGAGAGATGTGTGTGTGTGTGTGTATATACAGTATATATATATATATATATATATATATATATATATATATATATATATATAAAATGAAAGTGTGTGTGTGTGTGTGTGTATATATATATATATATATATATATATATATATATATATATATATATATAGTATTAGTAATATTTAATTAATAGTTAATAGTTAATTAATCTGAGATCTCACTCTTATACTGGGCGATATGAAGATGCTCCAGCTGCATTGGCAGGAAATCCTCGATGGCCGAGATCCTTCCGGGGCGCGTGGACACGAGCGCCACACACTGCTGTTTGCACGCCAAGAGTGACAGCGAGAGAGCTGGGGGGTAAAAATGGAAACAATGGCAACCCGGCAATGAGTCAAGTCCTATAGTCTAACAGTGAAATCTTGTGATAGCTCCTCCCACCCACCTGCTGCTTTCTCGTACGCCCCCTCCGGCCCCTCTCGCTCTTCGGGAAGGGTCTGCGACGCCACCACGCACTGGGCCCGGCACTCCTCGGTCTGCTCCAGGGTCTCCGTCACGCACTGCTTCCATTTCTCCACGGCCCGCTCCCAGTCGGAGGAGCTCTCGGCCAGGAGGGCGGCGTCGTAGGAATCCTAAAGTAGGCGGAGAAAAGTGAAAGAGAAAAGTGGGAGAGGTATGGGGTTCGTCACGGAACATCGATCAGAAGGGGGTGTCTATTAAAGCCATGAGGTACCAGAGGGCGTGGCATTAATGTGAAAAAAAATCCCAAAGGAAGGTTGCCCCATAGTCGAAACAGTGGATTCAAGGTGAATTGGCTGCTTTGAAGTGAGAAAAAAATCCCAAAGGAAGGTTGCCCCATAGTCGAAACAGTGGATTCAAGGTGAATTGGCTGCTCTGAATTGCTCCTATCACAATTTCCCCATAGTTCAAAACCATGGATTCAAGGTGAATTGGCTGCTTTGAAGTGAGAAAAAAATCCCAAAGGAAGGTTGCCCCATAGTCGAAACAGTGGATTCAAGGTGAATTGGCTGCTTTGAAGTGAGAAAAAAAATCCCAAAGGAAGGTTGCCCCATAGTCGAAACAGTGGATTCAAGGTGAATTGGCTGCTTTGAAGTGAGAAAAAAATCCCAAAGGAAGGTTGCCCCATAGTCGAAACAGTGTATTCAAGGTGAATTGGCTGCTCTGAATTGCTCCTATCACAATTTCCCCATAGTTCAAAACCATGGATTCAAGGTGAATTGGCTGCTTTGAAGTGAGAAAAAAATCCCAAAGGAAGGTTGCCCCATAGTCGAAACAGTGGATTCAAGGTGAATTGGCTGCTTTGAAGTGAGAAAAAAAATCCCAAAGGAAGGTTGCCCCATAGTCGAAACAGTGGATTCAAGGTGAATTGGCTGCTCTGAATTGCTCCTATCACAATTTCCCCATAGTTCAAAACCATGGATTCAAGGTGAATTGGCTGCTTTGAAGTGAGAAAAAAAAATCCCAAAGGAAGGTTGCCCCATAGTCGAAACAGTGGATTCAAGGTGAATTGGCTGCTCTCAATTGCTCCTATCACAATTTCCCCATAGTTCAAAACCATGGATTCAAGGTGAATTGACTGCTTTAAATTGCTTCTATTAAAATTGTCCCATAGTCGAAAACCATAGATTCAAGGCTAATTGGCTGCTTTAAATTGCTATCAAAAGTGTTCCTATTGAAATTGCCCCAGTCCAAAAACATGGATTCAAGGTGAATTGACTGCTTTGAATTGCTCCCATCAAAAGTGCCCCACAGTCCAAAACCATGGATTGAAGGTGAATTGACTGTTTTATTTTGCTCCTATCTAAATTGCCCTGAGGGTGATATGGTAGCCTAATGGTAAGCATGTTCTCCTCTCAGCACTAGGGATTCCCGTTTCGAATCTTGACCTGGGTGGAGTTTCCATGTTCTCCCCGTGTCCACTTAGGTGTCCTCCGGGTTCTCCGGTTTCCTCCCCCAGTCCAAATACCTTGGATTTAAAGTGAATTGACTGGGGCAATTTCAATAGTAGCAATTAAAAGCAGTCAATTCACCTTGAATCTATGTTTTTGGACTGTGGGGCAATGTCGATAGAAGCAATTCAAAGCAGTCAATTCACCTTATATCCATGTATTTGGACTGTGGGGCAATTTCGATAGGAGCAATTCCTAGTGGCCAATTCACTGTGAATCCATGTTTTTGGACTGTGGGGCAATTTCGATATGAGCAATTCAAAGTGGCCAATTCACCTTGAATCCATGTTTTTGGACTATGGGGCAATTCCGATAGGAGCAATTCAAAGCATAGTCCAAAAATATGTATTGAAGATGAATTGACTGCTTTAAATTGCCCCACAGTCTTAAAAACATGGATTATAGTGAGTGTATGTCTAGCGATAGATTGGCGCCCTGTCCTGGGTGTATCTGCCCACGTTCTCCCCTGGATGGGCATGGGGAACCCCACCCCACCCCCGAAAGAATGACTACTGTGCTTTTATAAAACCCCTACAAAACACTATAATAAGAAAACAAGGTTTGTTTCTCTTACCAAACACCGCCATCTGGTGGCCAGATTACAGAATGCAGTTTATAAAATACATTGGGAAATACTGTATACGGTATTGTGTTATCTGGCGCCCCCTATTGTATAACAATATAAAAACAGCTGCAGTATTACAGTAAAGCCAAATTAAAGGACTTGTTGTAATATTGTAATTACACGGCGATTCATTCCTTTGAACCCCGTTACCCCGCTTAGAACCCGTGTGAGGGGTATTTTAGAGTGTGGTGTTTATTACCCAGTGCTTCTCCAGCTGGCGTTCTCGATCGTGGAACGCCTCGTCCGTCACGCCCTCCATACGTCGGTACTTCTCGATATTGTTCCTCATCTCCAGGTGACTCGGGTTCGCCACGAAAAAGGTGTGGGCGGCGGCGGCGGCGTTCTTCGCCTTCCCCAACTGCACCAAGGATAGAATAACGGAAACCGTGATTCGCTAGAACACAGCCGATCGATACGGTACGACAACTCCCCGGTCGGAAAACGAGGATTCAAGGTGAATTGAGTGCACCAGATTGCCCCCACATAGTATGTTTGTGTGTGTGTGTGAGCGGGTGTATCTGCGTCCGAAAGATACAGCGTCCGAAACGTTCTGGATAGGAATGGGGGACTATGGATTAAAGGTGAATTGACTGCTTTATATTGCCCCACAGTCAAAAAAAACATGGATTCAAGGTGAATTGAGTGCTCCAGATTGCCCCACATAGTGTGTTTGTGTGTGTGTGTGTAAGCGGGTGTATCTGCGTCCGAAAGATACAGCGTCCGAAACGTTCTGGATAGGAATGGGGGACTATGGATTAAAGGTGAATTGACTGCTTTAAATTGCCCCACAGTAAAAAAAACATTGATTCAAGGTGAATTGAGTGCACCAGATTGCCCCACATAGTGTATTTGTGTGTGTGTGTGTGAGCGGGTGTATCTGCGTCCGAAAGATACAGCGTCCGAAACGTTCTGGATAGGAATGGGAGACTATGGATTAAAGGTGAATTGACTGCTTTAAATTGCCCCACAGTAAAAAAAACATTGATTCAAGGTGAATTGAGTGCTCCAGATTGCCCCACATAGTGTTTGTGTGTGTGAGCGGGTGTATCTGCGTCCGAAAGATACAGTGTCCGAAACGTTCTGGATATGAATGAGGGACTATGGATTAAAGGTGAATTGACTGCTTTAAATTGCCCCACAGTAAAAAAAAACATGGATTCAAGGTGAATTGAGTGCACCAGATTGCCCCACATAGTGTGTTTGTGTGAGCGGGTGTATCTGCGTCCGAAAGATACAGCGTCCAAAACGTTCTGGATAGGAATGGGAGACTATCGATTAAAGGTGAATTGACTGCTTTAAATTGCCCCACAGTAAAAAAAACATGGATTCAAGGTGAATTGAGTGCACCAGATTGCCCCACATAGTGTGTTTGTGTGTGTGTGTGAGCGGGTGTATCTGCGTCCGAAAGATAGAGCGTCTGAAACGTTCTGGATAGGAATGGGGGACTATGGATTAAAGGTGAATTGACTGCTTTAAATTGCCCCACAGTCAAAAAAACATGGATTCAAGGTGAATTGAGTAAACCAGATTGCCCCACATAGTGTGTTTGTGTGTGTGTGTGTGAGCGGGTGTATCTGCGTCCAAAAGATACAGCGTCCGAAACGTTCTGGATAGGAATGAAGGACTATGGATTAAAGGTGAATTGACTGCTTTAAATTGCCCCACAGTCAAAAAAACATGGATTCAAGGTGAATTGAGTGCTCCAGATTGCCCCACATAGTGTTTGTGAGCGGGTGTATCTGCGTCCGAAAGATACAGCGTCCGAAACGTTCTGGATAGGAATGAAGGACTATGGATTAAAGGTGAATTGACTGCTTTAAATTGCCCCACAGTCAAAAAAACATGGATTCAAGGTGAATTGAGTGCACCAGATTGCCCCACATAGTGTGTTTGTGTGTGTGTGTGTAAGCGGGTGTATCTGCGTCCGAAAGATACAGCGTCCGAAACGTTCTGGATAGGAATGGGGGACTATGAATTAAAGGTGAATTGACTGCTTTAAATTGCCCCACAGTAAAAAACATGGATTCAAGGTGAATTGAGTGCACCAGATTGCCCCACATAGTGTGTTTGTGTGTGTGTGTGTGTGTGTGTGAGCGGGTGTATCTGCGTCCGAAAGATACAGCGTCTGAAACGTTCTGGATAGGAATGGGAGACTATGGATTAAAGGTGAATTGACTGCTTTAAATTGCCCCACAGTCAAAAAAACATGGATTCAAGGTGAATTGAGTGCACCAGATTGCCCCACATAGTGTGTTTGTGTGTGTGTGTGAGCGGGTGTATCTGCGTCCGAAAGATACAGCGTCCGAAACGTTCTGGATAGGAATGAGGGACTATGGATTAAAGGTGAATTGACTGCTTTAAATTGCCCCACAGTAAAAAACATGGATTCAAGGTGAATTGAGTGCACCAGATTGCCCCACATAGTGTGTTTGTGTGTGTGTGTGTGTGTGTGTGCGGGTGTATCTGCGTCCGAAAGATACAGCGTCCGAAACGTTCTGGATAGGAATGAGGGACTATGGATTAAAGGTGAATTGACTGCTCTAAATTGCCCCATATAGTGAGATGCACAATGATACATTGGTGCCCTGTCCTGGGTCTATCTGCCCAGGGCCTGAAACACTGAGCCCTTGGATGGGCATGGGGAACCCCAGTTTTGCATGTTCTCCACGTGTCCGTGTGGGTTGCCTCCGGGTTCTCCGGTTTCCTCCCACAGTCCGAAAAACATGGCTTCAAGGTGAATTGGCTGCTTTGAAATTGCTCCTAGCTAAATTGCCCAGAGGGTGACATGGTCTGGGTGGCGTTTGCATGTTCTCCCCGTGTCCGCGTGGGTTTCCTCCGGGTTCTCCGGTTTCCACCCCCAGTCCGAAAACATGGATTCAAGGTGAATTGAATGCTCCAAATTGCCCCTATTATAGTGTGTGAGAGTGTACCCAGTGATAGATCGGCGTCCTGTCCTGGGTGTATCTGCCCAGGGCCTGAAACACTGAGCCCTTGGATGGGCATGGGAAACCCGAGTTTTGCATATTCTCCACGTGTCCGCGTGGGTTGCGTCTGGGTTCTCAGATTTCCCCCCCGAGTCCGAAAACATGGATTCAAGGTGAATTGGCTGCTTTGAAATTGCTCCTAGCTAAATTGCCCAGAGGGTGACATGGTCTGGGTGGCGTTTGCATGTTCTCCCCATGTCCCAGTGGGTTTCCTCCAGGTTCTCCAGTTTCCGAAAACGTGGATTCAAGGTGAATTGAATGCTCTAAATTGCCCCTATTATAGTGTGTGAGAGTGTACCCAGTGATAGATCGGCGTCCTGTCCTGGGTGTATCTGCCCAGCGCCCGAAACGTTCTCCCCTGGATGGACATGTCCCCTCACCTGGTAGTAAGCGATCTGCAGAAAGTTGTAAGCGTTCCGCGTGCCGAACTCGTACTCGATGTCCGTGGATACGGGAGGTTGTCCTGCGGGACTGATGGCTCGGTTTAAACAGAACCGCACGCACTCTGCTTGCCGATGAATCCAGTCCAACATCCACAGGTCCCACATGCGACCGTCTCCTGGTTCTTCACACACACACACACACACACACACACACACACACACACACACACACACACACACATAAACAAACAAATAATTAGGGGCACGTGGTTAGCACGTCCACCTCCCAGATCTGGGTGGGTTGCATCTGGGTTCTCCGATTTCCTCCCCGAGTCCGAAAACATGGATTCAAGGTGAATTGGCTGCCTTGAATAGCACCTATCAAAATTGCCCCACAGTCCAAAGACAGTGATCCAAGATAAATTAGCTGCTTTAAATTGCTCCTAGCTAAATTGCCCTGAGGGCGACATGGTGGCTTAGTGGTGAGCATGTTCTCCTCTCAGCGCAGAGGATTCCCAGTTTGAATCCCGATCTAGGGGAGTTTGCATGTTCTCCCTGTGTCCGCATGGGTTTTCTTCCGGGTTCTCCGGTTTCCTCTAACAGTCTAAAAACCATGCATTTAAGGTGAATTGACTGGGGCAATTTCAAAAGGAGCAATTTTAAAGCAGTCAATTCACCTTGAATACATACTTTTGGACCATGGGGGGTTAGCGCGTCCACCTCCCAGATCTGGGTGGGTTGCATCTGGGTTCTCCGATTTCCTCCCCGAGGCCGAAAACATGGATTCAAGGTGAACTGGCTGCTTTGAAATTGCTCCTAGCTAAATTGCCCTGAGGGCGACATGGTCTGGGTGGAGTTTGCATGTTCTCCCCGTGTCCATGTGGGTTTCCTAAGGGTTCTCCGGTTTCCTCCCACAGTCCAAAAAACATGGATGAATTGAATGCTCTGAATTTGCCCCTATTATAATGAGTGAGTGCGCAATGGTTAGCATGTTCTCCTCTCAGCGCTGGGGGAACCAGGTTCGAATCCCAATCTGGGTGGAGTTTGCATGTTCTCCCCGTGTCCGCGTGGATTTCCTCCCACCGTCCAAAAACTTGGGGGAAGTTTGCATGTTCTCCCCGTGTCCGCGTCCTCCCCCGGTCCAACCCTATGGATTCAAGGTGAGTTGAACGCTCTTCGTGACGTATGAAACATACCCAGTGTGGGGGCAACCTCGTCCTCCGTGGTGGCGCACGCGTCATGGCATCTCCTCCGGGTCTTGCGGTGCGCTTCTCGGGCTGCTATGGACTGCTCGATGTTCTCAGCAGCTCTCTCCCAGTCCTTCGAGTAGTAGGCGCGCACTCCACGGTAGTACAGCTCGTCGTAGGGAGCGAGGAGGCCGGACAGAGAGTGCGCTCCCCCCGCGGCGCCCGAGGCTCGAACCCCGCCGCAGACGGCGGCGAGAACCGCCACGTAGACCGCGGCGTGACGCCCGTGCAGCACCATAAGTTCGGAAATGTCCAATTATCGTAGCAGAAACATACAATTATCGTCTTTTAGGGGGAAGTTATCGTCATAATAATTAAAAGAACAAATCTTTCGAGGCGCTAAAGTCACTCTGGCAGTGATGATTCGCTCGCTCTAGGAGTCGGCTCTTGGAAGTGAACGAGGAGAGCCGTTCGTTAAATGGGAGCGGAAAAGAATCGGCTCTCTGAAAAGAGCCGGAGTGCCTATCACTTGTCGACTGAGATTCTTCATAGTCAGGGGGCGGGCGCAGCGGAGGGTCCAGCCAATCACGGCCGTTGTTGTGAGGCAAACCGGCCTCACGACGAGCTTAGCGCGCTTTTAGAGGAGCCCGATTGGCTGGAACTTCCATCCGTCACACCAGACGGTCTTGGCCAGGTGAACGATGATAATCGTGTCTGTCCGATCAATAACATATACGATAATTTGACCACTCTGTAAATATATGGTTTGTGAGCCTAGTAGAGGATTAAGCTGAAGATAATGAATGAATGAAGGAATCAATTAATTTATTACTTAATGAATGAATAGGGTGGCACGGTGGTTTATTGGGTTGGCATGTTCTCCTCTCAGCGCTGGGAATCCCAGGTTCGACTTCCAATCTGGGTGGCGTTTACATGTTCTCCCCGTGTCCGCGTGGGTTTCCTCCGGGTTCTCCACTTTCCTCCCACAGTCCAAAAACATGGATCAAGTCAATTGAGTTCTCCAAATTGCCCCATATAGAGTGTGTCTGTGTGAGTGAGTGTGTGCCCAGCGATGGATTGGCGCCCTGTCCTGCTGTATCTGCCCAGTGCCCGAGACGTTCTCCCCTGGATGGGCAAGGAGAACCCCCCCCTCCACGACCCTAGTAGAAGATAATGGATGGATGGATGGATCAATCAATGGGGCAGCACGGTGGTTTAGTGGTTTGGCATGTTCTCCTCTCAGCGCTAGGAATCCCAGGTTCGAATCCCGATTGGGGTGGAGATTCCATGTTCTCCCCGTGTCTGCGTGGGTGTCCTCCGGGTTCTCCTGTTTCCCCCCACAGTCCAAAAATGTGGATTCGAGGTAAATGGAATGCTCCAAATTGCCCCATATAATGAGTGAGTGTGTGCCCAGGCCCAGGCCCGCCCAGCTCCCGAAACCTTCTCCCCTGGATGGGCATGGAGAAAACCCCCCCCCCCCCCCCCCCCGTGACCCTAGTAGAGGATAAAGTGGAAAATAATGGATGGATGGATGGATGGGGCAGCACAGTGACTTAGTGGTTAGCATGTTCTCCTCCTAGTTCTCTCGTTCTCCTCTGGATGCGCATGGGGAACCCTTTTGCAACCCTATTAATTAATAAATGTATATAATTAATGAATGAATGGGGCAGCACGTTGACTTAGTGGTTAGCATGTTCTCCACTCAGTGCTGAGGATTCCAGGTCCGAATCCCCGTGTCCGCGTGGGTGTCCTCCGGGTTCTCCGGTTTCCCCCCACAGTCCAAAAACATGGATTAAGTCAATTGAATTCTCAAAATTGCCCCATATAGAGTGTGTCTGTGTGAGTGAGTGTGTGCCCAGCGATGGATTGGCGCCCTGTCCTGGGTCTATCTGCCCAGCGCCTGAGATGTTCTCCCCTGGATGGGCATGGGGAACCCCACCGTGACCCTAATAGAGGATAAAGCGGGAGATAATGAATGAATGAAAGGAATGGTGGTGGTTTAGTGGTGAGCATGTTCTCCTCTCAGCCCTGGGGATCCCCGGTTCGACTCTCGATCGGGGTGAAGTTTGCATGTCCCCCCCCCCCCCCCCGTGGCCGTGCGTGTTTCCCCCCCACGGTCCAAAAACATGGATTCAAGGTGAATTGAATGCTCCAAATGGCCTCATATCGGGAGTGAGTATGTGCCCAGCGATAGATTTGCACCCCGTTCTCTCCGTTCTCTTCTGGATGAACATGGGGAACCCTCTCGCAACCCTAGTCGAGGATTAAGCGGAAGATAATAAATGAATGAATGAATGAATAATTTAATGAATGGGTCAGCATGGTGGCTTAGTGGTGAGCATGTTCTCCTCTCAATTCTCTAGAGTTTCCATGTTCCGTGGGTGTCCTCCGGGTTCTCCGGTTTCAAAAGCTTCGAACGCTCCAAATTACCGTATGGTATGAATGAATGAATTTAATGTAAACGTGATTGCGCCGCTATACTGCACATTACGCTTCGTGTGCCCCGCACGTTTCCGACGACCCCGTTTCGATTGGCTGTTGACAACACCACCGGGCCGTGATTGGCCGCGTCGTCCAGGGACGGCCAATCCAACGCTCGGGTCGGAGAAAGGGGGCGGGATTTGGCGAATGCGGGTGGGAAAAGGAGCAGCGGGCAGTCTGGAGCGGGGCAGCGGGTGGCACGGAGCAGTCTTCGCAGTCGATTAAAGGGGAAACTGAACGCCGGGAACGCGGGATCCGAACCCCGGACTGGTGATCCGTTGCGTCGCGGTGCGTGAGGCAGAGACAAGCCGGGGGGGCAGGCGATCGAAGCGGAGCGGCCATGGCGGAGGTTCTAGCATCACTCAGTTGTATTGTGGTTTTTTTAAATAAAGTCGACCGAAATTCCGCGTGTTGTGGGGTTTCGATATGTTTTTGACGCGTTAGACAACGTAAACCAACGAAATGGACGTTGTCCGTGGACTTTGGTGAGCTCGCTAGCTTAAGTTTGCTGAGTAATGGATGGTCGATATAACCGTGCGATCTCGATACTGCGATACTTTTTCCCCTATGACCACGAGAAACGGTCCCAACGGCCTTGTTAGGGCAATTTGACGTTCTAATATTCTCCTGGTCGCCATAATGCTGTCCATTCTACAGGACCTGTCAAAAGTTTGGACTGTTGTGTTTTTTTCAAAAAAATTTTTTTTAAATAAAGTCGACCGAAATTCCGCATGTTGTGGGGTTTCGATATGTTTTTGACGCGTTAGACAACGTAAACCAACGAAATGGACGTTGTCCGTGGACTTTGGTGAGCGCGCTAGCTTAAGTTTGCTGAGTAATGGATGGTCGATATAACCGTGCGATCTCGATACTGCGATACTTTTTCGCTTATGGCCACGAGAAACGGTTCCAACAGCCTTGTTAGGGCAATTTCACATTCTAATGTTCTCGTGGCCGCCATACTGCTGTCCGTTCTACAGGACCTGTCAAAAGTTTGGACTATTTAAAAAAAAAAAGTTGACAAATACCACGTGTTGTTGGGTTTTAATGTTTTTGACGCGTTAGACAACGTAAACCAACGAAATGGACGTTGTCCGTGGACTTTGGTGAGCTCGCTAGCTTAAGTTTGCTGAGTAATGGATGGTCGATATAACCGTGCGATCTCGATACTGCGGTACTTTTTCGCTTATGACCACGAGAAACGGTTCCAACACCCTTGTTAGGGCAATTTGCCGTTCTAATGTTCTCGTGGCCGCCATACTGCTGTCCGTTCTACAGGACCTGTCAAAAGTTTGGACTGTTTTTTTTTTTTTTTTTTTTTTTTAATAAATAAAATTGACAAATACCACGTGTTGTTGGATTTCAATAGGTTTTTGACAACGTAAACAACGACAACGCAAGACAACGTAAACCAACGAAATGGACGTTGTCCTTGGACTTTGGTGAGCTTTCTAGCTTAAGTTTGCTGAGTAATGGATGGTCGATATAACCGTGCGATCTCGATATTGCGATACTTTTTCGCTTATGACCACGAAAAACGGTTCCAACAGCCTTGTTAGGGCAATTTGACGTTCTAATGTTCTCGTGGTCGCCATAATGCTGTCCATTCTACAAGACCTGTCAAAAGTTTGGACTATTTTTTTTTTTTTAAATAAAGTTGACCGAAATACCACGTGTTGTGGGGTTTCAATATGTTTTTGACGCCTTAGACAACGTAAACCAACGAAATGGACGTTGTCCGTGGACTTTGGTGAGCTCGCTAGCTTAAGTTTGCTGAGTAATGGATGGTCGCTATAACCGTGCGATCTCGATACTGCGATACTTTTTCCCCTATGACCACGAGAAACGGTCCCAACGGCCTTGTTAGGGCAATTTGACGTTCTAATATTCTCCTGGTCGCCATAATGCTGTCCATTCTACAGGACCTGTCAAAAGTTTGGACGGTTGGTTCTAACGTTAAATGCCCCCATCATTCAGTTGTGTTGTGTTTTTTTAAGTAAAGCCGACCGAAATACCGCGTGCTGTATGGTTTCAATATGTTTTTGACGCGTTAGACAACGTAAACCAACGAAATGGACGTTGTCCGTGGACTTTGGTGAGCGCGCTAGCTTAAGTTTGCTGAGTAATGGATTGTCGATATAACCGTGCGATCTCGATACTGCGATACTTTTTCGCATATGACCGCGAGAAACGGTTCCAACTGCATTGGTAATGCAATTTGACGTTCTAATGTTCTCATGGTCGCCATAATGCTGTCCATTCTACAAGACCTGTCAAAAGTTTGGACTGTTTTTTTTTTTTAAATAAAGTTGACCGAAATTCCGCGTGTTGTGGGGTTTCAATATGTTTTTGACGCGCAAGACAACGTAAACCAACGAAATGGACGTTGTCCGTGGACTTTGGTGAGCTTGCTAACTTAAGTTTGCTGAGTAATGGATTGTCGATATAACCGTGCGATCTCGATATTGCGATACTTTTTTGCTTATGACCACGAGAAACAGCCTTGTTAGGCAAATTTGACGTTCTAATGTTCTCTTGGTCGCCATACTGCTGTCCGTTCTGCAGGACCTGTCAAAAATTAGCATCCTTCAGTTGTGTTGTGTTTTTTTAAGTAAAGCCGACCGAAATACCGCGTGCTGTATGGTTTTAATATGTTTTTGACGCGTTAGACAACGTAAACCAACGAAATAGACGTTCTCCGTGGACTTTGGTGAGCTTGCTAGCTTAAGTTTGCTGAGTAATGGATGGTCGATATAACCGTGCGATCTCGATACTGCGATACTTTTTTGGTTATGATTTTTTTGCATCCAGCTAGATTGCCCCCATCTCATTATCAAATGCGAACATCCATTCATCATCCCCCAATGGGGGTGGTGGATAGGACTTAATTGCACCCACCCTATAGATTGGCTTCATAGTAGTACAATTACATTTTGTAGGTTGGTTCCCTATTGGTCAGGAGCATCGCAGAACAGGTAGCATTTGGGTGGTGGATTGTAGTGACACTGCTGCCATGAGGGGTGTTGGTGTTTCATTTCTCCACCTCAGTGACACTGCCGGGATAGGACTAACACATCTACCATATAGATGGACTGTGGTTTTATAATGACAGACTGGAGTCCGTCTGTGTTTTTTGTTGTTGGTTAGTCCCCTGTTGGTTCTCTGTTGGTTCTCTATTGGTCAGGAGCATCGCAGAACAGGTAGCATTTGGGTGGTGGATTGTAGTGACACTGCTGTGATAGGACTAACACACCAACCATATAGATGGGCTTTAGTCCTTCTGGGTTCTTTGTTGTTGTTAATCCCTTGTTGGTTCTCTATTGGTTCTCTATTGGTTAGGAGCATCGCAGAACAGGTAGCATTTGGGTGGTGGATTGTGGTGACACTGCTGGGATAGGACTAACACACCAACCATATAGATGGGCTTTAGTTTTATAATGACAGACTGGAGTCCATCTGTGTTATTTGTTGTTGGTTCTCTGTTGGTTCTCTATGAGTCCAACATATCATAGAACAGGTAGCATTTGGGTGGTGGATTGTAGTGACACTGCTGGGATAGGACTAACACGCCAACCATATAGATGGGCTTTAGTCCTTCTGGGTTCTTTGTTGTTGTTAATCCCTTGTTGGTTCTCTATTGGTTCTCTATTGGTTAGGAGCATCGCAGAACAGGTAGCATTTGGGTGGTGGATTGTGGTGACACTGCTGGGATAGGACTAAAACACCAACCATATAGATGGGCTTTAGTCCTTCTGGGTTCTTTGTTGTTAATCCCTTATTGGTTCTCTGTTGGTTCTCTATGGGTCAGGAGCATTGCAGAACAGGTAGCATTTGGGTGGTGGATTGTAGTGACACTGCCGGGATAGGACTAACACACCAACCATATAGATGGGCTTTAGTCCTTCTGGGTTCTTTGTTGTTGTTAATCCCTTGTTGGTTCTCTATTGGTTCTCTGTTGGTTCTCTATGAGTCAGGAGCATCATAGAACAGGTAGCATTTGGGTGGTGGATTGTAGTGACACTGCTGGGATAGGACTAACACACCAACCATATAGATGGACTTTAGTCCTTCTGGGTTCTTTGTTGTTGTTAATCCCTTGTTGGTTCTCTGTTGGTTCTCTATGGGTCAGGAGCATCATAGAACAGGTAGCATTTGGGTGGTGGATTGTAGTGACACTGCTGGGATAGGACTAACACACCGACCATATAGATGGGCTTTAGTCCTTCTGGGTTCTTTGTTGTTGGTTCTCTATTGGTTCTCTGTTGGTTCTCTATGAGTCAGGAGCATCATAGAACAGGTAGCATTTGGGTGGTGGATTGTAGTGACACTGCTGGGATAGGACTAACACACCAACCATATAGATGGGCTTTAGTCTTTCTGGGTTCTTTGTTGTTGTTAATCCCTTGTTGGTTCTCTATTGGTTCTCTATTGGTTAGGAGCATCGCAGAACAGGTAGCTTTTGGGTGGTGGATTGTAGTGACACTGCTGGGATAGGACTAACACACCAACCATATAGATGGACTTTAGTCCTTCTGGGTTCTTTGTTGTTGTTAATCCTTTGTTGGTTCTCTATTGGTTCTCTATGAGTCAGGAGCATCGCAGAACAGGTAGCATTTGGGTGGTGGATTGTAGTGACACTGCTGGGATAGGACTAAAACACCAACCATATGGATGGGCTTTAGTCATTCTGGGTTCTTTGTTGTTGTTGGTTCTCTATTGGTCAGGAGCATCGCAGAACAGGTAGCATTTGGGTGGTGGATTGTAGTGACACTGCTGGGATAGGACTAACACACCAACCATATAGATGGGCTTTAGTCTTTCTGGGTTCTTTGTTGTTGTTAATCCCTTGTTGGTTCTCTATTGGTTAGGAGCATCGCAGAACAGGTAGCTTTTGGGTGGTGGATTGTAGTGACACTGCTGGGATAGGACTAACACACCAACCATATAGATGGACTTTAGTCCTTCTGGGTTCTTTGTTGTTGTTAATCCTTTGTTGGTTCTCTATTGGTTCTCTATGAGTCAGGAGCATCGCAGAACAGGTAGCATTTGGGTGGTGGATTGTAGTGACACTGCTGGGATAGGACTAAAACACCAACCATATGGATGGGCTTTAGTCCTTCTGGGTTCTTTGTTGTTGTTAATCCCTTGTTGGTTCTCTATTGGTTCTCTGTTGGTTCTCTATTGGTCAGGAGCATCGCAGAACAGGTAGCATTTGGGTGGTGGATTGTAGTGACACTGCCGGGATAGGACTAACACACCAACCATATAGATGGGCTTTAGTCCTTCTGGGTTCTTTGTTGTTGTTAATCCCTTATTGGTTCTCTATTGGTTCTCTATTGGTCAGGAGCATCGCAGAACAGATTTCATTTGGGTGGTGGATTGTAGGGACACTGCCGGGATAGGACTAACACGCCAACCATATAGATGGACTTTAGTCCTTCTGGGTTCTTTGTTGTTGGTAAGTCCCCTGTTGGTTCTCTGTTGGTTCTCTATTGGTCAGGAGCTTCATAGAACAGGTATCATTTGGGTGGTGGATTGTAGTGACACTGCCGGGATAGGACTAAAGCCCATTTATATGGTTGGTGTGTTAGTCCTTCTGGGTTCTTTGTTGTTAATCCCTTATTGGTTCTCTGTTGGTTAGGAGCATCACAGAACAGGTAGCATTGGGGTGGTGGATTGTAGTGACACTGCCGGGATAGGACTAACACCAACCATATAGATGGGCTTTAGTCCTTCTGGGCTCTTCTGGGTTCTTTGTTGTTGTAAATCCCTTGTTGGTTCTCTCTTGGTTCTCATCTCTTGGTTCTAACACATCTACCATATAGATGGACTGTAGTTTTATAATGACAGACTGGAGTCCGTCTGTGTTATTTGTTGTTGGTAGTCCCCTGTTGGTTCTCTGTTGGTTCTCTATGAGTCAGGAGCATCGCAGAACAGATATCATTTGGGGGGTGGATTGTAGTGACACTGCTGGGATAGGACTAACACACCAACCATATAGATGGGCTTTAGTCCTTCTGGGTTCTTTGTTGTTGTTAATCCCTTGTTGGTTCTCTGTTGGTTCTCTATGAGTCAGGAGCATCATAGAACCGGTATCATTTGGGCGGTGGATTGTAGTGACACTGCTGGGATAGGACTAACACACCAACCATATAGATGGACTGTAGTTTTATAATGACAGACTGGAGTCCATCTGTGTTATTTGTTGTTGGTAGTCCCCTGTTGGTTCTCTATGAGTCCAACATATCATAGAACAACATCATAGAACAGGTAGCATTTGGGTGGTGGATTGTAGTGACACTGCTGGGATAGGACTAACACACCAACCATATAGATGGGCTTTAGTCCTTCTGGGTTCTTTGTTGTTGTTAATCCCTTGTTGGTTCTCTGTTGGTTCTCTATTGGTTCTCTTTTGGTTCTCTATGAGTCAGGAGCATCGCAGAACAGATATCATTTGGGTGGTGGATTGTAGTGACACTGCTGGGATAGGACTAACACACCAACCATATAGATGGGCTTTAGTCCTTCTGGGTTCTTGTTGTTAATCCCTTGTTGGTTCTCTGTTGGTTCTCTATGAGTCAGGAGCATCATAGAACCGGTAGCATTTGGGTGGTGGATTGTAGTGACACTGCTGGGATAGGACTAACACACCGACCATATAGATGGACTGTAGTTTTATAATGACAGACTGGAGTCCATCTGTGTTATTTGTTGTTGGTTCTCTGTTGGTTCTCTATGAGTCAGGAGCATCATAGAACAGGTATCATTTGGGTGGTGGATTGTAGTGACACTGCCGGGATAGGACTAACACACCAACCATATAGATGGGCTTTAGTTTTATAAGTCCACTGGAGTCCGTCTGTGTTATTTGTTGTTGTTAATCCCTTGTTGGTTCTCTATTGGTTCTCTATGAGTCAGGAGCATCGCAGAACAGGTAGCATTTGGGTGGTGGATTGTAGTGACACTGCCAGGATAGGACTAACACACCAACCATATAGATGGGCTTTAGTCCTTCTGGGTTCTTTGTTGTTAATCCCTTGTTGGTTCTCTATTGGTCAGGAGCATCATAGAACCGGTATCATTTGGGTGGTGGATTGTAGTGACACTGCTGGGATAGGACTAACACACCAACCATATAAATGGGCTTTAGTCCTTCTGGGTTCTTTGTTGTTAATCCCTTATTGGTTCTCTGTTGGTTCTCTATTGGTCAGGAGCATCATAGAACTGGTAGCATTTGGGTGGTGGATTGTAGTGACACTGCCGGGATAGGACTAACACACCAACCATATAGATGGGCTTTAGTCCTTCTGGGTTCTTTGTTGTTAATCCCTTGTTGGTTCTCTATTGGTCAGGAGCATCGCAGAACCGGTATCATTTGGGTGGTGGATTGTAGTGACACTGCTGGGATAGGACTAACACACCAACCATATAAATGGGCTTTTGTCCTTCTGGGTTCTTTGTTGTTAATCCCTTATTGGTTCTCTGTTGGTTCTCTATGGGTCAGGAGCATCGCAGAACAGGTAGCATTTGGGTGGTGGATTGTAGTGACACTGCTGGGATAGGACTAACACACCAACCATATAGATGGGCTTTAGTTTTATAAGTCCACTGGAGTCCGTCTGTGTTATTTGTTGTTGTTAATCCCTTGTTGGTTCTCTATTGGTTCTCTATGAGTCAGGAGCATCGCAGAACAGGTAGCATTTGGGTGGTGGATTGTAGTGACACTGCCAGGATAGGACTAACACACCAACCATATAGATGGGCTTTAGTCCTTCTGGGTTCTTTGTTGTTAATCCCTTGTTGGTTCTCTATTGGTCAGGAGCATCATAGAACCGGTATCATTTGGGTGGTGGATTGTAGTGACACTGCTGGGATAGGACTAACACACCAACCATATAAATGGGCTTTAGTCCTTCTGGGTTCTTTGTTGTTAATCCCTTATTGGTTCTCTGTTGGTTCTCTATTGGTCAGGAGCATCATAGAACTGGTAGCATTTGGGTGGTGGATTGTAGTGACACTGCCGGGATAGGACTAACACACCAACCATATAGATGGGCTTTAGTCCTTCTGGGTTCTTTGTTGTTGTTAATCCCTTATTGGTTCTCTATTGGTTCTCTATTGGTCAGGAGCATCGCAGAACAGATTTCATTTGGGTGGTGGATTGTAGGGACACTGCCGGGATAGGACTAACACGCCAACCATATAGATGGACTTTAGTCCTTCTGGGTTCTTTGTTGTTGGTAAGTCCCCTGTTGGTTCTCTGTTGGTTCTCTATTGGTCAGGAGCTTCATAGAACAGGTATCATTTGGGTGGTGGATTGTAGTGACACTGCCGGGATAGGACTAAAGCCCATTTATATGGTTGGTGTGTTAGTCCTTCTGGGTTCTTTGTTGTTAATCCCTTATTGGTTCTCTGTTGGTTAGGAGCATCACAGAACAGGTAGCATTGGGGTGGTGGATTGTAGTGACACTGCCGGGATAGGACTAACACCAACCATATAGATGGGCTTTAGTCCTTCTGGGCTCTTCTGGGTTCTTTGTTGTTGTAAATCCCTTGTTGGTTCTCTCTTGGTTCTCATCTCTTGGTTCTAACACATCTACCATATAGATGGACTGTAGTTTTATAATGACAGACTGGAGTCCGTCTGTGTTATTTGTTGTTGGTAGTCCCCTGTTGGTTCTCTGTTGGTTCTCTATGAGTCAGGAGCATCGCAGAACAGATATCATTTGGGGGGGATGGATTGTATAGGACTGACACTTCTGATATCATAGAACAACATCATAGAACAGGTAGCATTTGGGTGGTGGATTGTAGTGACACTGCTGGGATAGGACTAACACACCAACCATATAGATGGGCTTTAGTCCTTCTGGGTTCTTTGTTGTTGTTAATCCCTTGTTGGTTCTCTGTTGGTTCTCTATTGGTTCTCTTTTGGTTCTCTATGAGTCAGGAGCATCGCAGAACAGATATCATTTGGGTGGTGGATTGTAGTGACACTGCTGGGATAGGACTAAACACACCAACCATATAGATGGGCTTTAGTCCTTCTGGGTTCTTGTTGTTAATCCCTTGTTGGTTCTCTGTTGGTTCTCTATGAGTCAGGAGCATCATAGAACCGGTAGCATTTGGGTGGTGGATTGTAGTGACACTGCTGGGATAGGACTAACACACCGACCATATAGATGGACTGTAGTTTTATAATGACAGACTGGAGTCCATCTGTGTTATTTGTTGTTGGTTCTCTGTTGGTTCTCTATGAGTCAGGAGCATCATAGAACAGGTATCATTTGGGTGGTGGATTGTAGTGACACTGCCGGGATAGGACTAACACACCAACCATATAGATGGACTGTAGTTTTATAATGACAGACTGGAGTCCATCTGTGTTTTTTGTTGTTGGTTAGTCCCCTGTTGGTTCTCTGTTGGTTCTCTGAGTCAGGAGCATCGCAGAACAGGTAGCTTTTGGGTGGTGGATTGTAGTGACAATGCTGGGATAGGACTAACACCCCAACCATATAGATGGGCTTTAGTCCTTCTGGGTTCTTTGTTGTTAATCCCCTTTTGGTTCTCTGTTGGTTCTCTATGAGTCAGGAGCATCATAGAACAGGTAGCATTTGGGCGGTGGATTGTAGTGACACTGCTGGGATAGGACTAACACACCAACCATATAGATGGACTGTAGTTTTATAATGACAGACTGGAGTCCGTCTGTGTTATTTGTTGTTGATAGTCCCCTGTTGGTTCTCTGTTGGTTCTCTATTGGTCAGGAGCATCATAGAACAGGTAGCATTTGGGTGGTGGATTGTAGTGACACTGCTGGGATAGGACTAACACACCAACCATATAGATGGGCTTTAGTCCTTCTGGGTTCTTTGTTCTTGTTAATCCCTTGTTGGTTCTCTATTGGTTCTCTGTTGGTTCTCTATGAGTCAGGAGCATCATAGAACCGGTAGCATTTGGGGGGTGGATTGTAGTGACACTGCTGGGATAGGACTAACACACCAACCATATAGATGGACTGTAGACCTTCTAGGCTCTTCTGGGTTCTTTGTTGTTGTTAATCCCTTGTTGGTTCTCTATTGGTTCTCTATGAGTCAGGAGCATCATAGAACCGGTAGCATTTGGGGGGTGGATTGTAGTGACACTGCTGGGATAGGACTAACACACCAACCATATAGATGGACTGTAGACCTTCTAGGCTCTTCTGGGTTCTTTGTTGTTGTTAATAATAATAATAATAATAATACATTCTATTTGATGGCGCCTTTCTGGACACCCTTGTTAATCCCTTGTTGGTTCTCTATTGGTTCTCTATGAGTCAGGAGCATCATAGAACAGGTAGCATTTGGGGGGTTGATTGTAGTGACACTGCTGGGATAGGACTAACACATCTACCATATAGATGGGCTTTAGTTTTATAATGACAGACTGGAGTCCATCTGTATTATTTGTTGTTGGTAGTCCCCTGTTGGTTCTCTGTTGGTTCTCTATGAGTCAGGAGCATCATAGAACCGGTAGCATTTGGGCGGTGGATTGTAGTGACACTGCTGGGATAGGACTAACACACCAACCATATAGATGGACTTTAGACCTTCTAGGCTCTTCTGGGTTCTTTGTTGTTGTTAATCCCTTGTTGGTTCTCTATTGGTTCTCTATGAGTCAGGAGCATCATAGAACCGGTAGCATTTGGGGGGTGGATTGTAGTGACACTGCTGGGATAGGACTAACACACCAACCATATAGATGGACTGTAGACCTTCTAGGCTCTTCTGGGTTTTTTGTTGTTGTTAATAATAATAATAATAATACATTCTATTTGATGGCGCCTTTCTGGACACCCTTGTTAATCCCTTGTTGGTTCTCTATTGGTTCTCTATGAGTCAGGAGCATCATAGAACAGGTAGCATTTGGGGGGTTGATTGTAGTGACACTGCTGGGATAGGACTAACACATCTACCATATAGATGGGCTTTAGTTTTATAATGACAGACTGGAGTCCATCTGTATTATTTGTTGTTGGTTAGTCCCCTGTCTGTTCTCTGTTGGTTCTCTATGAGTCAGGAGCATCATAGAACCGGTAGCATTTGGGCGGTGGATTGTAGTGACACTGCTGGGATAGGACTAACACACCAACCATATAGATGGACTGTAGTTTTATAATGACAGACTGGAGTCCGTCTGTGTTATTTGTTGTTGGTAGTCCCCTGTTGGTTCTCTATTGGTTCTCTATGAGTCAGGAGCATCGCAGAACAGGTAGCATTTGGGGGGTGGATTGTAGTGACACTGCTGGGATAGGACTAACACACCAACCATATAGATGGGCTTTAGTCCTTCTGGGTTCTTTGTTCTTGTTAATCCCTTGTTGGTTCTCTATTGGTTCTCTGTTGGTTCTCTATGAGTCAGGAGCATCACAGAACAGGTAGCATTTGGGTGGTGGACTGTAGTGACACTGCTGGGATAGGACTAACACACCGACCATATAGATGGGCTTTAGTTTTATAAGTCCACTGGAGACCATCTGTATTATTTGTTGTTGGTTCTCTATTGGTTCTCTATTGGTCAGGAGCATCGCAGAACCGGTATCATTTGGGTGGTGGATTGTAGTGACACTGCTGGGATAGGACTAACACACCAACCATATAGATGGACTGTAGTTTTATAAGTCCACTGGAGTCCATCTGTGTTTGTTGTTGTTAATCCCTTTTTGGTTCTCTATTGGTTCTCTGTTGGTTCTCTATGAGTCAGGAGCATCATAGAACAGGTAGCATTTGGGGGGTTGATTGTAGTGACACTGCTGGGATAGGACTAACACATCTACCATATAGATGGGCTTTAGTTTTATAATGACAGACTGGAGTCCATCTGTATTATTTGTTGTTGGTAGTCCCCTGTTGGTTCTCTGTTGGTTCTCTATGAGTCAGGAGCATCATAGAACCGGTAGCATTTGGGCGGTGGATTGTAGTGACACTGCTGGGATAGGACTAACACACCAACCATATAGATGGACTTTAGACCTTCTAGGCTCTTCTGGGTTCTTTGTTGTTGTTAATCCCTTGTTGGTTCTCTATTGGTTCTCTATGAGTCAGGAGCATCATAGAACCGGTAGCATTTGGGGGGTGGATTGTAGTGACACTGCTGGGATAGGACTAACACACCAACCATATAGATGGACTGTAGACCTTCTAGGCTCTTCTGGGTTCTTTGTTGTTGTAAATCCCTTGTTGGTTCTCTCTTGGTTCTCTATGAGTCAGGAGCATCATAGAACCGGTAGCATTTGGGGGGTGGATTGTAGTGACACTGCTGGGATAGGACTAACACACCAACCATATAGATGGACTGTAGACCTTCTAGGCTCTTCTGGGTTCTTTGTTGTTGTTAATCCCTTGTTGGTTCTCTATTGGTTTCTCTATGAGTCAGGAGCATCATAGAACCGGTAGCATTTGGGGGGTGGATTGTAGTGACACTGCTGGGATAGGACTAACACACCAACCATATAGATGGACTGTAGACCTTCTAGGCTCTTCTGGGTTCTTTGTTGTTGTTAATCCCTTGTTGGTTCTCTATTGGTTCTCTATGAGTCAGGAGCATCATAGAACCGGTAGCATTTGGGGGGTGGATTGTAGTGACACTGCTGGGATAGGACTAACACACCAACCATATAGATGGACTGTAGACCTTCTAGGCTCTTCTGGGTTCTTTGTTGTTGTTAATAATAATAATAATAATAATACATTCTATTTGATGGCGCCTTTCTGGACACCCTTGTTAATCCCTTGTTGGTTCTCTATTGGTTCTCTATGAGTCAGGAGCATCGCAGAACAGGTAGCATTTGGGGGGTTGATTGTAGTGACACTGCTGGGATAGGACTAGCGACCACATGACCAACGAGCAACTGTATGATATTGTATATATTATTATATATATATTATTCACGCCTGTCGTCTGTTCTCAGGAGAGTGAGGGAGGCCTTTACGTTTGCATGAGCACCTTCCTCGGCTTCGGGAGTCGCTTCGTGGAACGCCATCACGCCCGCACCGGCCAGAGAGCGTACCTGCACATCCAGCGCACCCGCAAACCGCCCGCTCAGGTAACCGGTCGCAAATTACTCTCCCTGCGTCCTTCAGAAAATCGGAAAATATTATATTATGAAATATTAAATATTATTATTTAATAATATAATATTTAATATTATTAAATATTATCGTGGTGGCAAAATATTGATTTCCACTTTGTGCTCATGGAGCTGCAGTGTGATTGCCTTTAATTAATTACGCTTAATGAGGGAATGGCATTAAATACACCTTAAAGTTGGTTTAGTTATACAGCCGAAGTGCTTTCTTGTAGAAATGAGGCAGGCCCGTGGGCCAATCACGGCCCTCGGTCTGATTCCTTATGATGTGTTATAATATAT
The DNA here is from genome assembly GCA_019802505.1 of Corydoras sp. C115. Lineage (NCBI taxonomy): Eukaryota > Metazoa > Chordata > Actinopteri > Siluriformes > Callichthyidae > Corydoras > Corydoras sp. C115. The sequence continues at coordinate 959,016 of JAFMOC010000387.1, read as the reverse complement.
ACATATATACATATAACAATAATAAAAAAAAAAAACGTTTAAATGTAATTCCGCCTTTTGCCACACGATGGCACTTTGTAATACTCATTCATTCATTCATTCATTATCTCCCGCTTCATCCTCTATTAGGGTCGCGGTGGGGTTCCCCATGCCCATCCAGGGGAGAACGTCTCGGGCGCTGGGCAGATACACCCAGGACAGGGCGCCAATCCATCGCTGGGCACACACTCACTCACACAGACACACTCTATATGGGGCAATTTTGGAGAATTCGATTGACTTGATCCATGTTTTTGGACTGTGGGAGGAAAGCGGAGAACCCGGAGGAAACCCACGCAGATACGGGGAGAACATGGAAACTCCACCCAGATGGGAATTCGAACCGGGAATCCCTAGAGCTGAGAGGAGAACATGCCAACCACTAAGCCAACGTGCCGCACTTTGTAATACTATCTATTGTAATAAATATTCAGCGGCCACTAAGGGGCAGCAGAGGAGTGGCTAAGTAATTACATAAGTAATGTCTTCAACTTCAATTAAAATACATTAAATTGAAGTTTCGCCTCTTGGCGCTAGGGATTCTCGGTTCGAATCCCCATCTGGGTGGAGTTTCCATGTCCTCCCCGTGTCCGCGTGGGTTTCCTCCGGGTTCTCCGGTTTCCTCCCACAGTCCAAAACCATGGATCGAGTCAATTGAGTTCTCCAAATTGCCCCATATAGAGTGTGTCTGTGTGAGTGAGTGTGTGCCCAGCGATGGATTGGCGCCCTGTCCTGGGTCTATCTGCCCAGCGCCCGAGACGTTCTCCCCTGGATGGGCATGGGGAACCCCACCGCGAACCTAATAGAGGATAAAGTGGGTGAATAAGTTGAAGTTCTAGGGAGGCAAGGTGGCTTAGTGGTTGGCATGTTCTCCTCTCATTGCTAGGGATTTCTGCTTCGAATCCCGACCTGGTTAGAGTTTGCATGTTCTCCCCGTGTCCACGTGGGTTTCCTCTGGGTTCTCCGGTTTCTTCCCACAGTCCAGAAACATGACTCAAGGTCAATTGAATCCTCCAAATTGCCCCATATAGAGTGTGAGTGAATGATTGATAGATTGGCGCCCTGTCCTGGGTGTATCTGCCCAGCACCCAAACGTTCTCCCCTGGATGGGCATGGGAACCCCCCCTATGTGACCCTAATAAAGGATAAAGTGGAAGATAATGGATGGATGGATGAAAGTGTTCTATACGGTTTGTTCCATGTTCTCTGACTCACCAGATAAGAACGAAACGCGTCTTTAGAGTCGTTGGCGCCCGAGTTGCTTATATTTGGTTACATTTGGCATTTAAAAAGTGAAGGTCAATGTGACATCGAAATTAGTTTTATAATGATGCGTAACTTTCGCGGTGAAGAAATATCAGAAGGATCTATTTGCCCCCCCCTGGGGCATCTTCACTTTATTGAACCTGGCCCTTTTTAGACCCCCCTGATCTAAGGGCTTGGTAGTTTTCCAATTACAGACTGTAGTCCATCTGTG
>JAFMOC010000387.1:915000-952500 GCA_019802505.1 Corydoras sp. C115 | reverse complement strand
GTTGAATCAGGACTGGGTGGCAATTTATTGCTGAGCACACTCACTCATTTGCACAGACACACTCTATATGGGGCAATTTGGAGCATTCAATTTACCTCGAATCCATGTTTTTGGACTGTGGGAGGAAACCGGAGAACCCGGAGGAAACCCACACTGACACGGGGAGAACATGGGAACTCCGCCATGTATATATATTTTTTTCATTCATTATCTTCCACTTTATCCTCTATTAGGGTCGCGGTGGTGGGGGGGGGGGTTCCCCATGCCCATCCAGGGGAGAACGTCTCGGGCGCTGGGCAGATACACCCAGGACAGGACGCCAATCCATCGCTGGGCACACCCTCACTCACACACTGTATGGGGCAATTTGGAGAACTCAATTGACTTGATCCATGTTTTTGGACTGTGGGAGGAAACTGGAGAACCCGGAGGAAACCCACGTGGACACGGGGAGAACATGGAAACTCCACCCAGATGGGGATTCGAACCGGGAATCCCTAGCGCTGAGAGGAGAACATGCCAAACACTAAGTCCCCATGCTGCCCTATATATGTGTTTGGAGCAATTTCGATAGGAGCAATTTAAAGCAGCCAATTCACATTGAATCCTTGTTTCTGGATGGTGGGGCAATTCAAAGCAGCCAATTCACCTTGAATCCATGTTTTTGGTCTGTGGGGCAATTTTGATAGGAGCAATTCGAAGCAGCCAGTTCACCTTATTCATTCATTATCTCCCGCTTTATCCTCTATTAGGGTCGGGGGGGGGGGGGGTTCCCCATGCCCATCCAGGGGAGAACGTCTCGGGCGCTGGGCAGATACACCCAGGCACACACACAGGCGCTGAGCACACACTCACTCACACAGACACACTCTATATGGGGCAATTTGGAGAACTCAATTGACTTGAGCCATGTTTTTGGACTGTGGGAGGAAACCGGAGAACCCGGAGGAAACCAACGCGGACACGGGGAGAACATGGAAACTCCACCCAGATGGGGATTCGAACCGGGAATCCCTAGCGCTGAGAGGAGAACATGCCAAACACTAAGTCACCATGCCGCCGCATTTTTTATTTATTGTTGTGTAACGTATACAAGGTGAATTGGCTGCTTCGAATTGCTTCTATCGAAATTGCCCCACAGTCCAAAAACATGGATTAAAGGTGAATTGGCTGCTTTGAATTGGTCCTATCGAAATTGCCCCACAATCCAAAAACATGGATAAAAGGTGAATTGGCTGCTTTGAATTGCCCCACCATCCAGAGACATGGATTCAAGGTGAATTGGCTGCTTTAAATTGCTCCTATCGAAATTGCTCCACACACATATAGGGCAGCACGGTGGCTTAGTGATTAACATGTTCTCCTCTCAGCACTAGGGATTCCCGGTTCGAATCCCCATCTGGGTGGAGTTTCCATGTTCTCCCCGTGTCCGCGTGGGTTTCCTCCGGGTTCTCCGCTTTCCTCCCACAGTCCAAAAACATGGATCAAGTCAATTGAGTTCTCCAAATTGCCCCATATAGAGTGTGTCTGTGTGAGTGAGTGTGTGCCCAGCGCCTGTGTGTGTGCCTGGGTGTATCTGCCCAGCGCCCGAGACGTTCTCCCCTGGATGGGCAAGGGGAACCCCACCGCGACCCTAATAGAGGATAAAGTGGGAATCAATATTATTATATATTAGGGGCCGTCTTCAACAAAGGATTTTCATAGTCGAATCTGATTCATCAGATTTTCACTACAGTCGACTGATGGTCGAATCAGTTAAAATTTCACCGCAAGATGGCGCTATAAGCGTGGTTTTTAAAAAAGATTTTTTAAAAATATTTTACTTGTTTTTCTAGAGCACCGTAAATGGGATCCCCGTTCTGGACTTTTTTCCACTTCAAAGGAAAAACCTAAAAACCTAAAAATTAGGATGATTTTATTTGACAAAAGGCAATATATATAACGAAAACAAAGCCATTTCATGTAAAAACTAATGCTTAGCAGCAGCCATGGGCGCCCCCATGTGGTCAAAATGGTACATTCGACTATGAGGTTCATAGTCGACTACGGTTCTCCGAATCGAATCGTCGAATCAGCGAATATTGCAGCTCACCCCTATTATATTATATACACTCTAAATCGCATGTTTGGATCCCTAATCGAGTTAGAATATTGAGCTTTCGGAACTTGTCTGTTCGCCGCAGACGGAACGCACCATGACGGAGCTGGAGATCGCCGTGAACCAGCGCGTGGGCGAGTGGGAGGTCATCCAGGAGTCCGGCACCACGCTGCGACCGCTGTGGGGACCCGGGCTGACGGGCATGAAAAACCTGGGCAACAGCTGCTACCTCAACTCGGTCATGCAAGTGCTCTTCACCATCCCCGACTTCCAGGAAAAGTCAGTACCTCGTTATGATTATAATTATTTACGACTTCGGAGGTTCGATGTTCTTGTAATTAGATGGTTCTAATAAACATGAGGCTCCATATATATTATATATCCATATATATCCATCATTCATTCATTATCTCCCACTTTATCCTCTATTAGGGTCGCGGTGGGGGGGGGTTCCCCATGCCCATCCAGGAGAGAACGTCTCGGGTGCTGGGCAGATACACCCAGGACAGGGGGGCAATCCATCGCTGGACACACACTCACTCACACACACATTCTATATGGGGCAATTTTGAGAATTCAATTGACTTGATCCATGTTTTTGGACTGTGGGAGGAAACCGGAGAACCCGGAGGAAACCCACGCGGACACGGGGAGGACATGGAAACTCCACCCAGATGGGGATTCGAACCGGGAATCCCTAGTGCTGAGAGGAGAACATGCCAACCGCTAAGCCACCGTGACGCCCACTCCATAAACATCCATCTATTATCTTCCGCTTTATCCTCTATTAGGGTCGTGGTGGGGGGGGTTCCCCATGCCCATCCAGGGGAGAACGTCTCGGGCGCTGGGCAGATAGACCCAGGACAGGGGGGGCAATCCATCGCTGGGCACACACTCACTCACACAGACACACTCTATATGGGGCAATTTGGAGAACTCAATTGACTTGATCCATGTTTTTGGACTGAGGGAGGAAACCGGAGAACCCGGAGGAAACCCACGCAGACACGGGGAGAACATGGAAACTCCACCCAGATGGGGATTCGAACCAGGAATCCCCAGCGCTGAGAGGCGAACGTGCTAACCACTAAGCCACCGATATATCCATCAGTGGTTCTTAAAGTGTGGTAGAACCATGGGGTACGTCAGATAATGCAGGACATTATATTTCCCTTTATATTTAATAAGCTGCATTCTGTAATCTGGCCACCAGATGTCGGTATTTGACTGGAAACCGGAAACGTGATCACAACCATTACTCACTCACTCGCACTCACACAATGGGGCAATTTACAGTGTTCAATTGCCCTTCAATCCATGTTTTTGGACTTGAGAGGAAACTCGTGTGGACACGGGAGAACATGCAAACTCCACCCAGATTGGGATTCCAACCTGAAATTGCCCTCATTTAGATAGGAGCTGTTTAAAGGAGCCAATTCACCTTGAGTACATGTTTCTTTACTGTGGGGCAATTTTGATGGGGACAATTCAAAGCAATGGTTTTACCTTGGATCCATGTTTTTGGACTGTGGGGCAATTTAGATAGGAGTAATTTTAAAGCAACTTTTTCACCTTGAATCCATGTTTCTGGACTGTGGGGCAATTTCTATTGGAGCAATATAAAGCAACGGATTCACCTTGGAACCCTGTCTTTGTACTGTGGGGCAATTTAGATAGCATTTCAAAGCAGCCAATTCACCTTGAATCCATGTTTTTGGACTATGGGGAAATTTCTATAGGAGCATTTCAAAGCAGCCAGTTCACCTTTAATCCATGTCCTTGGACTGTGGGGCAATTTCTTTAGGAGCAATTTAAAGCAACCAATTCACCTTGAATCCATGTTTTTGGCCTAGAGGGGAATTTCTATAGGAGCATTTCAAAGCAGCCGATTCACCTTGAATCCATGTTTTTGGCCTGTGGGGCAAATTAGATAGGAGCATTTCATAGCAGTCAATTCACCTTGAATCCATGTTTTTGGACTGTGGGGCAATTTCTATAGGAGCATTTCAAAGCAGCCAATTCACCTTGAATCCATGTTTTTGGACTGTGGGTCAATTTCTATAGGAGCATTTCAAAGCAGCCGGTTCACCTTTAATCCATGTCCTTGGACAGTGGGGCAATTTCTTTAGGAGCAATTTAAAGCAACCAATTCACCTTGAATCCATGTTTTTGGCCTGTGGGGCAATTTCTATAGGAGTGTTTCAAAGCAACCAATTCACCTTGAATCCATGTTTTTGGCCTGGGGGGGAATTTCTATAGGAGCATTTCAAAGCAGCCAATTCACCTTTAATCCATGACATTGGACTGTGGGGCAATTTCTTTAGGAGCAATTTAAAGCAGTGAACCACTGGTGGCAAGATGGAACCTACCATTGACTTCTAACCTTGTGTTGCTGACACCTGCAGGATTAGGGTCCTTATTTTTCATATGGGGCAACCTCTTCATAATTTGCCCCCTCTGCATATTACTAATTTCAAGTCCACTTGTTCCCTCGTAGGTACGTCTCCAACATCGACCGGATTTTGGACGACGCCCCCAGCGATCCTACACAGGACTTCAAAACTCAAGTGTGAGTAGAACCCTTCCTCCAATTGGGGTGTCTTCTGTTGGTTCTCTGTTCTCTATTGATCAGGAGCGTCACAGAACCAGTACCATTGGGTGGGGGGGGTGGGTAGGTCGACACTGCTGGGATAGGACTAATAATAATAATGACCCCACCAAATTATCTCTGTTCTATGGTGGTACCATTGGGGTTCTGACCATTAGAGAACCAAGTACATGGTATGTACTGTAGAAATTCCACGTCCTTCTGTGGTCTTTGGTTCTGTTAGTCCCCCGTTGGTTCTCTGTTCTCTATTGGTCAGGAGCATCCACCAAGCAATCCCTGCTCTTTGGTTCTATGGTGGTACCATTGGGGTTCTGACCATAAGAGAACCGAGTAACCAGTACGTACTGTAGAAGTTCCACTTCAATCTGTGTTCTTTGGTTCTGTTATTCCCCTATTGGTTCTCTGTTCTCTATTGGTCAGGAGCACCCTCCAAATAATCCCTGCTCTGTGGTTCTATGGTGGTACCATTTGGGGTTCTGACCATTTATAGAACCGAGTACACGGTATGTACTGTAGAAGTTCCACTTCCATCTGTGTTCCTTGGTTTTGTTAGTCCCCCTTTGGTTCTCTGTTCTCTATTGGTCAGGAGCACCCACCAAATAATCCCTGCTCTTTGGTTCTATGGTGGTACCATTTGGTTCTGACCATTAGAGAACCGAGTACACGGTATGTACCGTAGAACACAAACAGATGATTGTCCTCTTTAAGTTCCACCTTCTGTAAGGATGCTCTTGGTTGGACTAGAGTCTGGAACTCTCAAACTACAGGTTCCCCTGTTGGTTCTCTATTTTCTATTGGTCAGGAAATTCTATTAACGTTGGTTCTGTCGTTCTAAAGCGATTGTGTATCTTTTGTTCTCCAACAGAGCCAAACTGGGTCACGGTCTACTCTCGGGGGAACATTCGAAGCCCGCCCCAGACCCCGCCGACGATCCGACCGCATCTTCAGAACCCCGGGTACGGAACCCCTTCACGGTTCCATCCTATAGAACCTTTTTTTAGGGTCTTCTAGAACGTCCGGAGAACGCTAATGACCACTGTGTCCTTGCAGGGCGACCAGGTTGGCATCGCCCCCCGGATGTTCAAGGCCCTCGTGGGGCGGGGCCACCCCGAGTTCTCCACCAATCGGCAGCAGGACGCCCAGGAGTTCTTCCTTCACTTCGTCAACATGGTGGAGGTACGGTTCCGCCCTTCCCCTCGCCTCCCCGCCCCTCTTTCACTTTACCTCGCGTTCTGACCCGCCGCCTCGTTCCCTCCCGCAGAGGAACTGCCGCGCCGGCTCGAACCCGTCCGAGGCGTTCCGGTTCCTGGTCGAGGAACGTATCGTGTGCCAACAGTCGCAGAAGGCCAAGTACACCCAGCGGGTGGACTACATCGTCCAGCTGCCGGTACCCATGGACCAGGCCACCAACACGGGTATGTTTACTAGAACGTGCGTTTCAGGTTCCCTTCGGTACTGGAGGTTCTCAAAGGGAACCTTATTTCAAATCGTGGGATCACGCTGTAGAACCTTGGGTCGGTCTTCGTCTAAGACTTATAATGTAGTCAAACTGGAGGGTGCTAGTACACCTTGTGAAGTATTCAAGGTGAATTGGTGGCTTTGAATCGCTACTAGCGAAATTGCCCCACAGTCCAAAAACATGGATTCGAGGTTAATTGGCTGCCTTGTATTGCTCCTAGAGAAATTGCCCCATAGTCCAAAAACATGGATTCAAAGTGTGGCTGCTTTAAATTGCTCTATTCAAGATTGCCCCACAGTTCAAAAACATGTATTCAAGGTGAATTGGCTGCTTTGAATTACTCCTGTCAAAATTGCCCCACAGTTCAAAAACATGGATTCAAGGTGAATTGGCTGCTTTGAATTACTCCTGTCAAAATTGCCCCACAGTTCAAAAACATGGATTCAAGGTGAATTGGCTGCTTTGAATTACTCCTGTCAAAATTGTCCCACAGTTCAAAAACATGGATTCAAGGTGTAGCTGTTTTAAATTGCTCTTGTCAAGATTGCCCCCTAGTTTAAAAATGTGGATTCAAGGTGAATTGGCTGCTTTGAATTACTCCTGTCAAAATTGCCCCACAGTTCAAAAACATGGATTCAAGGTGAATTGGCTGCTTTGAATTACTCCTGTCAAAATTGCCCCACAGTTCAAAAACATGGATTCAAGGTGAATTGGCTGCTTTGAATTACTCCTGTCAAAATTGTCCCACAGTTCAAAAACATGGATTCAAGGTGTAGCTGTTTTAAATTGCTCTTGTCAAGATTGCCCCCTAGTTTAAAAATGTGGATTCAAGGTAAATTGGCTGCTTTGAATTACTCCTGTCAAAATTGCCCCACAGTTCAAAAACATGGATTCAAGGTGAATTGGCTGCTTTGAATTACTCCTGTCAAAATTGCCCCACAGTTCAAAAACATGGATTCAAGGTGAATTGGCCCCTTTGAATTACTCCTGTCGAAATTGCCCCACAGTCTAAAAACATCGATTCAGGGTGTGGCTGTTTTAAATTGCTCTTGTCAAGATTCCCCTACAGTTTAAAAATGTGAATTCAAGGTGAATTGGCTGCTTTAAATTGCTCCTAGAGAAATTGCCCCACAGTCCAAAAACGTGGATTCAAGGTCAATTGGCTGCTTTGAATTATTCCTGTCTAAATTGTCCCACAGTTCAAACACATGGATTCAAGGTGAATTGGCCGCTTTGAATTGCTCCTTGAGAAATTGCACCACACTCCAAAAACGTGGATTCATGGTCAGTTGGCTGCTTTGAATTGCCCCTGTCGAAATTGCCCCACAGTCTAAAAACATGGTTTCAAGTTGAATTGGCTGTTTTGAATTATTCCTGTCTAAATTGTCCCACAGTTCAAAAACATGGATTCAAGGTGTAGCTGTTTTAAATTGCTCTTGTCAAGATTGCCCCCTAGTTTAAAAATGTGGATTCAAGGTGAATTGGCTGCTTTGAATTACTCCTGTCGAAATTGCCCCACAGTTCCAAAATATGGTCCAAACGCTCCACCCAGATTGCCCCATATAGATTGGCACCCACTCACTCACACAAACATTGTCTATATGGGGCAATCTGGAGCATTCAGTTATTCTTGATTCCATGTTTTTGGACTGTGGGAGGAAACCGGAGAACCCGGAGGAAACCCACACGGACTTGCGGAGAACATGCAAACTCCACCCAGGTTGGGATTCGAACCCAACGCTTAGAGGAGAACATGCCAACCGTGCAACCATGTCGGCCCTCGGGGCAATTTCGATAGTAATCCGTTCACCTTGAATCCATGGTTTGGCACTGTGGGAGGAATCCGGAGAACCCGGAGGAATCCCGCGTGTTCCCCACGTCCATCCAGCGGAGAACGTTTCGGACGCTGGGCAGATACACCCAGGACAGGGTTCCAATCTATCACTGTGAACACTAATTCACACACACACTGTATGGGGCAATTTGGAGAACCCAGAGGAACCCCACTTAACTTTTTTTTTCCTCTTTATTTCCGTCATTAGACGAGCTGCAGGAAGAATTTAAGGTGAATTGGCTGCTTTGAATCGCTCCTAGCGGAATTGCCCCACTGTTCAAAAACATGGTCCAAACGCTTCACCCAGATTGCCCCATATAGATTGGCACCCACTCACTCACACAAACACTGTCTATATGGGGCAATCTGGAGCATTCAGTTATTCTTGATTCCATGTTTTTGGACTATGGGAGGAAACCGGAGAACCCGGAGGAAACCCACACGGACTTGCGGAGAACATGCAAACTCCACCCAGATTTGGATTCGAACCCTGCGCTGAGAGGAGAACATGCTAACCATGCAACCATTTCGGCCCTCGGGGCAATTTCGATAGTGATCCATTCACCTTCAATCCATGGTTTGGCACTGTGGGAGGAATCCGTAGAACACGGAGGAAACCCACGTGTTCCCCACGTCCATCCAGTGTTAACACTAATTCACTTACACACACACTATATGGGGCAATTTGGAGAACCCAGAGGAACCCCACTTAACTTTTTTTTTTCTCTTTATTTCCGTCATTAGACGAGCTGCAGGAAGTATTTAAGGTGAATTGGCTGCTTTGAATCACTCCTAGCAAAATTGCCCCACAGTCCAAAAACATGGATTTAAAGTGTGGCTGCTTTAAATTGCTCTTGTCAAGATTGACCCACAGTTCAAAAATGTGGATTCAAGGTGAATTGGCTTCTTTGAATCATTCCTAGCAAAATTGCCCCACGGTCCAAAAAAACAAGGATTCATGGTGAATTGGGTGCTTTAAATTGCTCCTATCGAAATTGCCCCAGTCTAAAAACATGGATTCAAGGTGAATTGTCTGCTTTCAATCGCTCCTAGCGAAATTGCCCCACAGTCCCAAAACATGGATTCAAGGTGAATTGGCTGCTTGAATTTGCTCCTATTGAGATTGCCCCACAGTCCAAAAACATGGATTCAAGGTGTGGCTGTTTTAAATTGCTCTTGTCAAGATTGCCCTACAGTTTAAAAATGTGGATTCAAGGTCAATTGGCTGCTTTGAATTACTCCTGTCGAAATTGCCCCACTGTTCAAAAACATGGTCCAAACGCTCCACCCAGATTGCCCCATATAGTGACTGTTTGTGTGAGTGGGTGCCAGCAATAGATTGGCACCCACTCACTCACATAAACACTGACTATATGGGGCAATCTGGAGCATTCAGTTAATCTTGATTCCATGTTTTTGGACTGTGGGAGGAAACCGGAGAACCCGGAGGAAACCCACACGGACTTGCGGAGAACATGCAAACTCCAGCGCTGAGAGGAGAACATGCCAACCATGCAACCATGTCGGCCCTCAGGGCAATTTCGATAGTAATCCATTCACCTTGAATCCATGGTTTGGCACTGTGGGAGGAAACCGGAGAACCCGGAGGAAACCCACGTGTTCCCCACGTCCATCCAGGGGAGAACGTTTCGGACGCTGGGCAGATACACCCAGGACAGGGTGCCAATCTATCACTGTTAACACTAATTCACTTACACACACACTATATGGGGCAATTTGGAGAACCCAGAGGAACCCCACTTAAGTTTTTTTTTTTTTTTTTTTTTTTTTTTAAGACGAGCTGCAGGAAGCGGAACGTCTCCGGGAGGAGGCGGAGGCATCAGGAGCCCCGCCCCCCACCGCCCCCCGAGCCCGGATCCCCTTTACCGCCTGCCTGGAGGCCCTGAGCGAACCCGAGACGCTGAGCGATTTCTGGAGCTCGGCCGTGCAGGGCAAGACCACGGCCACCAAGTAAACGCCGCGCCTTTTCAGAAGCTCTCGGTTCTGCGTTCTCTCTGTGATAACCGTGTGATGCCGTGTTCCGTTTCAGAACCACGCGCTTCGCCTCGTTCCCGGACTACCTTGTCATCCAAATCAAGAAGTTCACCTTCGGACTCGACTGGGTGCCCAAGAAACTGGGTAATTACTCGCTGGAAACACCCGGTTCCGTCCCACGGAGAACCCCGCGGGTTTTTATATTAATTATAAGGGGGATTCACAACAGGTGAATTGGTTGCTTTGAATTTTGACTATCGAAATTGCCCCACAGTCCAAAAACATGGATTCAAGATGAATTGAATGCTTTAAATTACTCCTGTCAAAATTGCCCCACCGTCAAAAACCATGGATTCAAGGTGAATGGGCTGCTTTGAATCGCTCCTTACAAAATTGCCACAGTCCAAAAACAAGGATTCAAGGCGAATTGAATGCTTTAAATTGCTCTTATCGCAATTGCCCCACCATACAAAAACATGGATTCAAGGCGAATTGAATGCTTCAAATTGCTCTTATCGCAATTGCCCCACCATCCAAAACCATGGATTCAAGGTGAATGGGCTGCTTTGAATCGCTCCTTACAAAATTGCCCCTCCGTCCAAAAACATGGATTCAAGATGAATTGGCTACATATAATCGCTCCTATTGAAATTGCCCCACAGTCCAAAAACATGGATTCGGTTTTAAATTGCTCTTATCGAAATTGATCCACACTCTACAAACATGGATTCAAGGTGAATTGGCTACTTTGAAGCCCTCCTTTCAAAATTGCTCCTCAGTCCAAACACAGATTCAAGGTAAATTGGCTGCCTCAAAACACTTCTAACAAAATTGCCCCACAATCCAAAAACATGGATTCAAGGTGAATTGAATGCTTTAAATTGCTCTTATCGCAATTGCCCCACCGTCCAAAAACATGGATTCAAGGCGAACTGAATGCTTTAAATTGCTCCTATCGAAATTGCTCAGCCAATCAGATTTAAGGACTGTTTTAGAACGGTGGTTCTAAGAAAAAAAAAAAAAGTAATGAGGGCTTACTATTTATCAAAAACGTGGATTCAAGGTGAATGGAATGCTTCAAATTGCCCTATGTAGTTTGTTTGTGACCCCCTCCCCTTGAAAGAATGAATACTCAACCTTGAATGCCAAAACAAGGGTTGTTTCGCTTAATGATGAAATACTGCCATCTGGTGGCCAGATTACAGAATGCAGTTTGTGAAATTTCTGTTGTAGCACCGATCTAGAACCACGCACTAACACAGTTCTGTCGTTGATCAGACGTGAGCATCGACGTTCCCGACACACTGGACCTGAGCGACCTGCGCGCTGCCGGACAGCAGCCGGGGGAGGAGCTTCTTCCCGAGGTGGCCCCGCCTCCACTCGTAACGCCCGACGTGGAGGTCAAAGGTATCCTGGGTTCCCACGGCAACGAGGAGGACGACTCGCTCTACTCCCCACTGCTGTGTCAGTCTGTCTGGCTTTCCTTTTCCTACTTTGTCTTAGCTCCACCCATCACTTTCCCCACTTTGTTTTCACCTTTAATCTTCTTGTGGTGTTTTTTTTTGGGGGGGGGGGTAGTGTTATCATCTCACTTTTAATACTGACTGTATAAACCTTTTGTTATCACTATATCACCGAAAGTACTCGCTCGCCCATTTTAACGAGCCAAATCGAGTGTTCCCATCACTTCCGTGGCCGTTAACTCGGCGTAAACGTTTCGCGAGCGTTACATGAACGTTTCACGAGCGTTACTTAATGTTCGCGGAAGTGGGGAACTGGAATGCGATGCCACCTGGCCAATGAGTCCCCTAGAAGAAAGGTCGCAAAGAGGTTCAAGTAATTTATTTCTATAGCGCTTTTTAAAACAGTACATTGTCATAAAGCAGCTTTACAGAATGGAAAGCCTTTAAACCCCCAAAAGAGCGAGCCGAAGCGACAGTGGCAAGACAAAACTCCCTTTTATGTTGTTATTTAAGGAAGAAACCTTGGGAGGACCAACACTCGGTGGGGGACTCGTCCTCCTTGAGCGGCCAGTCAGCAACAACAATGTAGGACAGCTATGTACTAGGGGTGTCTTCAACTAAGGATTTTCATAGTCGAATCTGATTCGTCAGATTTTCCCTATAGTCGACCGATAGTCGAATCAGTTAAAATTTCACCACAAGATGGCGCTATAAGCGTGGTTTTTAAAAAAAATATATATATTTTTTTATATTTTGTTATATATTTTATATTGTTAAAGCGCACACATCATTTAAAAAAAATATTAACAGAAATTAGGATGATTTTATTTGACAAAAGGCTCTATATAGAACGAAAACAAAGACATTTCATGTAAAAACTAATGCTTAGCAGCAGCCATGGGCGCCCCCATGTGGTCAAAATGGTACATTCGACTATGAGGTTCATAGTCGACTACGGTTCTCCGAATCGAATCGTCGAATCAGCGAATATTGCAGCTCACCCCTACTGAGCTCTACATCTTTATCTACAGGGGATTAATTAAACGCAAGATTAAATAAATGTGCTTTTAATTTATTTTTAAAGATTAATAGTGATTCAGAATCACGAACAGTAACTGGAAGGCTATTCCAAAGTTGAGGAACCTTGTGGGAGAACGCTCTTCCACCAGCAGTCATTTAATTTATTCTAGGAGCTAAGAGTAGACCAGCACCTTGAGATCGGAGCTCACGTGTTGGCTTGTACGATTGAATCAGCTCACTCAGGAACTGAGGTCTCCTAACGTTTTTGTAACGTCGGCGTAACTGGAATGCGAGTCCCTTAGTAGAAAGAGGTCGCCAAACGTTTGTGGCAACTCTGCCACCAAGTGGTAGGTCCTGTCGGTGCGAAGAGGTCGTCAACTTTCTGCTGAGCCAGAACTCCAAACCTCATGTGGTCTTCAGATCAGCTTGAGAACCGTGTGCTGAGAGCTTCATGGATTGGGCCTCCCTGGTCGGGCAGTGGGATTCAAGCCGTACATCACGCCGCCACTGGACTCTAGAATAGTGGACACGCGTTCTCCAGAGTGACGAATCACACCTCTCCATCTGGCGATCTAATGGACGATGGGTTTGGCAGTCGCCAGGAGAACGTTTTTTCAGTTGTTAGTTTCACTGAAAGGAACTCAGAATGCCTCAGCATACCAAGACGTTTGGGACAATCCTGTGCTTCCGACTTCGTGGGAACACTTTGGAACCACCTCCTTCCTCTTCCAATAAGTTCTAGAAGGACATGGCCGACCAAGTCTGGTCTAGTCCGATCTTTGGGATGAATTCAAACGGGGGCTGAGAACCAGGCATCAGTGTGTGTGATCTCACCAACTCCGGAACCTTGAGGACGTTCGTCCCAATTGGCGAGTCGAAGCCGTTCTAGCTGCAAAGGATGGACCTGCTTCATTTTAAACCCCATGGAATCATGGAGATCCGTTCCATGAAGCTCTCGGCGCATGGTTCTCGAGCTGATCTGAAGGCCACATGAGGTTTGGCGTTCTGGTGCGATTGGCTCGGCAGAACGTTGGTGAGAACCTACCACTTGTTGGAGTTGCTGTCAATTGTAAAGCATGCCGACTCGGACTCTAGAACAGTGTAGACACGTTCTATGGAGTGACGAATCGTGCCTCTCCATCTGGCGATCTGATGGACGAGTCTGGGTTTGGTGGTCGCCAGGAGAACGTTACTAAACTTTGGTGTAGGGGATTGTTTTTCAGTTGTTGGTTCCTCTGAAAGGAACCTGGAATGCCTCAGCATACCAAGACATTTTGGACAATCCCTTGACCCCAACTTTGCGGGAACACTTTGGAACCGGTCCCTTCCTCTTCCAACAAGACGTGGATGAACTGGTTTAGTTCTCCCCATAACCCTATGAAATATCTTTGGAACGTCTCTTTTGAATTAGAGCGGAGACTAAGAACCAGACCTTCTCACCCAACATGTGTGACCTCCCAATAGTCCAATGGACCCATAAATACACTCCAGAACCTTGGGGACGGTCTTCCTAGAAGAGTAGTAGCCAGTCTAGTTGCAAAGGGCGGACCCACATCATCTAGAACCCTATGGGATTGGAATGAGACGGTTCCTAAGGTCGTACGTGAGTCGGGATGGGTGAGCGAGTACTTTTGGCGACCTACAAACCATGTTACTGACCTCTGTAGGGTTCTAGTGGTTACGTATCTTGACCCTTGGCTGTCTCTTTCAGCTCCAGTTCTGGACGAGTCCACGGTGTCCCAGCTTTGTGAGATGGGGTTCCCCGTCGAGGCCTGCAGGAAGGCCGTGTACTACACCATGAACACAGGCATCGACACCGCCATGAACTGGGTCATGGGTCACATGGATGATCCCGGTACGGCACCGTAGCTACCTGATGTAGCTATTCTTTATACGTAAAATGGCAAAAATTTAATTATTTAGTAATTCTGCTGGTTCCGTCGGTTCCAAAGGCGCCGTGGTGCCTTTGGTTTTTAAGCTGCTTTAAATTGCTCCTGTCGAAATTGCCCCAGTCCAAAAACATGGATTCATGGTGAATTGGCTGCTTTGAATTGCTCTTATCGAAATTGCCCCACAGTCCAAAAACAGATTCAAATGGAATTGGCTTCCTTATATTGCTCCTACCGAAATTGCCCCACAGTCTAAAAACATGGATTCAAGGTGAATATGCTGCTTCAAATTGCTATCGAAAACATTCAAGGTGAATTTGCTTCTTTAAAATGTTCCTCTCAAAATTGCCCTACTCCAAAAGCATGGATTCAAGGTGAACTGGCTGCTTTGATTTGCTCTTATTGAAATTGCCCCACAGTCTAAAAACATTGATTCAAGGTGAATTGGCTGCTTTGATTTGCTCCTATCGGAAACATGGGTTAAAGGTGAATGGGCTTCTTTAAATTGCTGCAGTCCAAAAACATGGATTCAAATGGAATTGGATTCAATGGACATGGATTCAAGGTGAATTGGCTTCCTCCTCTTAAAATTTGCCCCAGTCCAAAAACCTGGATTCAAGGTAAATTGGCTGCTTCGAATTGCACCTATCGAAATTGCCCCAGTCCAAAAATGGATTCAATGTGAATTGCACCAATTAAGCAAGACTAAGTACCAATGTACACCACCAGAGGGAGCGCAAACCTTCCATTAAGCATTTGTATTTGTTTTATTTCTCCGTTCCCAGACTTCGCCGCCCCCTTGGTTCTACCCGGTTCTAGTTCGGCGCCCGGTTCGACCCCGACGGAAAGCCTGTCCGAAGAGCACCTGGCAACCATCGTCTCGATGGGATTCAGCCGGGATCAAGCCTCACGGGCTCTCAAAGCTACGGTTAGAACTCGTCCTGCCTCCCCCACCCCCCTTCGTTATTAAAGTAATTAGTAATTAATTGTTCCCGTCTTTTTCCTTTACAGAGTAACATTCTGGAACGGGCGGTGGACTGGATCTTCTCTCATTTGGACGATCTGGAATCCATGGATGTTTCCGAAGGCGGCCGATCGGAGGGGGCCAGCGAATCGAGTCGGGAGGCCCCACCCGGACCCCGTGTCCGTGATGGACCCGGAAGTGAGTGTGATTAACGTACATCAAAGCGAAACGAGGTCAAAGGTGGGCGGAGCTAGGGTAATTGGGTGGCGTTAACGACGTTGACTTGTCCCCAAATTATAAATACTGCAAGTAAATAGGTCAAAAATTGGTGTGGGTGGGGGGGGGAGGGCAATCAGTCTGTAGTTTGTACCTGGTGGGTGTCTCGTGGTGGGTTTCATGTTTACAACGCGAAAATTGACCTAGTTGTGCCAATTTGGAAAATTCCGATTGGTTCCCCATAGGAAATGGTCTAAGGCAATTTTTGAAGCGTGATCAGGAGTGATCGGAACGTGCGCTCATTTTGAAATTTGACAGGGGCAGAGTGGGTGTGGCCGTCGCCGACTCTGTCGAATTACGTTTTTCTAGCTCGAAAATTGACCTATTTAACGCCAAATCTGATTGGTTCCCTATCGGAAATGAACTTGGGCAACATTTTTCAGAGTGATTAGGAGTGATCAGAGAGGGCGCTTATTTTGAAATTTGATAAGGCCGGAGTGGCTGCGACTGTTGTCGACTCTGTCGAATTTCGTTTTTCTAGTTCGAAAATTGGCCGAGTTACAGGCATACGAAAATCAACGTAAATTTTATAAACGGGAATTTTGGTAATTTTGGAATTTTGGGAATATCTCGGGAACGCTTTGAGCGATTCCTTAGATATTTGCAAACACTCATTTTGCTTACGTGCCGCACGTGTCTTGCGAAAATTGTGTCTATAGCTCCAAAATTGCGGGAGAATGAAGCCAGAGAAAACGGGCTTAGTTTATTTCCTATGGAGAGAAAATAAGTTGGATTTTTAACGTGCCGTAACTCGGACAATTTTTGAGCTAGAACAACGATATTTGACGGAGTCGGGGGCGGCCGTAGCCAATCCGGCCTTTTATAATTTCAGAGTGATCGCACTCTCTGATCACTCCTAAACACTCTTCACAAGTTGGCTTAGTTCATTTCCTATGGAGAGAAAATATATAGGATATTTAAAGAACCGTAACTCGGTTAGTTTTCTAGCTACATAGACGCCACTCGACAAATGACACCATCGATCACAGCCTGTTTACCAGTTAGGGGATATACCTGGGTCACTTGGCCACGCCCACTTTTCACCCTCACTTTTTTCAGCAAATGTTTTTATTAGCAACGTAAAAAATCACGTAACATAGTTACAATCATTTCTTTCTGTTCGGCAGAGTACGAGCTGTTTGCATTCATCAGTCACATGGGCACGAGCACAATGTGTGGGCACTACGTCTGCCACATTAAAAAGGACCAACAGTAAGTAATCAGTTCTTCTCATATTGGGTGGGGTGGGGCAATTAGGAAATCTGTGCAAAGAGTGTCTTCAGGGGCAAATTTATTAGGTATCCCCATTTTTGTTAGTTCCATTTACCAGGTATGCATGGCTTGAAATTGCCCCACCGTCTAAAGACATGGATTCAAGGTAAATTCGCTCCTTTAAATTGCTCTTATCGAAAATGCCCCACAGTGCAAAAATGAATTCAAGGTGAATTGGTTGCTTTAAATTGCTCTGATCAAAATTGCCCCACAGTCCAAAAGCATATTCAAGGTGAGTTAGCTGCTTTAAATTGCTCCTATCGAACTTGCCCCACAGTGCAAATACATGAATTCAAGGTGAATTCACTGCTTTAAATTGCTTTTATTGAAATTGCCCCACTGTCCAAAAACAGATTCAAGGTGAATTGGCTACTTTTAATCGCTCCTATGAAAATTGCCCAACAGTCCAAAAATATGAATTCCAGGTCAACTGGCTGCTTTAAATCGCTCCTAACGTAATTGCCCCACAGTCCAAAAACATGAATTCAAAGTGAATTCGCTGCTTTAAATTGCTTTTATTGAAATTGCCCCACAGTCCAAAAACAGATTCAAGGTGAATTGGCTACTTCTAATCACTTCTATGAAAATTGCCCAACAGTCCAAAAATATGAATTCCAGGTCAACTGGCTGCTTTAAATCTCTCCTAACGTAATTGCCCCACAGTCCAAAAACATGAATTCAAAGTGAATTCGCTGCTTTAAATTGCTTTTATTGAAATTGCCCCACTGTCCAAAAACAGATTCAAGGTGAATTGGCTACTTCTAATCACTTCTATGAAAATTGCCCAACAGTCCAAAAATATGAATTCCAGGTCAACTGGCTGCTTTAAATCGCTCCTAACGTAATTGCCCCACAGTCAAAAAACATGAATTTGAGGTGAATTCACTGCTTTAAATTGCTTTTATTGAAATTGCCCCACAGTCCAAAAACAGATTCAAGGTGAATTGGCTACTTCTAATCGCTCCTATGAAAATTGCCCCACAGTCCAAAAATATGAATTCCAGGTCAACTGGCTGCTTTAAATCTCTCCTAACGTAATTGCCCCACAGTCCAAAAACATGAATTCAAAGTGAATTCGCTGCTTTAAATTGCTTTTATTGAAATTGCCCCACTGTCCAAAAACAGATTCAAGGTGAATTGGCTACTTCTAATCACTTCTATGAAAATTGCCCAACAGTCCAAAAATATGAATTCCAGGTCAACTGGCTGCTTTAAATCACTCCTAACGTAATTGCCCCACAGTCCAAAAACATGAATTCAAAGTGAATTCGCTGCTTTAAATTGCTTTTATTGAAATTGCCACACTGTCCAAAAACAGATTCAAGGTGAATTGGCTACTTCTAATCACTTCTATGAAAATTGCCCAACAGTCCAAAAATATGAATTCCAGGTCAACTGGCTGCTTTAAATCGCTCCTAACGTAATTGCCCCACAGTCCAAAAACATGAATTCAAAGTGAATTCACTGCTTTAAATTGCTTTTATTGAAATTGCCCCACAGTCCAAAAACAGATTCAAGGTGAATTGGCTACTTCTAATCGCTCCTATGAAAATTGCCCCACAGTCCAAAAACATGAATTCAAGGTGAATTCACTGCTTTAAATTGCTTTTATTGAAATTGCCCCACTGTCCAAAAACAGATTCAAGGTGAATTGGCTACTTCTAATCACTTCTATGAAAATTGCCCAACAGTCCAAAAATATGAATTCCAGGTCAACTGGCTGCTTTAAATCGCTCCTAACGTAATTGCCCCACAGTCCAAAAGCATGAATTCAAAGTGAATTCTCTGCTTTAAATTGCTTTTATTGAAATTGCCCCACTGTCCAAAAACAGATTCAAGGTGAATTGGCTACTTCTAATCGCTCCTATGAAAATTGCCCAACAGTCCAAAAATATGAATTCCAGGTCAACTGGCTGCTTTAAATCGCTCCTAACGTAATTGCCCCACAGTCCAAAAACATGAATTCAAAGTGAATTCGATGCTTTAAATTGCTTTTATTGAAATTGCCCCACAGTCTAAAAACAGATTCAAGGTGAATTGGCTACTTCTAATCGCTCCTATGAAAATTGCCCAACAGTCCAAAAATATGAATTCCAGGTCAACTGGCTGCTTTAAATCTCTCCTAACGTAATTGCCCCACAGTCCAAAAGCGTGAATTCACTGCTTTAAATTGCTTTTATTGAAATTGCCCCACTGTCCAAAAACAGATTCAAGGTGAATTGGCTACTTCTAATCGCTTCTATGAAAATTGCCCAACAGTCCAAAAATATGAATTCCAGTTCAACTGGCTGCTTTAAATCGCTCCTAACGTAATTGCCCCACAGTCCAAAAACATGAATTCAAAGTGAATTCACTGCTTTAAATTGCTTTTATTGAAATTGCCCCACAGTCCAAAAACAGATTCAAGGTGAATTGGCTACTTCTAATCGCTCCTATGAAAATTGCCCCACAGTCCAAAAACATGAATTCAAGGTGAATTCACTGCTTTAAATTGCTTTTATTGAAATTGCCCCACTGTCCAAAAACAGATTCAAGGTGAATTGGCTACTTCTAATCGCTCCTATGAAAATTGCCCAACAGTCCAAAAATATGAATTCCAGGTCAACTGGCTGCTTTAAATCGCTCCTAACGTAATTGCCCCACAGTCCAAAAGCGTGAATTCACTGCTTTAAATTGCTTTTATTGAAATTGCCCCACTGTCCAAAAACAGATTCAAGGTGAATTGGCTACTTCTAATCGCTTCTATGAAAATTGCCCAACAGTCCAAAAATATGAATTCCAGGTCAACTGGCTGCTTTAAATCGCTCCTAACGTAATTGCCCCACAGTCCAAAAGCATGAATTCAAAGTGAATTCGCTGCTTTAAATTGCTTTTATTGAAATTGGCCCACTGTCCAAAAACAGATTCAAGGTGAATTGGCTACTTCTAATCGCTCCTATGAAAATTGCCCAACAGTCCAAAAATATGAATTCCAGGTCAACTGGCTGCTTTAAATCGCTCCTAACGTAATTGCCCCACAGTCCAAAAGCATGAATTCAAAGTGAATTCGCTGCTTTAAATTGCTTTTATTGAAATTGCCCCACAGTCCAAAAACAGATTCAAGGTGAATTGGCTACTTCTAATCACTTCTATGAAAATTGCCCAACAGTCCAAAAATATGAATTCCAGGTCAACTGGCTGCTTTAAATCGCTCCTAACGTAATTGCCCCACAGTCCAAAAGCATGAATTCAAAGTGAATTCGCTGCTTTAAATTGCTTTTATTGAAATTGCCACACTGTCCAAAAACAGATTCAAGGTGAATTGGCTACTTCTAATCACTTCTATGAAAATTGCCCAACAGTCCAAAAATATGAATTCCAGGTCAACTGGCTGCTTTAAATTGCTCCTAACGTAATTGCCCCACAGTCCAAAAACATGAATTCAAAGTGAATTCGCTGCTTTAAATTGCTTTTATTGAAATTGCCCCACAGTCCAAAAACAGCTTCAAGGTGAATTGGCTACTTCTAATCGCTCCTATGAAAATTGCCCAACAGTCCAAAAATATGAATTCCAGGTCAATTGGCTGCTTTAAATCGCTCCTAACGTAATTGCCCCACAGTCCAAAAGCATGAATTCAAAGTGAATTCGCTGCTTTAAATTGCTTTTATTGAAATTGCCCCCCTGTCCAAAAACAGGTTCAAGGTGAATTGGCTACTTCTAATCGCTCCTATCAAAATTGGCCCACTGTCCACAAAAGAATTCAAGGTGAATTAATTGTAATTGCCCCACAGGACCTCTCGTGACGCTCCAGCTTCTTTGTCTTCCTCAGGTGGGTGATCTTTAACGATCAGAAAGTCTGCGCCTCAGAAAAACCCCCGAAGGACCTGGGCTACCTGTACTTCTACAGGAGGGTTCCGGAGTGATGGGCGGATGAGAACAGTGGTTCCGGGGGGGGGGGGGGGGGGGGGTTGGGTCTTAGTCTGCATCAGAACCGACTGTTCCTTGAGTTCGGGTAATTCGAGCACTTCTTTCTTCCCTAATGGCCCACTGCCAGCAACGGAGAGTGCGAGCTGGCAGCACAGACGACCTGCATCGGAACACCTGCGTCGCCGCCCTGTTGTTCACTAGTGGTCAGCGTTCTTCGGGAAGGCTGCTTCGTTCTTTTCTGCTTTGAAACCGCAAACAAATAAAGGCTGTGGCTCTTTTGCCGTCCGCGTTGGATTTCTTGATTCTTTATTTATATTTTAGTAATTCCGTCGGTTCCAAAGGTGCCGTGGTGCAGCGTCGGGTTTTTAAGCTGCTTTAAATCGCTCCTATCCAATTTGCCCCAGTGCAAAAACATGGATTTGTGGTGAATTGGCTGCTTTGAATTGCTCCTATCGAAAACATGGATTCAAGGTGAATTGGCTGCTTTGAATTGCTCCTCTCAAAATTGCCCCTATCCAGAAACAAGAATTCAAGGTGAATGGGCTGCTTTGAATGACTCCTATCGAACTTGCCCCAGTCCAGAAACATGGATTCAAGGTGAATTGGTTGCTTTAATTTGCTTTAATTTTTAAGCTGCTTTAAACCGCTCCTATCCAATTTGCCCCAGTGCAAAAACATGGATTTGTGGTGAATTGGCTGCTTTCAATTGCTCCTATCGAAAACATGGATTCAAGGTGAATTGGCTGCTTTGAATAGCTTCTCTCAAAATTGCCCCTATCCAGAAACAAGGATTCAAGGTGAATTGGCTGCTTCGAAGCACTATTGAAATTGCCTCACGGTCTAAAAACATTGATTCAAGGTGAATTCGCTGCTTCAAATTGCACCCATCGAAATTGGCTCACAGTCCAAAAACATGGATTTAAGGTTAATTGGTTGCTTTAATTTGCTTCTTTCGAACCTGCCCCATTTCTAATCCATGGATTCAAGGTGAATTGGGTGCTTTAAATTGCATCTATCAAAATTGCCCCACAATAATAAAAAAAACTGATTCAAGGTGAAGTGGCTACTTTAAAGCCCTCCTTTCAGAATTGCCCCAGTCCAAAGACAGATTCAAGGTGTAGTGGCTGCCTCAAATCACTCCTAATGAAATTGCCCCACAGTCCAAAAACAGATTCAAGGTGAATTGGCTGTCAAATTGTTCCTTTTGAAATTGCCCCATAGTCCCCATAGTCCATAGTGCCTCAAATCACTCCTAACGAAATTGCCCCTCAGTCCAAAAACATGGATTCAAGATGAATTGGCTACATATAATCGCTCCTATTGAAATTGCTCCACAGTCCAAAAACATGGATTCGGTTTTAAATTGGCTACATATAATCGCTGCTATCGAAATTGCCCCACACTCTACAAACATGGATTCAAGGTGAATTGGCTACTTTGAAGCCCTCCTTTCAAAATTGCTCCTTAGTCCAAACACAGATTCAAGGTAAATTGGCTGCCTCAAAACGCTTGTAACAAAATTGCCCCACAATCCAAAAACAGATTCAAGGTGAATTGGCTGTTTCAAATTGCTCCTTTCGAAATTGCCCCACAGTCCAAAAACATAGATTCAAAGTGAATTGGCTGCTTTGAGTCGCTCCTATCGAAATTGCCTGTCAGTCTGTAATCATGGATTCGAGGTGAATTGGCTGCTTTCAATTGATCAAAATTGCCCCACATCCCAAAGCCATAGATTCAAGGTGAATTGGCTACCTCGAATCGTTCAAATTAAAATTGCCCTACGGTCCAAAAACATGGATTCAAGGTGAATTGGCTGCTTCAAATTCCTCATATCGAAATTGCCCCAGTCCAAAAACCTGGTTTCAAGGTGAATTGACTTCAAATTACTCTCACCAGAAGGCAACAGGCTGAGGAGGAACCCGGGGTGCGTACCGTCCTTTGGAACGTTCCTTTGCAACAACAACCTCAACAGCCACAGCTAGCTAATAAATCCTGGTCTTTGAGTCCTATCCCAGTGTTTACTTGTTTGCGGCCGTCTCCGCTCCGTTAAGTGGAAGTGGGTCAATGCGCGAGGCGGTTCTTGTGTTCTCCGCGTTCCTGAAAGACTGCAGTCGTTCACTTCCTGTTGGGGCTCATTCCTCTGTCAGGTTCTTGGCAGCGCACCGAGACAACAGTAACCTCCTGCCAACCTCTAGCCGACTCCGGTAAGTTTCTAAGGGTTCTAGGTTCTAAGAATTAATAATTGTATTATTACTTAATTGATTAAATTTAATTGGATTTCTATATATCTATATATATATAATTTTTGTTATATGTACCGAAAAGACGATACAAATTTTTTGTATTTTAATTAAATTTGTTTGACAAACTAACCAAAAAAATAAACCCATGCGCTTAGTAATTAAATCTGCATTTCGTTTATTAAACGTAACAATTTTGCATAGCTATCACGCAAAATACAGCCGCGATGTCGCAAATATACATATATATATATATATATATATATATATAATTTTATGTAGCATTTATTTTTTTCGTATCAGCTACGTATTGCCCCATATTTTACTAGCTACTTCTACTTACAAAAATTCTTGTATCGTCTATTAATTCAACGGAAGCAGTTCTGGTTCTAGAAGTTAGCTATATAAGTAAATAGCTATATAAATCAAATAGCTATATAAGTAAATTTTCGGCCCTTAAAATAAATGCTCGTAACCCGGTTCCGTTGTTCTCCGCAGAGACGTGTGCATTGTATTTTTTATTGCATGAAGTGTTTAATAAGTGAAAAAAAATTTTGATTGGATTTTTAAAAATTTTATTAGATTTAAAAAAAATGTTATTGGAATTTAAATCCGCTAGCTAAAAAAACCGTAACGCAGAAATGTAGTTTCAAATTTGGAGGTCTGCCTTAACAGCAAACAAAAATAAAAACTAGGTGCTGCGACGGAAATCGCCTCCCGTGGTTTTAAAGCGACTCTCGAAGTGTCGGGGAACGCAAACGTTTTCGTGGGTTTAGCAAATTGTGATGCGAAGAATCTCGCCTGATCGAAGTTGACGGTAGGTTGATGTGGTTGTAAACGACCTGGTTCTCCGAAATTGTGCTTTTGTAGATTAGATCGCACGTTTAGGCCGCGTTGTGGCAAAATCGACAAATTTTGAAAAATAAACCTAGGTTAGAAAATTATTTTGGATATCCAATTTAATTAAAGGGTTTCTTTTAAATTTAATTATAAATGTAAATTTGTTTGGTACGACTAAGAAAGACAGTTGTATATTGTTGGAAGCTTTCGAAAGCGGGGAACGAGTGTTGGTTCTAAGGTTCTAAATACTATTTTGGCCTTTTTGCAGAACTGATAAAGACTTTGCGATGGAGAAAATGGTCGCATCAGGGTTCCTGTGGATGGCGCTAGGTAAGTTGAAATGTAACTTTTAATATAGTATGTATGTATATATATATATATATATATATATATATATATATAAATTGCCGTCGTAGAACCCATAGCGTTGCCTGAAAGTTTGTTTACGTCTTAAATAAAACCATGAATCCACTGCGGTTGATCAGTGTTGCAAAAACGCCTTGACAGGATGTGAAGATGCGACGTTCTCCATGTCGCCGTTCTCTACGTTGCTACGTTTGATTTTCAATGTTTAAATGAGTCAACGTTAGCTATTAGGTTAGCTATTTTGCCAAAAGTCTTCGGTTCCGAGCACTTCCATGGCCGCTGGGGTACAACGTCAAGCCCCTGGGTGTGCACACCGTTTGTCGGTGGGTTCCACCGTGGAACCGGAATGGGACGCCACCTGGGCACGGACGGAGCGAAGAGGTCGCCAACGTTCTGCTCGAGAACTGTGCGCCGAGAGCTTCATGGAAGACCGTCAGTTGGGAAGACCGTCCTCAAGGTTCTCGAGTTGAAGCTTGAATTTGTCCCAAAGACGTTCTAGCGGACGAGACCGGTTCATCTCCACCACACTTGGTCAGCCATGTCCTTCTAGAACTTGTTGGAAAAGGAAGGGACCGGTTCCAAGGTTCCGGAGCGTGTTGATGGGAATTTTGAGAAATTTGGAAGGCCTGGTTTTCAGGCTCCGTTCCAGTTCGTCCCAAAGACGTTCTATCGGGTTACGCTCAGGACTAGACCAGTTCATCCACGTCTTCCTGGAAGAGGAAATTTCTATCGAAATTGCCCCACAGTCCAAAAACATGGATTCAAGGTGAATTGGCTGCTTTAAATTGCTTCTATCGAAATTGCCCCACAGTCCAAAACCACGGATTCAAGGTGAATTGGCTGCTTTGAATAGCTCCTGTCAAAATTGCCCCACAGTCCAAAACCATTGATTCAAGGTGAATTGGCTGCTTTAAATTGCTCCTATCGAAATTGCCCCACAGTCCAAACACATGGATTCAAGGTGAATTTACTGCTTTGAATTGTTTCTATCCAACTTGACCCACAGTCCAAACACATGGATTCAAGATGATTTGACTGCTTTGAATGGCTCCTATCGAAATTGCCCCACAGTCCAAAAACATGGATTCAAGGTGAATTGGCTGATTTAAATTGCTCCTTTCGAACTTGCACCACAGTCCAAAACCACGGATTCAAGGTGAATTGGCTGCTTCGAATTGCTCCTATCGAAATTGCCCCACAGTCCAAAAACAGATTCCAGGTGAATTGGCTGCTTCGAATTGCTCCTATCGACATTGCCCCACAGTCCAAAAACAGATTCCAGGTGAATTGGCTGCTTCGAATTGCTCCTATCGAAATTGCCCCACAGTCCAAAAACAGATTCCAGGTGAATTGGCTGCTTTCAAATTGCTCCTATCGAAATTGTCCCACAGTCCAAAAACAGATTCAAGGTGAATTGGCTGCTTTCAAATTGCTCCTATCGAAATTGTCCCACAGTCCAAAAACAGATTCAAGGTGAATTGGCTGCTTCAAATTGCTCCTATCGAAATTGCCCCACAGTCCAAAAACAGATTCAAGCTGAATTGGCTGCTTTCAATTGCTCCTATCGAAATTGCCCCACAGTCCAAAAACAGATTCAAGCTGAATTGGCTGCTTCGAATTGCTCCTATCGAAATTGTCCCACAGTCCAAAAACAGATTCAAGCTGAATTGGCTGCTTTCAATTGCTCCTATCGCAATTGCCCCACAGTCCAAAAACAGATTCAAGGTGAATTGGCTGCTTTGAATTGCTCCTATCGCAATTGCCCCACAGTCCAAAAACAGATTCCAGATGAATTGGCTGCTTCGAATTGCTCCTATCGAAATTGCCCCACAGTCCAAAAACAGATTCCAGGTGAATTGGCTGCTTCGAATTGCTCCTATCGAAATTGCCCCACAGTCCAAAAACAGATTCAAGGTGAATTGGCTGCTTTACATTGCTTTTATCGGATTCGTTGCCCAGTTGGTGTCGCATTCCAATTCCCGCTCTTTCGCAAATGTTTGGACAACGTTTGAAAAACGTTTAGACAACGTTGGCCACGGAAGTGACCGGGAACACCTGCCGGGTGACCAAATACATGTACCTTGCGTAGCTATAACCTATCCCTTTGCCTTCGTTCCAGCCGTGTGTTTACGGTTAGGTAGCTGTGACGTATTTTATTTGAAGATTGGCGAGACTGCGAAGTTGCCCTGCAATCCAGATGCAAGAACTGCTTCAGCCAAAGAAGAAATTGCATGGAAAAAGAACGATGCGCTTGTTATTAGTGTCAAAGAAAAAAGTGGACGAACAACAAAAGGTAACGGCCGATTCGTTGATTTCTCGTATTTGCTTTAATTAGTTTGATTTCATTGTTTTTAACGCTTTCTTTTTAAAGGATTGCTTAAGGTAGCTGAACGAGTACGGGTACAGCAGAACACTTTATATATTCCCTCCCTGACGACCGAGGATTCGGGGGTCTACAAATGTACGAGCATGACGAATAATGTGTTTAATACTCATTCCCTGTACGTCACGTCAGGTAAGGGTACGAAAAACTTTGCGTAAGTAGCTAAACGTATAGCTAGACTAATAATAAACGAACGTTATATATTCGGTTTCAAGTCGGAGGCTTGTGGTTAAGGTAGCGGTTTCCAAGCGCTCCTATTGAAATTGCCCCACGGTCTAAATACATGGATTCAAGGTGAATTGGCTGCTTCAAATTGCTCCTATTGAAATTGCCCCACAGTGAAAACATATGGATTCAAGGTGACTTGGCTGCTTTTAATTGCTCCTATCGAAATTGCCCCATAGTTTAAAAACGTATTCAAGGTGAATTGGCAACTTTGAATCGCTCCTATCGAAATTGCCCCACAGCCCAAAAAGATGGATTCAAGGTGAATTGGCTGCTTTAAATCGCTCCTATCTAAATTGCCCTGAGGGCAACATGGTAGTTTAGTGGTGAGCATGCTCTCAGCACCGGGGATCCAGGTTGGAATCCCAATCTAGGTGGAGTTTGCATGTTCTCCCTGTGTCCACGTGGGTTTTCTCCGGGTTCTCCGGTTTCCTCCCACAGTACAAAAACATGGATTTAAGGTGAATTGGCTGCTTCGAATTGCTCCTATCAAAATTGCCCCACAGTCCAAAAACACGGATTTAAGGTGAATTGCCTGCTTTAAATTGCTCCTAATGAAAATGACCCACCGTCCAAAAACATGGATTCAAGGTGAATTGGATGCTTCAAATTGCTACTGTCCATTTGCCCCACAGTCCAAAAACATGGTTTTAAGGCGAATTGGCTGCTTTCAATTGCTCCCATTGAAATTGCCCCATAATCCAAAGGAAAGGTTGGAATCCCGATCTGGGTGGAGTTTGCATGTCCTCCCCGTGTCCACATGGGTTCCTCCGGGTTCTCTGGTTTCCTCCCACAGTCCAAAAACATGGCTTCTAGTTAAATTGAATGCTTCAAATTGCCCCATAGTGGGTGTGTGTGAGTGCGTGTGCCTAATGATGGATTCCCTCCCCCCACCGCCACCTGGTGGCCAAATTACAGAACACATTTTATGTAATGTATCGTATATCCATATCGTTATCTGGCGTTCCACATTTCGTGACAGAACGTTCCGAGCCCTGGGCAGATCGGAACATGGGATCGGTGGGAACTCTACCCAGCTCCCCAGCGCCACCTAGTGTAGGTTCTAACACATTCTGAATCTCTGAATTTCTCATTTCTTTCCTCCCTTCAGCCTCCGCTGAACCTTCCCATGTCCTCTACGGTTCTGCGACGACTCTGAAGTGTGATGTGGGCGGGAATCCCACTGTTATGTATCGGTGGTCGGGACCGAATAAAGAACAATACGATCAGAAGACTGTGAAACTGGAATCGCTGACCGCTAAGAATGCTGGGACATGGTCCTGTCATATTGTCGATGACAAAGGAGAAGCTAAGACTAGCCTGAGTGTAGCTATCACGGTGGTTGGTCAGTTCCGTTTCATCTTTTTTAGAACCTATGGTTCCACTCTAGTACGTCATAAGTACGCTATGTTGCCAAAAGTGCCGTCCCGTTCCTAATCCATAGGGTTCTAGATGACGGGGGTCTACCCTTGGCGCCTAGAACGGATTTGAATCTTCAACTGGGTAGACCGTCCTCAAGGTTCTGGATTGTGTTGATGGGAATTTGGCCATTTAAAATTCCAAAGACGTTCTATAGGGTTACGTTCCCGGACTAGACCAGTTCATCCACCTCCTTCTAGAATTTGTTGGAAGAGGAAGGGACCGGTTCCAAAATGTTCCCACAAAGTTGGGGGCATGGGATTGGTACGCTGAGGCATTCCAGGTTCCTTTCACTGGAACCAACAACTGAAAAACAACCCCCTCCACCAAAGTTTAGTACCGTTCTCCTGCCGACTGTCAAACCCAGAGTCGTCCATCGGATCACCAGATGGAGAGGCGTGATTCGTTACTCTGGAGAACGTGTCTCCAGTGTTCTAGAGTCCAGTGGCGGCGTGAGGTACGGTCTCTCCAACTGACTCGGTCTGTAACCTCCAACCAATTCGGTCCGTAACCTCCAATCGACTCGGTCCGTAACCTCCACCATCTCTCCAACCGACTCGGTCCGTAACCTCCAACCGATTCGGTCCGTAACCTCCACCATCTCCAATTGACTCGGTCCGTAACATCCACCGTCTGAAACCGACTTGGCTTGTAACCTCCACCGTCTCCAATCGACTCAGTCCGTAACCTCCACCATCTCTCTAACCAACTCGGACTGTAACTTTTAACCGGCTCGGTCCGTAACCTCCAACCGACTTCAAATAAGTCAGTCCGTAACCTCCACGACTTGGTCCGTAACCTCCAACTGACTCGGTCCGTAACCTGCACGGTCTCTCCAAATGACTCGGTTTGTAACCCCCCCTGATTCAGTCCGTAACCTCCACAGTCTCTCCTACCGACTCGGTTCGTAACCTCTAACAGACTCGGTCCGTAATCTCCACCATCTCTCCAACCGACTCTCAACTGTTTCGGATCATTTGGATGGGTGGGCGAGTACTTTTGGCAATGTAGCGTACGTTTGTGGCAACGGAAAACGTCTCGTTACTCTATAGATAAGTGACAGTAACCCGGATCGTTGCAGGTCCTTTAAAGACATCAGAGAACGTGACCGTTGTGGCCGGGGCCAATGGGGTGCTTCCATGCAGTCTCCCGAACATAGGACGGATGTCTTTGCGGAAGGTGCAGTGGTTACGTGGTTCTGCCACCCCTGGTGTCCCGCCCTTATTCAGCGCAACGAAATCAAATGACGAGCCGAAGTGGAACATTAGCATTGGCAAGAGATTCAGGTTCCAAGCTGAGTCGTTGAGCTCCACATTCGACCTGACCGTGACGAAAGTAGGGAACCTCTTTCATTCAAATTCAGAACCAGTTGGAACTGGATGGCCGTCCAACCTTCTGTCGTTAATCAGGATCTCTCTTCCTTGGCTGCAGGTGGAACCCGGTGATGCTGACGTGTATTTCTGCGTGCTGACCTTCGATGGCGATAAAAAACTGGACGGGAAGGTGACCCTGAATGTCGTTGGAGAAATGGCGCCAAGTGGCACATCCAGTGAGTAGAACGTGTGCCGCTGTTCATACATCAATTACAATGGTGGGTGGGTTGGTTCCTCATGCCTTTCTAGGGGAGAATGTTTCGGGCGCTGGGTAGAATCACCTACGACAGGACGCCAATCCCTTGTGCTGAGAGGAGAACGTGCTAATCACTAAGCCACCGTGACGGCCGTAAAGAGTGATTATAAGTGTGGTGGTTCTATTGGACTGAGGGAGGAAGCCGGAGAACCGACTAGGTCCGTGATCTCCATGGTATCGTCAATCGACTTGGTCCACAACCTCAAACGACTCGGTCCGTAACATCCACGATCTCTTGAACTGACTCGGCCTGTTACTTCCACCCGACTCGGTCCGTAACCTCCACCAACTCTCCAACCAACTCGGTCCGCGAACTCAAACCGACTCGGTCCGTGACCTCCACCATCTCTCCACCCGACTCGGTCCCTAACCTCCAACCAACACGGATGGACCTCTATCTAACTCTCCAACCGACTCGGTCCATAACCTCCACCCGACTCTGTCCATAGCCTCCAACAACTCTCCAAACGACTCGGTCCATATCCTCCATGGTCTCTCCACCCGACTCAGTCCGTAACCTCCACCAACTCTCCAACCGACTCGGTCCATAACCTCCACCGTCTCTCCAACCGACTCGGTCCCTAACCTCCAACCAACACGGATTGACCTCTATCCAACTCTCCAACCGACTCGGTCCATAACCTCCACCCGACTCGGTCCATAGCCTCCAACAACTCTTCAAACGACTCGGTCCATATCCTCCACGGTCTCTCCACCCGACTCAGTCCGTAACCTCCACCAACTCTCCAACCGACTCGGTCCATAACCTCCACCGTCTCTCCAACCGACTCGGTCCCTAACCTCCAACCAACACGGATGGACCTCTATCCAACTCTCCAACCAACTCGGTCCATAACCTCCACCCGACTCTGTCCATAGCCTCCAACAACTCTCCAAACGACTCGGTCCATATCCTCCACGGTGTCTCCACCCGACTCAGTCCGTAACCTCCACCAACTCTCCAACCGACTCGGTCCATAACCTCCACCGTCTCTCCAACCGACTCGGTCCCTAACCTCCAACCAACACGGATGGACCTCTATCCAACTCTCCAAACGACTCGGTCCATATCCTCCACGGTCTCTCCACCCGACTCAGTCCGTAACCTCCACCAACTCTCCAACCGACTCAGTCCATAACCTCCACCGTCTCTCCAACCGACTCGGTCCCTAACCTCCAACCAACACGGGTGGACCTCTATCCAACTCTCCAACCGACTCGGTCTATAACCTCCACCCGACTCTGTCCATAGCCTCCAACAACTCTCCAAACGACTCGGTCCATATCCTCCACGGTCTCTCCACCCGACTCAGTCCGTAACCTCCACCAACTCTCCAACCGACTCGGTCCATAACCTCCACCGTCTCTCCAACCAACTCGGTCCCTAACCTCCAACCAACACGGATGGACCTCCATCCAACTCTCCAACCGACTCGGTCCGTAACCTCCACCCGACTCTGTCCATAGCCTCCAACAACTCTCCGAACGATCCATATCCTCCATGGGTCCATATCCTCCATGGTCTCTCCAACCGACTCAGTCCATAACCTCCAACAACTCTTCAACTGACTCAGTCTGTAACCTCCACCAACTCTCCAACAGACTCGATCCGTAACCTCCAACTAACTCGGTCCGTGACCTCAAACCGACTCGGTCCGTGATCTCCACTGTCACTCTAACCGACTCGGTCTGGTAACTCCACATTCTCTCCTACCGACACAGTCAGTAACCTTAACCGACTCGGTCCGTGACCTCCAACCGACTCGTTCCGTAACCTCAGACTTTTCATGACTCAGAACATGCTACTCAACTGTCCAATCCTTCATCCTATCCCAGCTCGATTATTCGCTCCAGTGAGGAATGTCACCAATTCTCACTCCATTGCGTCCGCCACTGCAAAATGATAGTACGATCTTCCCAACTCTGTCCGATTGGCGGAGCCACTTGGCGTCTTTAAGAAACAACTGAAAACACGTCTTTCACAAACACCTTATATGGGGAACCCCCGCCAAGGAACCCAACCCTCACCGCCCTAGCAGTGGATTAAGTGTGAATTGATGATATGTCAATAATATTTCTATTCTAATACAGATACAGCTTTCGGAACCGGGAACAAAATCTTGGAGAAAAAGCTCCTTGGGGTGGTAGCATGGGTGTGGCTCGCAGTCGGAGTGTCTTGCCTCTTTCTGATCAGCCTCTTTGTCATCACCGTGCTCGTGTATCGCAGAAACAGGCGGATGAAGGTAAGCCGGAACCAGAAAACAACCAATCCGTGCAAATTTTGATATAGAATTTAAAAAATATTAATCTTTTGAACGACTCTTCTCTCTTAGATGAAGATGAGAAGGATGAAGGGTCAAAGAGATCCTCTCGCGCCGCGGAAATTCTGCCAGTGCAACAGGTAGCTTTTTGTTCCCGACGTATAACGTCTAAGCGAAACGATTGGATGTACGGTTGGCGTCGACCAATCGGTCGTGGTCTTGGTCTCTAGTCGTAGGTTGTAGTTTCTGGAACTTCCCATTGCGTCCCATTGTTTGCATTTAGTGGCCGAATTTGGTTCCCCATTGGGCTACCACTGTTTGAGAACATCTGAAGATTAGCACTCGTACTGTGTATACCAGTGGTTCTCGTAGCCTGTTTAGGCTTTAGAACCTCCCACGCCGTGGAAATTCTGCCGGAGCAACTGGTAGCTTTTTGTTCCCGGCGTACAGCGCCTAAACCCACGTTGACACGGAGAGAACCTGTACCCTCCCACCTGATTGATCTTCCCACCACAACCCTTCTCATGTAGCCTTCGCAAAATACAAACATCCCAGCCCCGCAGTATAGGCAAGGCTAGGTAGCAGAGCTCCGATGTCCAAATAAACATCTGAGTTTAGACTCAGTTCTCTGTTCTATACACCAAAAGTGAGGCCAAAACACATTCCCGCCATCGGAACCCATTAAACAAGCTAACAATGTTGTCCGTCTCCATTTAAGAAGGAACTCTAATGCTACTTTTCCTTCTACAGGCCCGTGAGTCTACCCCCTGCAGGCAAAAAGGGACGGCCCGCTCCTCTTCCTCGCCGGGAGTACGAACACCTTAACGACTGACGTGCCAGAGTTATGGAACCACCATTGGAACCATTGACAACATTTTTGTTTGTTTGTTTACTTCTATTCGCGTTGTTCTAATTTCATCTTGGTTTCGCTTGACTGACTCCACTTCTCTTTTCTTTGCACCGTGCCCCCCCCCCCAGAAAGCCTTTAAATTACCTATAAATTATAGCCTTAAGCCATGCTAATAAAAAATTCTAATTGAATTCTGATTGGTCAGTTACAGTTATTGGTCAAATTCCAGCCATCATTTGATGGGGTCACATTCCGGGCGCCAGGCAGTTACACCCAGTTAGATTGGGGGCACCAATCTATCGCTGGGCAATTGCCAATTACTGGGTCCCTTTTCCAAAGTCAGTCTTAATATGATGTTCTACTGCCGGAGTACTGAGTTCTAGGGGGGTAGAAGCCTGCATTTGTATATAACTCACTTCTTGAAAGTGGGAAGGCGAGGAATCATGGGAAATCATTGAAGACGTAGTGTATTATTTTGCTGACGTGTTGTTTTCTTCTCTATAATAAAAGTCATTGTTGGAAACTGTGTGTGTGTGTGTGTGTGTGTGTGTCTGTGTCTGTGTGTGTGTTGGGGGATGGGGTTCTCAACATTTGTGTCAGTATCTAACCACAAGCACTGCCAGCTGTGGCCTCACTTCAGCCCAGGTGTTCATGTGTCTGAGGTAACTTCACCGAATACGATATTCTAAACACTATACAGACGTTCCGGCCTATTTTCAAGACCTGGTTTGTTGGGTTCTCGCTCTGTAATGCTTGAGGAACGGTACAGACCAGCTGGTTCTGGAGACCCATAGAACAATCGTATCAACTCCCAATCAATAAGGTTGCGTGGTTGCAATGTACCGTCTGGTACTTGCTCACTCACCCATGAGACTAAGGTGTTCTAATCACTTCCGTGGCCACAGGGGTGGAACATCAAGCACCTAGGGTTTGTAGACTGGTGGGTCGCTTTCAGGAGCTTGGGGGGTTCCAGCGGGGAACTGGAACAGGACGCCAACAAAGCCACAGTGTTCTAAAAAGTGATATGTAAGTAATTTTGCCTTTGAGTTAGTAAAAATGGGGTTCTAAAGACATTTGGGGGCCAAGACAGGGCCCAGGGTAAAAGATTAAGACTAGAATCCATAGGGTCCTAGATAACGTGGGTCCGCCCTTTGCAGCTAGAACGGCATCAATTGGGATGCAACTCTTCAATTGGGAAGACCTTCCTTAAGGTTTCGAAGTGTGTTGATGGGAACTTGGGGGAAATTTGGAAGGTCTGGTTCTCAGTCTCCATTTCCTTATTTAATCGGGTTACGGTCAGGACTAGACCATGTCTTCGGGACCTTGTTGGAAGAGGAAGGGAACGGTTCCAAACTGTTCGCACAAAGTTGGGAGCATGGTATTGTCCGGAATGTCTTGGCATGCTGATGCAATCCGGGTTCCTTTAACTGGAACAAAGGGGCCAAGCCGAGATCCTGAAAAATAACCCCTCCA
Organism: Corydoras sp. C115; assembly: GCA_019802505.1. Taxonomy (NCBI): domain Eukaryota; kingdom Metazoa; phylum Chordata; class Actinopteri; order Siluriformes; family Callichthyidae; genus Corydoras; species Corydoras sp. C115. Next base: position 918,029 of record JAFMOC010000387.1, on the reverse strand, counting down.
CCAAACTTAAGTACCGATCTCCTGGTGACCGCCAAACCCAGACTCGTCCATCAGATCGGCAGATGAAAAGAACATGTTAAGAACGTGTCTCCACTGTTCTAGAGTCGGGCGGCACGGTGGCTTAGTGGTTAGCACGTTCGCATCTCAGCGCTAGGGATTCCCGGTTCGAATCCCCATCTGGGTGGAGTTTCCATGTTCTCCCCGTGTCCGTGTGGGTTTCCTCCGGGTTCTCCGGTTTCCTCCCACAGTCCAAAAACATGGATCAAGTTAATTGAATTATCTAAATTGCCCCATATAGAGTGTGTTTGAGTGTGTGAGTGTGTACCCAGCGATGGATTGGCGCCCTGTCCTGGGTCTATCTGCCCAGCGCCCGAGACGTTCTTCCCTGGATGGGCATGGGGAACCCCACCGCGACCTAATAGAGGATAAAGCGGGAGATAATGAATGAATGAATGAATGTTCTAGAGTCCAGTGATGTCATGATGTACGGCCGCCGCTCGACCATGGAGACCCATTCCATGAGGCTTCTCAGTGCACGGTTCTCGAGCTGATCTGAAGGCCACATGAGGTTTGGAGTTCTGGTGGGATTGGCTCGGCAGAACGTTAGCGACCTCTTAGTACCATCAGGACCTACCACTTGGTGGTGGAGTTGCTGTCGTTGTAAAGCACGTAAAGCACACCACCACTGACTCTAGAGCAGGGGAGACACGTTCTCCGGAGTGACAAATCGCGCCTCTCCATCTGGCAATCTAATGGATACCAAGACATTTCGGACAATCCCATGCCCACAACTTTTTGGGAACACTTTGGAACCGGCCTCTTCCTCTTCTGACAAGTTCTAGAAGGGCATGGCTGACAAAGTTTGGTGTGGATGAACTGGTCTAGCCCGATAGAACATCTTTGGGATGAACTCGAGCGAAGACTGAGAACCAGACATCAGTGTGTGACCTCACACACTCCAGAACCTTAAGGACGGTCTTCCCAATTGAAGGTTTAAAGCCGTACTAGCTGCAAAGGGTGGACCCACTTCATCTAGAACCCCATGGGATCATGGAGACCCATCCCATGAAGCTCTCAGTGCATGGTACTCGAGCTGATCTGAAGGCCACATGAGGATTGGAGATCTGGAGGGATTGGCTCGGCAGAACGTTGGCGACCTCTCCGCTACCACTTGGTAGCCAAGTTGCCGTCGTTCCCAATTTCTTCTGAATTTCGGAGCGAGGATGGGGTTCCACGATTGGATTTGTTGCCCGGGTTGGCGTCCCATTCCAGTTCCCGCTAAGGTTCTTGGTTCTCCACCCCGCGGCCATGGAAGTGACTGGAACACCTTTTTCGGATTGTTTGGACGGGTAAGCCAATACTTTGAGTATATATTCTATACGTTCTCCAAGTTGTACAAGGCTGGTAGACGAGGGCATGACTAACCCTCACGTTACCCAACGTTCCAACCTCGAAGTGAGGCAGGTAGACAGAGGCAGCCCCATTTCCTGCCCTGTGTATGTGTGTATGTGCGCTAACCGGCGAAAATGTCAATGTCAGGTTAGCACGTCGAGGTTCTGCAGTCATCTAAAGATCCGTAAGTACATTTCGTATTTTTGTTGGCCGCCAAGCTACTTAGCAAAGATTAGCAGCTAATTAAATTAACTCCTAATTATACGTATACGATAATACCTAATGGCCGTATATATGTTACCAATTATATCGTATTCGATGTAAGCATCCCAGATTTTAACGCAACTTTGAAACCGTCCGAAGCTTGTTAAATAATAGCTAACGGCTATATCTTAATACTTATTTTTAAATATATATATATATATATATATATATATATATATATATATATATATATATATATATATATATATATATATATATACTGCTCATTACCTGTTTAATATTATATTAAATTTAATTGGTGTTGGTCTTAAAACACCAATGTACAAATCCCAATTTAAAAAAAAATGTCTTAATTAAGTCTCTAATATTAATAAACAATTATTTGCTTTATATATTACCAACATCCCATTTTAATGTCGTTACGGAGCCGCGATGTTTGCAATTGTCTTATTTAAAGCCACCGTTACATACCCCGATTGTTCCAGATTTTCGACGATTCGGGATGATTTATTGCCGATTCCACAGCTTCGTAGGCCGTTTCAACATTTCATTTTATTTTATTTACGATATTAAGTAATGATGGTAATTCCATTGGCTTGTATCGTGATTAAAGCTTTTTGGTAATCACGTAACGGCTCAAGATCGTAACTGTGACTGTTGTCTGGACGTTATTTGCGAATTTGCACCAATTTTATTCTATTGTTTACGTTCTCTGTTGGGTGTATCTGTTGGCCAGATTCGCCTAATCGGGGAAATTTGACCTAGATTTGCGAAAACTGGGGGTATGATTATATATCTATTTTGCGCATTGATCGTATCTGTTAAGTAGGCCCGTCATTAGGTCCAAGGCTTGTAAACCGGTACGGTACTGGTTCCATTGTTGTGTACCATGTAAGACATGTCATTTGGATCGGGTTCTAGTCTTGGAATTCGAAATTTGATTGGTCGGAATTTGCGACCAATTAGGATCATAATGAAGAGCTTGGCGCTTTATTGTATACGGTACCCTCTCTGTATATAGCCATCGAATATATATTATATAATATATATTGCATATCGCCAAGTTCTACGCAAGGCTCTGTTGGAGCGCCGTGATTGGCTACGTTTATTTTTATTATTAAAATATACTTTGCGGCGTGGAATCGATAGTCCCGTCAGAGTAATCTAGGGTTCGTTGCTTAATTACTTGGTATCGCCAACGGTGCACGATTTAGTGTTCTATTTCGTAGAACCGCACTTCAGAACTGCGTCGGTTCTTGATGGTCAACTGACGAAAGAACCTAAATTCAATACAAAATATTCAGACATGTTCTACAGCCATAGCACATGACCTATATTATATTATATACTGCATGATACCCCCCTTGCAAAGAACCGACGCCTTTTTGTTTGCCTAGTGTCGGGATAGGCCT
>JAFMOC010000387.1:0-260000 GCA_019802505.1 Corydoras sp. C115 | reverse complement strand
TATATATGTGTATATATGTGTATATGTATGTGTATATATATATATATATTATTGTATTTATTTATTTATTTTCTTTTCTCTGTTGGTCTTTTCTTCTTTCCTCCCACCACTTTCGTATACCTCTTTTTTTTTTTTTTTTTTTTTTTTTTTTTCTTCTTCTTTTCTGTTTCTTTTTCCATCTCCGTGGTTGCTGTACAGATATGATCCCCCAAAAAAATTTGCAATAAAGTTTTAAATATATACCAAGTGGAGCATCATGGAGAAATACCTGTATGCTCCACTTGTAAAATCAAAACTGTTGGGCCTGATTTAGACACTCAGACATCAATCCTGAGTTTCACAATGGCAGACAGGACACGGAGAAAAAAAAAAAAAAAAAAAAAAAAAAAAAAAAAAAAAAAAAAAAAAAAAAAAAAAGAACCCCCACCAGACTCACATCTCCACACCTCAGAAACCCAACATAGCTCAGCCCCACCACCGACCTCGCACCTTCAGACCTCTGTTACACAACTCAGAGACAGTCTGTCTATGCTAGAGGCAGAGCTGATCAAGCTAAAAGAACGGACTATTAACCAAAACATCAACACAATCACAGAGGAACAGATAAACCAAATCAAAAACCAGTTTAAAACAACGGTACAGGAACTAAAAAGAGACATCAAAGAACTTCAGCAAGACATGGAAAAACTACAATCTGAACTTGATGTCTACAAAGCTCAGACCAAAAATGAGCATGACAGCCAGAGACAAATCATCAACAAAGAAATATCCAATTTCAGAAAAGAGATGGACAACAGGGACACCACCATACAGTCCCTAATAACCAAACATCACCCAATACAAGACACACCTAAAACACCACAACCCTGTACCGAACCCGAAACCAAGCCTGACCACAGACCCTCAGAAGACAAACAGGAACCCCCGCAGGCACCCACAGAACAGCCAAGTGGTCGACCGGACACAGAAATTGCCATAATCATTTACTCAAATGGCAAATTCTTATTAGAACAGAAAATGTTCCCAGGACACAAAACCTTCAAAATCTGGTGCCCAAGAATTAGAGACATCCACCACACCATAAATCAGAAAACGCTAGGCAAACCAAGCCTAATAATAATTCACACAGGCACAAATGATCTACGGGTGGAGCAAGAGCAAGTGGGAAATCTGCTCTGCAGAGCAGCAGAAAGAATGGCGGAGTCATTTCCAAACTCCAAAATTGTTATCTCCACACTCCCACCCCGAAAAGACTTTCACCCAGCCACCATACAAAGGGTCAATGGTGACATCATTAGGGGCTGTGCCCACATACCAAATGTGCACATAGCCCACCACATGAACATCTCAACAAATCACCTCCATGACCATGAACACCTCCACAAACACAGCATCCGAGAATTCATCAAAACACTAAAAGCTACAGCAACAGGCAGAAGTAGTCCTCGGACAGAAACACCCACCACAGATCTCTACGGCCACAGCCAGCACCTGCCAGACCTGCACCTGCCAGACCTGCACCTGCCAGACGAGCACCAGACAGAACAACACCACAAAATCCCCCAGTCCAGCTAACACCACCAGCCCACCAACAACAACACAGCCCGATACTCCATCAGCCACCGTTCACCACAACACCAGAACCAGGATGCAGCTATTTAACGCCCTCAAAGGACCACCTCTCACAAACGACATGGGTGAGATCAAACAAATTCTACAATACATCTGCAACAGACTCATATAAGGGTTTAAAAAATAATAATATAATAAACAAATAAATCATCAATAATAATAATAATAATAATAATAATAATAATAATAATAATAATAAATCCAGTCCACACAACTATATATATATATATATATATATATATATATATATATATATATATATATATATATATATATTTTGTGAGAAATCCAGGTTCTGCTTCTGTCTCTCCGTCACGCTCTGTCACTCGCTCTCTTAGCCCCGCCTTCTAGTTCCGCTTTCGCTCCGTCACCAGGTGAGGCTAATTTGTTTGATGGGTCGTTTACCTTATTTAAACTCTGTTTTCACACTGGACGAACGGGAAGTATTGTCCCTGGTCTCCATACATACCGAGCGATTTTTTGGCTACTGTTCTCGATCTGTTCTATCTGCGTTTCGTCCTGTGGTGTATCTGGTCTCGGTGAGTGTGCGTCTGTTTGTGTTAGCTTTTGTTAGCATCTGTGCTCTCACCTCTGTGTTTAGGCTAGTCCGTGTTGTTGCATGAGTGAACGTCTGTGTGACTCTGTGATCGCTCCCAGTGTCTTGTTTAATCCTCTTTCTGTTTCCAGTGTTCACCCTGTCCCTAGATTCCTGCGTCCCGGGAGCGATCGTTGTCTCAGTCTGTCCACTCAGGTGGTTCGGCTTCGGCCGGTTGGGGCGGAGTTCGCTCTCACCCTAGCTCGCTCCGCTGGCGCGTCACCACCTGAGGGCGTCCGTGTCTCAGTGTTCACCCAGCATACTAACGTTTCCAATCTGTTTACTAATCCTCTCTCTCTCTGTGAACTAACATTGTTTTCTCCCCTGTGCATTAACCACCTCGCTGTCTCCCCGTCCCTTTGTATATGTTTCAGTTTCGTTCTGAGCCGCTCGTCGTCCCGTTCAGTTCACCGTACCTCTTTGAGCACTTTCAGCACGTATTCTTCCTTCAGGTTTTTGTCTAGCACTCTCTTTGACACGCCTGTCCTTTCTATCTTAGGGTTTGTTATTTTGTCTACTCTAGACAACCTCACTAGACCTTTCTGCTTTTAATCACGCATAGCCAGTGTAGGGTTCTCTTTCTACAGCGTTACTTTTATATCTGTGTGCCTTGTTTTGTTTGGTTGTTCTTTTTGCTCGGTGTTGTGCTCTGCCCAGTCCTCCGTCCAGGTTCCACACCCCGGCCTGGGTCCAGTTGGCAACACCCCTCTCGATCAATACTCCTCCTGCACCACCCTACCTCTGCCTTGCTTATCAATAAACCCTATTTGTTCTGCATCCACGTCTCCAGACCACTCCTTACGTCCGATTTGTGACATATATAAAAAAATATATCTGAAAAAAAGGGGGAAATGTATACCATAAACATATACATATCTATAGTATATTGTAAATATCTAACTGTATTTCTATTTCTTTTTTGAGTTCATACATCTTATAAACATTTTACAACAGGCCCTCACTCACTATCACAACGTGGAACATTCAAGGACTGAACTCATCAGCCTTCGGCCTAAAAAGTCTAAACACAGCCTTTAGCTAATACTGACATCATCATATTACTAGAGACATGGTGCAAAACTGACATGGTCACTCACTCCCCGAGACTACAGAGAGGTCCTAATACCTAAAAGCATAAACACAAAACAGTGCATCAGGGCAGAGACTCGGGAGGGCTCATCATATGGTACAAAACACAATTACATAAGGAAATTGAAATCCTTAAAACTGAGAAATACCACATTTGGCTGAAATTAAAACAGTCTGTACTGACATCAAAAAAGGACCTTTACCTCTGTGCTACATACATCCCCCCATCAGACTCGCCAAACTACTCTGACGACATGTTCGACAAGCTTGAAACAGAGGTGTGTCATTTCCAGGCCCAGGGAAATGTGCTAATCTGTGGAGACCTAAATGCCAGAACAGGATCTCATCCTGACATTATCAAGACTCATGGTGAACAATACATCGACAACAACATGGTCCTCACAAACCACCCCTCCCTAACCACCAGAAACAACTCAGACACTACGATCAACAAAAACGGTAAAGCCCTGCTGCAACTCTGTCGAAGTCTGGGTCTGTACATCGTCAACGGTAGGATAAGAGGGGACTCATTTGGCAGATACACATTTTGCTCACCTGTTGGTAACAGTACAGTAAATTACATGATAACAGATTTAGATCCTTTCTCTCTCAGTGCATTCACTGTTAAACCTCTAACCCCTCTGTCTGATCACAGCCAAATTACTGTGTTCATTAAAAAGACAGACACTAACACCACACACACACACGGCCCAGTAAGCTGTACAACATCCAGAAACCCTACAGATGGGCCCTAAACAGCACAGACCAGTTCCAGAAAGCAATTAAAAACCAAGAAATTCAATCACTTTTAGACATCTTTCTGGACACCACATACACCCTCAGTGAAGAAGGAGTTAATCTGGCAACCCAAAATCTAAACTTTATCTTATAGCAGAAAAAGCTAACCTCAAACCTAAAACCAGATCAAATACCCAAAATGTAAACGATGAAAAATGGTTCGATAGAGAATGTCTATCGAATGTCTAGAGAAAAATTTAAGAAAACTATCCAACCAAAAACATAGAGACCCAAAAAATCCAAACATACGTCTCCTTTACTGTGAGACACGCACAGAACTAACTGACAATAATCGAGGAGTCCATCAACACACACCAGTTCTGGGAGAATTGGAACAAACTAAAGAAAAGAAAAAAAGGAAGATTTAGCAATCCAAGATGGAGAAATCTGGACTGAACACTTCCAATCTCTGTACAAAAACATAGAACCAAATTCAAACCCAAAACAAAAACAAATCAGCTGTAAACTAATACAATAATTAACCACCTAAAACCAAACAAAGCCCCGGGACTCGATGGGATCCTCAACCAAATGATCAAACACTCCAGCAATAAATTCCACCTGGCCATATTAAAACTATATAACCTGGTTCTGAGTGTAGGCACCTTCCCTGAAATCTGGAATCAAGGTTTAATAACTCTGATATAATAGTGGAGATAAATTCGTCCCTAATAACTACAGAGGCATCTGTGTGAACAGTAATCTGTGGAAGTTATTCTGTAGCATAATTAACTCAGGGCTACTAAACCTCCTTACGGAACACAATGTCCTGAGTAAAAGTCAAAGTGGCTTTCTACCAAATTACCGCACAACAGATCACATTTACACCCTACACACCCTGATAGACAAATATGTGACAATATAACTCCAAAACATTTGCATGTTTTATTGACTTTAAAAAAGCATTCGATTCAATCTGGCATGTAGAGCTATTTTATAAACTGTTGGAAAGTGGTGTGGGAGGTAAATCTTACGATCTGATGTATATCTACTGTATGTACACAGGAAACACGTGCGGAATTAGAATCGGCAACAAAAGGACAGATTTTCTCTCTCAGAGGCGGGGAGTGAGACAGGGCTGCTGTTTAAGCCCCACACAGTTCTCCAGCACCCGGTCTCACTCTCCACCACTCAGAGGTGAAACTCCTGCTGTATGCTGACGACTTGGTCCTGCTGTCTCCCACCGCTCAGGGTCTGCAGCAGAACCTGGATCTGCTGCAGCAGTACTGTCAGACCTGGGCCCTGACAGTTAACCTCATGAAAATCAAAATCCTAACCTTCCAAAAAAGATACAGCTCTCAGGGAACAAAGCACACATTCACATTAGGAACACACCAAATCCAACACGCAAAACACTACACCTTCCTCAGCCTCACCATCAGCTCCTCTGGAAGCTTCAAACTCAACCTGGCAGTGAACGAACTGAGAGAAAAAGCACGCAGAGCTTTCTGCGCCATAAAACAACAAACCCCCATAGAAATTCCAGTCCGAATTTGGCTTAAAATATTAGAAGGGGTTATTGAACCAATTGCCCTGTATGGCAGTGAGGTTTGGGGTCCGCTGACTCAGCAACAACCTAACAAATGGGACAAGCATCCAATTGAGACCCTGAATGCAGAATTCTGTAAAATAATCTTAAAGGTGCACAGACACACAACAAACAATGCATGCAGGGCAGAATTAGGCCGTTACCCTTTAAATATTAAAATACAAAAAAGGGCAATTAAATTCTACAAACACCTGAAGAGAGCGACCCTCACACCTATCATTATAAAGCTCTGTAATCCCAAGAGATGAGCACACGCACCAGTCCCCTCATCCAACTGATCCTGAGTCACTGCAGCACCACACACACACTCACACACCACAGACTCAGGAGCAGCGCAAAGTCTCAGTCCCGATTCGGACCAACCAAATCACCCAAAAACTCAAAGGTAATTATTTTAACCAGTGGGAAACTGAAAGTCAGTCCCATAGTAAAATGGAAAGCTATCTGACCCTAAACCGGCCGTACACACCGGCAGCCTATCTGAGCCGTGTGACGGACCCCGGACTGAGACACACCCTGACCAGGTACAGACTCAGCGCACATCAGCTGGCCATTGAGACAGGGCAACACCGGCAGACCTGGCTGCCCCGAGAGAAGAGGGTGTGTCAGCGATGTCCCCTGAATAAAACCGAGACAGAGCTGCACTTCCTCACCGAATGCACCAAATACACCGACATCAGAGAAAAATACTACAACAAATTCACACACATCATCCCCAACTTCACCTCCCTCACCCCTACCCAAAAACTGCCCCACCTTCTGGGGGAACACAGGGAGAGCTGTGTACTGGCAGCACTGTATACATACACCTGCCACCAGGAGAGGGACAGAGAGTGACCAAACCAACCAACACACACACACACACACACACACACACACACACACACACACCTCTGATTTTATTTAAATATTTATATATATGTATATCATACTTCATTGTATTTGTATACTATGTACATTTTTGTAATTTTGTAAATTTGTAATTGTTTTCTATTTTTTTATTTTGTAAACCAGCTTTGTGCAACACGAATGTATAATTTGTCATGCAAATAAAGCTTTTAAAATTTAAATTGAATTGAATTGTGTAGATGCGTATGTGCACCGTCTAGCTCTGTTAATCTTAACTACTAAATGAAGTGTTATTTAGTTACTTTTTTACGTTCTCTTGACTGTTCAGCTACTTCATCGTTATTACATAACATTTATTCCGCTTTTTGTCCCTCAATACTCTCCAAATTGCAGTGTTGTTGCTAGCGTTTTTAGCCGCTAACGCTAGCAGTTTCTGCTTACTATCGCGGTCGTTTGCTGCCAACACTGCTGCATTTATTACCCACTTCTTTTATAAATAATAGCCTATATTTATAAAAGAGCCATCTCCTGATCTGTGTCGCCGGATTCAACTGTTCGGATTTTCAGATCGGATTTTATTCGTCTCGGCGCTGATCTTCACACACCGCATTGTAAGAACCTTCAGGACTCAATGTCCATCCGACGCTAATACAGCCAGATTTACTACAGTTGGATCTCCACCAGCTGCTGCCGCTGCTTTGTTTCATCATCAGCTGTAACAGCGGGAACTAACCTTACATCTCTACCCACCCGAAGCTAAGTTTATTTCTTCATTTATATATAAACTTTACAATGGCACTTTCCCCTCTGGTTGCGTGCCCTCAGTGCAGTATGTATAGACAGTCTTCCGTCATTACTGATAATTTAGCCTGAGAGAAGTGTAGCCTAGTCCTTAGTCTGATGGAGAAGATTTCAGTGCTAGAAGAGCTCATTCGGGTTTTAGAACTGGGTCATGTTAGTAAAGGTGTGTCAGGGACCAGTTTAGCCAGCCCAAATGCCACAGGATCAGGTGCTAAATCTCTGGCTTTAAAGCCCTCGCAGCAGGGCGAGTGGGTGACAACCAGGTGACGTACACGTAGAACTGAGCATCACTCGTCTAGGATCCACGTGTCCAATCGGTTTTCCCCACTCAGTGACTCACCCACTGAGAGACCGGTTGCTAAAAGTGCTCTGGTTATTGGCGACTCCCAGCTCAAACACGTGCGAATAGCTAACCCCTTAGAGACCCCAGCAACCATAGTCCGGTGCATCCCAGGGGCCAGGGCTCCAGACATCAGGGCGAACCTCAAAGTGCTGGCTAATGCTAAAAGCTCATTCTGTAGAATAGTTATCCACGTCGGCACTAATGACGTTCGTCTCAAGCAGTCAGAGATTACTAAGTCTAATGTTAAAGAGGTGTGTGGAACCGCTGCAATGATGTCTGATGAAGTAGTTATCTCTGGTCTCCTACCAATTAGGCGTGGCGGCGAAACCTACAGCAGGTTATGGTTACTGCATTGCTGGATGTCTAATTGGTGCTCAGAAAACAATATTACCTTTATTGATAATTGGTCTACTTTTGAGGGAAGGTCTGGCCTTTTGAAATGGGACGGCATCCATCCTTCCCGGGAGGGTGCTGCGCTCATGTCACATAACGTAACCGATAGGGTTTTTTCTTGAGATAGGAATAAAAATTGACAATTCAGAGCCAAGGCCAGGCAGCAGACAGAATGGCCTAAACAACTGCCTGCGAACTGCCAGGAGTCGTCACTCACAATAACTAGGTCCCATACCATTAATACAGTCATCAAGTATCGCAGTGAGCAAAAAATAAAAAGAGTGCAAAAAGTGTGCCAAAAAAATCTCATTAATATCAATACAATCTCAAGTAATGTAAGAAAAATTTTTAAATTAAAACTTGGGTTATTAAACATTAGGTCACTTTCATCAAAATCAGCGCTAGTTCAAGAAATAATAACTGATAACTTCCTAAATGTCTTTTGTCCTACAGAGACCTAGATTAGGGCCAATGAATAGTTAGCATTAAATGATGCCTCTCTACCAGGTTATTGTTACGACGGGGCGGAGGATCACAGAGCCAGGAGACCAGGTAAACAAACACAAAAGCTCTTTTAATGGCTGATCGCGGCGCTAGAACGAGCCGAGAGCTCAATACACATAGAAGAATCGGTGCAGCGGGAACGCCACCGCGGACACGAAGGCACGTACTGAAAATACGTGGAGTGGGGCAACCGCGGAAAAGCCGAACGAACAATAAACAAAACCACCATACGAACACCCGACGTGACGATACACATACACCATGTATATCAACACACACAATGCTGACCTACTAGCAGCTCAGCCGAGATTCCTTAAATCCTGCCAGTAGGTCGCCCGTGATTAGGTAGGGCCCAATCCCTGCTCAAGGGGGTGGGTCCAACCTACGGAAGCCCGACACGGCCGAAACCCGAAACACGGGAGGCAGGTGGGAGGGGCCCAACCCTCCCAACCTGACATATCGCCCCCCCAAAAACAACCGGGGGGCAAAGACACCCGGGGACGCCGAAAAGGAACCGAAAAAGGGGCTCGAGGGCAGCGTGGAGGCCCCTGGAGTGTGCGGGGGTGCCGTGCCAAAGAGTGCGGCGGCACCGTGACCCCGTGTGAGGGTGAGGCCGGCGTGCCCTCGTGGACCGACGAGGAGCGCGTGACCCTTTGAGGAGGTAGGGCCGTCGAGAGACCCGAAGGGTATGAAAACCCTGTAACCCCGTGTGGGCGATAACTGAAAGTAGGCCCTTGTGTCGGCGGTGGTGCCTAGCCGTACTGTGGGCACGAGGGTGCCGGGACCCCTTAAGTCTGCGGGGCCTCCATGACCCTAGGTGCGTGCGCGGAGGATGTGACCCCTTGACCCAGCGGAGATGGCGCGACCTTTTGTGCGGGCGGCGACGTCGTGACCTCTTGGGCCTGGAACGGCGATGCGGCCCTAAGAGTGTGCGAGAGGGGAGAGACCCCCTGGAGGCCCGAGAACCCAGTCCCGGAACGGAGACCGGAGCACACGCGACAGACGGGGGGAAGCGAGAGAAAACCCGACTGGCCCGAGTGGACGGAGAAAAAACCCGAGTGCACGCACATGTGACCCGAGTGAGCGGAGAAAAAACCCGAGTGCACGCACATGTGACCCGAGTGAGCGGAGAAAAAACCCGAGTGCACGCACATGTGACCCGAGTGAGCGGAGAAAAAACCCGAGTAAACGCACTTGTAACCCGAGTGGACGCATATGTGACCCGAGTGGACGCCAAACTGACCCGAAGCTCGTTCCGCGCGCCTCGCTGGGACGCCACGCGCCGTGCTGCCAGTAGGGCCAGTAGGGCCCAATCCCTGCTCAAGGGGGTGGGTCCTACCTACAGAAGCCCGACACGGCCGAAACCCGAAACACGGGAGGCAGGTGGGAGGGGCCCAACCCTCCCAACCTGACAGTTATACTTATGCTCATAAACCACGTCTTAGTGGACGAGGAAGTGGAGTGGCTATGATCTATAAAGAAAACATACATGTAACACTTACTAGTAAGTATGAGTCAAAATCCTTCGAAGCTTTTGTACACAACATAAGCAGCTCATCTGCATTGAAGAACAAATACAATCTAATGCAACTTATTACCATATACCGCCCTCCCGGCCCATATACAGAGTTTATTAAAGAATTTGGTGAATTTCTCTCTAACATAGTAATCTCATCAGACAAGGCCTTAATAGTCGGTGACTTCAATGTTCACTTTGAAAACCCACTATACTCATTTGAATTAGCCTTTGACTCCAGCCTAGATTTCATGGGCTTTACTCAAAGTGTGGTTGGTGAGACACATCGCTGTAAACATACATTAGACTAAGTTTTATCACATGGTATTAACATTAATAATTTAACTATTGTTCCACTAAGTGAGGTCATCTCCGATCACTATTTGATAACCTACGATTTAGAAATTGATATTGATCCAGTCATTAAACCGGGATACAATCATTCCCTCCACTGCTGTGTCATTCCTACAACATTTACCTGAATTAAACATTAAACCAGCATCAGGACCCGATGAACTTGAAAACACAGCGGAATACCTTAAACACGTGTTTTCTACAACCTTAGACAGTGTTGCTCCACTTAAACTAAAAAGGATTAAAGATAAAACACTCGTTCCATGGTTTAATTATCAAACACACAAAAAAAATCGAGTGGTAGAGAAAATAATATAGTACAAGAGTTAAATACCTTTAACCCCATATCTAAAAAAGAGCTTGTCTCATTAATTACACAATCAAAGACAACATCCTGTCTGTTAGACCCAATACCTACAAACCTGCTTAAAGACCTCCTACCAAATATTACAGAGCCTTTTATAAACATTATACATTCATCATTTAAAATAGGCTATGTCCCCAAATATCTGAAGTGTGCAGTCATTAAACCATTACTTAAAAAACCTAATTTAGATCCTCTAATACTATCCAACTATAGACCGATATCAAACCTTACTTTTGTCTCTAAAATCCTAGAAAAAATTGTGTTCAACCAGCTGAATCGCCATCTTCTAGCTAATAACGCTCATGAAGTTTTTTAGTCAGGTTTTAGGTCTCATCATAGCACTGAGACAGCCTTAATTAAAGTCGTTAATGACTGTCATCTGATAATAACCAAATATCTTTTCTTGTATTATTAGATCTTAGTGCAGCCTTTGACACTATAGACTATAACATCTTAGTTGATAGATTATAAAACACTGTGGGCATTATAGGATCTGCACTCCAGTGGTTTAAATCCTACCTGACAGATCGATATCAATTCACCTGTGTTAACAACCAATATTCTGATCTTGCTAAAGTTAAATATGGTGTCCCACAAGGGTAAGTTCTGGGTCCACTCCTATTTGCATTATATATGCTTCCATTGGGATCACTTATCCGTAAACATGGAATCAGTTTCCACTCTTATGCAGATGATACATTTATACAGTTATACAGTTTTGTATACAGTTATACATTTCAGCTAACCCTAATGATGTTCCTTCAGTCAGTAAGCTCGATATTAAAATATGGATGTCAAATAGCTTACTACTGCTAAATTCTGATAAAACAGAGTTTCTGATAGTTGGACCCAAGGACAAAATTAACAAAGCTTCTAACACTATGTTAAACCTTGATAACTCTTTAATTAGACCCAGTTCATCTGTAAATAATCTCGGTGTCATTATTGATTCAGATATCTCCTTTACAAAGCACATTAGAAATATTACTAGAATTGCTTTTTTCCCCTTCGTAACATTTTGAAGCTACGAAATATCCTCTCCCTCCAAGATGCAGAAAAAATAATTCTTGCTTTTATTACCTCAAGGTTAGATTATTGTAATTCACTTCTGACAGGATGTTCTAATAAATCATTACATAATTTACAACTTGTGCAAAATGCTGCAGCTAGAGTTTTAACTAAAACCAGAAAGTTTGATCATGTCAGACCTGTGTTATCAAACTTGCACTGGCTACCAGTTAAGTTTCGTATTGAGTACAAAATTTTATTGATAACATATAAAATTCTACATAATCAGGCTCCACAGTATCTGAGTGAGCTGATTCAATTGTACAAGCCAACATGTGAGCTCTGATCTCAAGGTGCTGGTTTACTCTTAGCTCCTAGAATAAATAAAATTACTGCTGGTGGAAGAGCGTTCTCCCACAAGGCTCCTCAACTTTGGAATAGCCTTCCAGTTACTGTTCGTGATTCTGAATCACTATTAATTTTTTTAAATAAATTAAAAACACATTTATTTAATCTTACGTTTAATTAATCCCCTGTAGATAAAGATGTAGATCTCAGGCTTGGCTGTGTTGGGGTGGTAATCTGTGATCAGTGTATGCTGGCGTTTCACCTCTTCACCCACCTCATCATTAATGGGGGGGTGTGGCGCTGAAATGATGCTGTTCCGGGGCGCCATCTCAACTATGTAGAGTCTGCAGTATCTGCCTCTTTTAGTTATGCTGCTCTAGTCAGTGATGCCAGAGTCATGTAAGGTTTTTTAATACTCTTAAACAATATTTAGTAATTCCCGATGGATTGATCAACTGATGAACTGTTGCAGATACTGAGGGAATGTCTATGGTGGAATTAGCGTGTGAAAGACCATGAATATCCGGTCGCAAGATGAGCGGGAGAAATTTGAACAATGGGACAGTCAACAGAAACAGGTCTTAAGTTCATGCCCTAGGAGAAGGCAGGAAGAAGGACCAGATGATGGAGAAGTTTGTAAGGATGTTCTCATCAAGACAAAGGACTGCTTATGCACATACTTAGGAAAAGGACAGCCCTCCTAAGGTTTATAAACCGAAGCTGGATCTTTGAGAATCAGAGCTCTCTCATCAATCGCAGTTATCTGCCATCGATGATTCTTGCTGTACCCTTACTGTCTATTCAGTAACTTGCATTAAAATCTATTTGGAACAACCTGCATCTCTGAAGCCGTTTACTGAACATCTAACAATCACATACTGCACTGTGTCAATCAATTACTTATTACTGTAACAGTGCCTAGGGCACCTGTTCTTCTGTTGTTCTGTTCTGTTCTTTGAGTTAATTAACTTTCATTGATGGTCGTTAGTTTAGTTAATTTACTCGTTCCTTTCATTGGTTTGTGCACATGGTCGGGTGTCTGGGTGTATTTATTTCCTGTGTTCCCCTTCCTCCATGCACGTCGTTAGTTTGAAATTTATATTCGAAATCAGCTCACAGTGTGGAAATGGATTTACTCACCAGAGTAAACTTCTAGTGCACTGGCGTATTCACACAGGAGAAAAAACATATTCCTGCTCACAATGTGGAAAGGGTTTTACTCGCCAGAGTAATCTTAAACAACACCAGCTCATTCACACAGGAGAAAAACCATATCCCTGCTCACAGTGTGGAAAGAGTTTTACCAATCAGAAGAGACTTAAAGTGCATCAGCACGTTCACACAGGTGAATAACCATATTCCTGATCAGAGTAGCCTTTTAGTGCATCAGCATATTCACATAGGAGAAAAAAACTTATTCTTGCTCACAGTGTGGAAAGGTTTTTACTCATGAGAGTCATCTTAAACAACACCAGCACATTCACACAGGAGAAAAACCTTTTTCCTGCTCACAGTGTGGAAATAGTTTTACTAAACAGAGTAGACTCAGTGCATGAGCGTATTCACACAGGAGAAAAACCATATTCCTGCTCACAGTGTGGAAAGTGTTTTTCTCAACCGAGTAGTCTTTTAGTGCATCAATGTATTCACACAGGAGAAAAACCCTTTTCCTGCTCACAGTGTGGAAAGAGTTTTACTAAACAGAGTAGTCTTTTAGTGCATCAATGTATTCACACGTGAAAAACCATATTCCTGCTCACAGTGTGGTAAGGGTTTTACTGATCAGAGTAGTTTTGTAGTGCATGAGCGTATTCACACAGGAGAAAAACCATATTCCTGCTCACAGTGTGGTAAGGGTTTTACTGATCAGAGTAGTCTTGTAGTGCATGAGCGTATTCACGCAGGAGAAAAACCATATTCCTGCTCACAGTGTGGAAAGTGTTTTACTCAAAAGATTCATCTTAAATAACACCAGCACTTTCACACAGGAGAAAAACCCTTTTCCTGCTCACAGTGTGGAAAGGGTTTTACTAAACAGAGTAGTCTTTTAGTGCATCAACGTATTCACACAGGAGAAAAACCCTTTACCTGCTCACAGTGTGGAGAGTTTTACTGAACAGGGTAACCTTGAAGTGCATCAGTGTATTCACACAGGAGAAAAAACATATTCTTGCTCACAGTGTGGAAAGGATTTTACTAAACAGAGTCATCTTATACTGCATCAGCATATTCACATGGGAGAAAAAAACAAATTTCTGTTCACAGTGTGGAAAGGGTTTTATCTTAAACAGCATCAGCACATTCACACAGGAGACAAACCCTATTCCTGTTTCCAATGTGGACAAAGGTTTACTAGTCAGCATAATCTTAAACAACACCAGCGTATTCACACAGGAGAAAAAACATTTTCCTGCTCACAGTGTGGAAAATGTTTTCTTCAAAAACATAATTTGAAATGACACCAGCACATTCACATAGGAAAAAAAACTTATTCCAGCTCATAGTAGCCAGGGTTTTAGCCCAATTTTTTATTTTGCAAACATAGTGTTATTATAAGCTTTTAGCAGAAAAAAATCTACAATTAAAACAAGCATGATAATGGAGGCCACCATAACAATGTCCATGATACATCTATTAATGCAGATGCTCTAACTCTGGACATGTTGTTACTTAGAGCAAAAGCTGCTTTTGGAACAGCCAAGAACCTTTCAGAAAGTAGTGGAAGGGGAAAATTAATGAGATCCTATTTACTAAATTATCTAAAAACTGTTTTTACTGATTTACAAACATTTATATTTTCATTTAATTTTATTATCCTTCACAATCCTTTATTCGACGGCACGGTGGCTTAATGGTTAGCATGTTCGCCTCTCAGCGCTAGGGATTCCCGGTTTCCATGTTCTCCCCGTGTCCGCATGGGTTTCCTCCGGTTTCCTCCCACAGTCCAAAAACATGGATCAAGTCAATTGAATTCTCAAAAAAATTGCCCCATATAGAGTGTGTCTGTGTGAGTGAGTGTGTGCCCAGCAATGGATTGGCGCCCTGTCCTGGGTCTATCTGCCCAGTGACGGAAACATTCTCCCCTGGATGGGCATGGGGAACCCCACCGCGACCCTAATAGAGGATAAAGCGGGAGATAATGAATGAATGAATCCTTTATTCTCCAACTTTTTAATATGAATTAATAAAAGGGTTTGTTTGCTGCTGTGTTCCAAGAGCTACAGAAACTCCAGAAGCTCTATAGACTTTAAATCTCAATATACAGAAGAATTGATTATTAAATTAATGTTTGGTTTGATGATTTTTCAAAACTTTTTTTTAATGCATTTTTCTTTTTTTATATTATTTTAATAAATACAGACGTCCTGTTGTTTCTTTTCAGTTACTGAGAAAACAAATAGTTGTTATTGTGGATTTGATTTAATGATGGGTCGGCACGGTGGCTTAGTGGTTAGCACGTTCGCCTCTCACAATAGGGATTCCCGGTTCGAATCCCCATCTGAGTGGAGTTTCCATGTTCTCCCCGTGTCCGCGTGGGTTTCCTCCGGGTTCTCCGATTTCCTCCCACAGTCCAAAAACATGGATCAAGTCAATTGAATTCTCAAAAAAATTGCCCCATATCGAGTGTGTCTGTGTGAGCGAGTGTGTGCCCAGCAATGGATTGGCGCCCTGTCCTGGGTCTATCTGCCCAGTGATGGAAACATTCTCCCCTGGATGGGCATGGGGAACCCCACCGCAACCCTAATAGAGGATAAAGCGGGAGATAATGAATGAATGAATCCTTTATTCTCCAACTTTTTAATATGAATTAATAAAAGGGTTTGTTTGCTGCTGTTTTCCAAGAGCTACAGAAACTCCAGAAGCTCTATAGACTTTAAATCTCAATATACAGAAGAATTGATTATTAAATTAATGTTTGGTTTGATGATTTTTCAAAACTTTGAATGCATTTGTCTTTTTTTTATATTATTTTAATAAATACAGACGTCCTGTTGTTTCTTTTCAGTTACTGAGAAAACAAATAGTTGTTATTGTTGATTTGATTTAATGATGGGTCGGCACGGTGGCTTAGTGGTTAGCACGTTCGCCTCTCACAATAGGGATTCCCAGTTCAAATCCCCATCTGAGTGGAGTTTCCATGTTCTCCCCGTGTCCGTGTGGGTTTCCTCCAGGTTCTCTGGTTTCCTCCCACAGTCCAAAAACATGGATCAAGTCAATTGAGTTCTCCAAATTCCCCCATATAGAGTGTGTACAGTATGTGTGTGTGCCTAGCGATAGATTGGCGCCCAAAACGTTCTCCCCTGGATGGACATGGACAGGAGCTGTGGTCGAAAGGTAGTCGGTGCCTATCGTGGCGGTAACCCTCGAACACGGTGGTGATCACCCTGTGTAAGGGATGCCGTCAAGGTGAAGAAGGACTCCTATCAGGCATGGTTGGCTTGTGGGACTCCAGAAGCAGCTGACTGGTACCAACAGGCCAAGCGATTTGTGGTTTAGTGCGTCGCGGAGGCAAAAACCCAGGCGTGGGAGAAGTTCGGTGAGACCTTGGAAAGTGACTTTCGGTCAGCTCCTAGAATATTCTGGCAAACTGTCAGGCGACTCAGGAGGGGAAAGCAGTGTGCCACCAACACAGTATATAGTGGAGGGGGTGCACTGTTGACTTCGACTGGGGACGTCTTTAGGCGGTGGAAAGAACACTTCAAGGACCTTCTCAATCCCCCAATATGCCCTCCGGAGAGGAGGCAGAGTCAGAGGAACCGGGAGGAGGCTAGTCCATCACTGTGGCTAAAGTCGCTAAGGTAGTCATAGGGCTCATTGGTGGCAGGGCTTCTGGGGTGGATGAGATCCGCCCGGAGTTCCTCAAAGCTCTGGATGTTGTGGGGCAGTCTTGGCTGACGCGCCTTTTTAACATTGCATGGTCATCAGGGGCAGTGCCTCTGGACTGGCAGATGAAGGTGGTGGTACCTCTTTTTAAAAAGGGGGACCGTTGGGTGTGTTCCAATTACAGGGGAATTACACTCCTTAGCCTCCCCGGCAAAGTCTATGCAGGGGTACTGGAGAAGAGAGTCCGACTGATAGTCGAACCTCGGATCCAGGAGAAGCAGTGTGGTTTTCGTCCTGGTCGTGGAACACTGGACCAGCTCTTCACTCTCTCCAGGATCCTTGAGGGTTCATGGGAGTTTGCCCAACCAGTCTACATGTGCTTTGTAGATCTGGAGAAGGCTTTCGACTGTGTCCCTCGGGGTATTTTGTGGGAGGTGCTTCGTGAGTATGGGGTACATGGCTCCTTACTACAGGCCATTCAGTCCCTGTATTTGCCTCAAGTGGAGGAGTTTAAGTATCTCGGGGTCTTGTTCACGAGTGATGGTAAGATGGAGCGTGAGATTGACAGACGGATCAGCGCGGGGTAAGCAGTGATGCGGACCCTTTCCTGGTCTGTTGTGAAGGAGCTGAGCCACAAAGCAAGGCTCTCGATTTACCAGTCAATCTATGTTCCGACCCTCACCTATGGTCATGAGCTTTGGGTAATGACCGAAAGAACAAGCTCGGGTTTCCCTTCATTCACGCACAAATCTTTCGCTTTTGTCTACCCACTTTTATAATTACATTTACACAGTGTATATACATAGTTAAATTTTGTTTTTATTTTATCTTTATTCTATTTTATTTTTATTTTATCTTTATTCTATCCTATTTTTCTTAGCCTTACAAATTAACAAATTTAACTTTCTGTGGAGAGGTCAAGTAAGAATTTCACTGCTGGCTGTACCATGTACGCATGTGACAAATAAGCCTGATTCTGATTCTGAAGATCGCGAATACAAGTAGCCGAAATAGGTTTTCTCTACAGGGTGGCTGGGCTCTCCCTTAGAGATAGGGTGAGAAGCTCGGTCATCCAGGAGAGACTCGGAATGGAGCCGTTACTCCTCCGCTTCGAAAGGAGCCAGTTGAGTTGTTTCGGGCATCTGGTAAGGATGCCTCCTGGGCGCCTTCCTAGGCAGGTGTTCCAGGCAAGTCCAGCTGGAAGGAGACCCCGAGGAAGACCCAGGATACGCTGGAGGATTTAAATCTCTCAGCTGGTCTGGGAATGCCTCAGGGTTCCCCCAGTCGAGCTGTTGGAGGTGGCTGGGGCGAGGGAGGTCTGGGTCTCCCTACTTCGGTTGCAGCCCCCGTGACCTGAACCCCGGACAAGCGGAAGATAAGGAATGGATGGATAGGTTGCCACAAGGTTTTATTTACTCCCCCGCAGCTTTCGCAGCTGTTGTGCATGTGAACTTTCATGGTAAATAACTTTTAATTAAGAAGATTATTTGGAGTATAGCACCACCTCTCAGCTATTTGAAGCTGCTGCAATACTATCACCACTGGGTTTAACAGAGTTCTTCATGAGGGACGTTCCAACAGAGCTCAAGAGACTTAAATTTTCTGGACCTTTTATACAAATCAAAGAGCCAAATCTCTGATCCACATCAGCAGGTGGACTTCAAAAATACTCTTTCATAAATAATCTTGTTTTGACAATGCCAGTCTGTCTCACAGCCAGTGGGTTTTTTGTTTAAAAGCATAGCATAGCGGAAGGGCATGTGTCACTTTTACCATGTAATTATTCGACATGCTGCTAAAGTGTGTGTCCAGACACCCCACACTTTAGCAGCATGTCGAATAATTACATGGTAAAAGTGACACACTCACTGATAAATTAATTCCGTAATGGCATCGTCTCTCTCTCTCTCTTTCTCTCTCTCTCTCTTTACAAAATGCAGTTCACACAGGAATAAATCAAAATATTAAAAGTTCAAATCACTTTTAAACACAGAATTTAACTAGAATCACTTGTTTATCACTAAGAACTGCTTGAGTAATGTTAGGTTCCAACACCCGATCCGACTAAACAGCTGCGGTCCAGATGCCAAATCAAAAGCTGACCCTGTTGTCAGCTATCAGTCAGGAAACACGCTGACTGCAAATTATGCCTCTGACCCTGATGTCTGATGTCTGTGTGCCAAAGTGCAAACGTTTGGGAAGAAAAGACAACCACACGAGTGTTGATCATCAATGCTTAGATTTATTATGATTCACAGCTCGTTTATATAGGTAGATGGAAACAAACAAGACACAAAACAAAGGCATTATTTCCACAGACTGCTAGCCAGGTGCATGTGAAAGAACCACAGTTAGTCAATATGTGACCCAAACATGTGAAGCTTGAGCCCACTCATTTTCCATAAACATAAACTTTTAAGTATATGACTAACCTACATCAAAAATCTATTTCAATCTCTAATATATCAGACAAATGAGTCTCCATTATACATTACAACTTTACAAGTAAGTTAAAAAATACTGAACTGTAGTGAAGTTTAAAATAAATGGTAGCTCTTTAGAATAGAAATAGAAAGCCTTTATTGTCATTATAAAACGCATACAAAGTATACATCCTATAACGAGATTTAAGCTCCACCTTAAAGTGCACATGGCATTATATATATATATAAATAGAAAAAACAATAGAAAAGACATGTGCAAAAATGTACTGTGCAAATAGAAGTGTAGTGTGTCACATGATATGCCAATTAGTGCAGGTTCCCGTTTAGCATTGAAATGGCTTTGGGAAAGAACCTGTCCCTGAGTCTGTTTGTTTTGGCCCTTATGGACCTGTAGCGTCTGCCAGAAGGCAGCAGGTTAAATAGGTGGAATCCGGGGAGAGTATTGTCCTTTAGGATGTTGCTGGCGCTGCTGAGACAGCGGGAGTGGTAGATGGAGGTTATGGAAGGCAGGGAGCACCAATGATTTTTTCGGCTGTGTTGGTCACTCTGCAGTCTTCTTCTGTCAGCCTCTGTGCAGCTGGAGTGCCACACTGACATAGCATATGTCAGCAGGCTTTCAAAGGTGGAACGGTAGAAGGTCACCAGCAGGCTTGTGTGTAGTTGCTCTTTCCTGAGCACCCTCAGGAAGTGAAGCCGCTGCTGGGCCTTCTTGACCAGTGCAGAGGTGTTGACTGTCCAGGAGAGATCTGCAGAGATGTGGACCCCCAGGAATCTGAATGATTCCACTTGCTCTACACATTCACCATTGATGTAAAGGGGTGTAGGGGCGATGTTGTTTCGTCGGAAGTCAAGGATGAGTTCTTTTGTCTTGGTGGTATTCAATGCCAAGTTGTTAGCTGCACTCCACTCACCAAGTTTCCGGACCTCATCCCTGTATGCCGCCTCATCACCCCCGGATATCCGTCCCACCACCGTTGTGTCATCAGCAAATTTCACGATGATGTTTTCTGGGTGGATGGGACTGCAGTCATATGTGTAGAGTGAGTAGAGGAGTGGGCTCAGCAGACAGCCCTGGGGGGAGCCGGTGCTGAGGGTGCGGATGGAAGAGAAGTAGGGGCCCAATTTTACCTACTGGGGACGGTTGGTTAGGAAGTCCTTGATCCAGGAGCAGGTATACACACCAAGATGGCGGCGCGTGTAGACGCAGAGACCCCCAACAATGCGGTGTTATGTTCGTCTAATATGCGTTTGTCTGATAATTTTACATGTTCGTTCCGTCTGTCTACATCTGAATACAAGTACAGCCGACAAACTTTACTAAACATCAGGAAAAACAACATTTGCAACATTTTGGACGATGTGGCAACAGGAATGCTAGAGGAACTCGGTCTCCATGGGCCTGACTCATCATCGGACTCTCCTACTTCACCTCCCCGAGGAAGGAAGCACCGGAAAAGGTGCGCGAGGGAACGAAAGCAGGGCAAGCGCGGAGGTATTCGAGCTAGGCTAACGGCTAACCCCTTTCGTCCGGCGATACCATCAGTCCTCCTGGCAAACATGCGTTCACTGGACAATAAAATGGATCATATACGACTGTTGAGATCAGCGAATCATACAGTGAGTAACTGTTGTGTACTGATTTTCACTGAAACTTGGTTTAATGATAACATTCCCGACTCCGCTGTGCAACTGGAGCAGTTAGCATGCTACCGGGCTGATCGAGTCCTCGTAACCGGAGGGAAGACTCGCGGTGGCGGTATCTGTGTCTACACTCATAACGAGTGGTGCCGCGATACAGCGGTAGTAGGCAAATACTGTTCAGCATTAGTGGAGTTTATTGCATTAAAATGCCGTCCTTTTTATCTGCCCAGAGAATTCACTGCGATTTTACTGGTAGCAGCCTACATCCCCCCCACCAGCAACAACAGCGATAGAAATACAGCACTAAATGACTTATACCAGGCTATCAGTGAACAACAAACTGCACATCCGGACTGTTTTCTCATTCTCGCTGGAGATTTCAATCACACAGAGCTCAAAACAGTTTTCCCAAAACTACATCAACATGTTAACTTTCCAACAAGGGGGGAGAACACTTTGGACCTGGTCTACACCTTTCACAAAGGAGCGTACAAAGCCACTCCCCTCCCCCACATTGGACTTTCAGACCACATCACTGCTTTTCCAGTTTGTATGTATGCTGGCCGTAGCTAAACAATCAAACCTGTCAGGAAACATATAAAAGTGTGGCCAGAGGGGGCCGTCCTTGCGCTTCAAGACTGCTTTGGTACAACGGACTGGGACATGTTTAAACAGGCAGCCACCAACAACAACCACACAGATCTTGAGGAGTACACAGACACTGTGATCTCCTATATCTCAAAGTGTATAGTGTATAAACGATGTAACCCACACAAAGAACATCGTCACTCGGGCCAACCAGAAACCTTGGTTGACAGGTGATGTCCACAAGCTGCTGAGGACCAGAGACGAGGCCTTCAGATCCAGAAATGAAGAGGGTTTGAAGAGAGCACGTGCCAACTTGTCCCGAGGTATCAGGAAAGCAAAACGGGAGCATACACAGAAAATCACCTCCCATTTCAAAGACAGCAGAGATGCACAGAGCCTGTGGCGGGGCATCCAAACCATCACAGACTATAAGCCCCCATCACAGACCTGTGTGGGTAACACCTCTCTGCTTAACAACCTAAATAGCTTCTTCTCACGCTTTGAGGCCCAAAATAATACACAACCACAAAAGACCCCACCCCTCCACATGATCAAACACTGTGTCTTTCTGTTACAAGCGTGAAGCAGACACTAACCAAAATAAACATCCGCAAAGCAACAGGTCCAGACAACATCCCTGGGTGCGTGCTCAAAGTCTGTGCTGAAGAACTTAAAGAGGTCTTTACAGACATCTTCAACACTTCATTGAAGCAAGCCATTGTTCCAACACGCTTCAAAACAACCACCGTAATACCTGTGCCCAAAAAATCTGCTCCGACCACCTTCAATGACTACTGTCCTGTGGCACTAACTCCCATCATTATGAAGGGCTTCGAACGGCTAGTCATGGCACACATCAAATCAATCCTCCCACCAACACTGGACCCCTGTCAGTTTGCATACCGTAAACAACGATCTACAGAAGATGAAATCTGCTCTGCCCTCCACCCAGCCCTCACCCATCTTGACAAGAAAGACTCTTATGTGAGAATGCTTTTTATAGATTTCAGCTCGGCATTCAATACCATCATACCCCAACAACTCATCTGCAAACTGGACAAGCTGGGGCTCAGTACCTCCCTCTGCAATTGGCTGCTGGACTTCCTCAGCCAGAGGCCTCAAGCAGTGCGGGTAGGAAACAAAATCTTCAGCAACATTATACTGAGCACAGGAGCACCCCAAGGCTGTGTGCTCAGTCCATTACTCTTCACCCTACTGACACATGACTGCACAACAACCCACAACACAAATCACATAGTGAAGTTTGCGGACGACACCACTCTAGTGGGTCTCATAACCGAAGGAGATGAGACCTATTATAGAGAAGAGGTCAACCTCCTGACTACGTGGTGCAACAACAACAACCTCCTGTTGAATGTCAACAAAACCAAGGAGATTGTTGTTGATTTCCGGAAAGGTCAGACTCAACACCCACCCCTGACCATCGAAGGTGCAGCTGTGGAGCGAGTAAGCTGCACCAAATTACTGGGCGTGCACATCAGCGAGGACCTCACATGGACTGCGAACACAACTTCACTGGTAAAGAAAGCTCAGCGGCGCCTATATTTCCTGTGTAAGCTCAAGCAGGTAAGGGCCCCTCCATCCATCATGACCTCCTTCTATCGAGGCACTATAAAGATAATTGGGGCTCCACTACCCTCGGTGCAAGACATATACACCACCCGCTTCACTCGGAAAGCAATAACAATTTCGAGTGACACACACCACCCTGCACACAGTTTGTTCAGCATGCTCCCCTCTGGAAGAAGATACAGAAGTCTCCATTCCAACACCACGAGACTCAAAAACAGCTTTATCCACCAGGCGGTAAGGATGCTGAATTCCCTGCACTCGGTTTCATCCGGACTACTAAGGAAATAAATCCATAAATCCATTGCACACTTGCACACAAGTCTCTTTCTTTTTGCACTATTATGCCTTTTTGCACAAAAATAAAAGTTAAGATTTTGACATTCTGCTGCTACTGTAACTGTAACTCTCACTGTATAACATGAACTCAGGTCTATATTTTATATATATATATATATATATATATATATATATATATATATATATATATATATATATATATTGTAACGAGCACCTGCGGCACCTGTCCCTCGTTTTCGGTTCTCATTATCTCACTTGGGTGATTGGTTGGGTTTGTCACGTGTTTAGTTGGGTTCCTATTTAGTCTGTTTTCTCCCGTAAGTCTGAGCACGTCTTTGGTTTGTGGTTATCCTACCCAACGTTACGTTTTGTTCGTTTATCCCCGTTATGTTTTAATAAATTCAGTTTTGGTTTTTATCCCGGTGTTCCAGTTGCCTCCTTCCCGCATTTTTGCCACGGTGTGTCGCTGCGCGGGCGTTCCACGCAGGTCACATTCGTGGGAGCGTCTCCCTCCGTCTAGACCGGCGGACGCTGTGGTCTACGTGTCGCCGGATCCCGGGAGACGCTCATTATGCGCGAGCGGCGTCCGCGATTTCCCGGCGGAGCCGCTCAACTCTGGGGGACTACGGACATGCGTGACAGAAAGACGTGCCAATACATCGGAGGCAACTGGACACCTGGGGTCACCCAACGTGAGCGGAGGACCAGACGCTGAACCGCCGACCCGACCGAGTCCGAGAACCGGGGACCGCCAGCGGCAAAGCCTGGCTACCGGAGGGCGGCAGTCGTCGAGTCGGGACCGACTGAGGCCGTTTGCCATCGGTCCCGAGCACCAGAGGCCGCCCATTTCGGACTCGAAGCACCAAGAGGTGCATGCCCCAGCCTCGCAGCGAGAGGACGTCGATCTGCGCTGCGAGAGGACGCGTTCTTCGTCGTCAGCTGGGAGCCGGCTGGAGTTACAGCCCGAGGGACTTGTTACCCCCCCCCCCGTTTGTTATTTTCTGCATGCATTTATTATTGTTATTATTTTTGTTTTTTTGGCTTGGGTCGCTTTCCCTTTTGCGTGACCCTTGGGGTGGGGGTATGTAACGAGCACCTGCGGCACCTGTCCCTCGTTTTCGGTTCTCATTATCTCACTTGGGTGATTGGTTGGGTTTGTCACGTGTTTAGTTGGGTTTCTATTTAGTCTGTTTTCTCCCGTAAGTCTGAGCATGTCTTTGGTTTGTGGTTATCCTACCCAACGTTACGTTTTGTTTGTTTATCCCCGTTATGTTGGTGCTTCGGCACCACTTTTTAATAAATTCAGTTTTCGTTTTTATCCCGGTGTTCCAGTTGCCTCCTTCCCGCATTTTTGCCACGGTGTGTCGCTGCGCGGGCGTTCTGCGCAGGTCACATTCGTGGGATCATTATGCGCGAGCTGCGTCCTCGATTTCCCGGCGGAGCCGCTCAACTCTGGGGGACTACGGACATGCGTGACATATATACAGTGGGTTGCAAAAGTGTTCATACCCCTTGAACTTTTCCATATTCCTAACCTGTCTGGTGTGTTCTTTGGACTTCTTGATGCTGTTTGCTCCCCAATATTCTCTTAACCAACATCTGAGGCCGTCACAGAGCAGCTGTATTTGTACTGAGATTAGATTACACACAGGTGGACCCTTTTGAGTCATTTGCACTCATCAGGCAACTTCTGAATGCAATTGGTTGCACTCAGGGAAAAGGGGGCTGAATACTTTTGCACGTCACACTTTTCAGTTTTTTATTTGTAAAAAAAATGTTGATTCATGTATAATTTTCCTTCCACTTCACAATTGTATACCACTTTGTGTTGGTCTTTCACATTAAATTCCAGTGAAATATATTTATGTTTGTGGTTGTAATGTGACAAAATATGGAAAAGTTCAAGGGGTATGAATACTTTTGCAACCCACTGTATATATATATATATATATATATATATATATATATTATACTACTGCTACAAATCATATATTGTAATTTATTACTTATATATATATATATATATATATATATATAGTAGCATTATTATTATTAATATTACTACATTTTACTATTTATTATTGTTAGTTACTGCTATTATTACTAGGGGTGAGCTGAAATATTCGCTGATTCGAAGATTCGATTCGGAGAACCGTAGTCGACTATGAACCTCATAGTCGAATGTACTATTTTGACCACATGGGGGTGCCCATGGCTGCTGCTAAGCATTAGTTTTTACATGAAATGTCTTTGTTTTCGTTATATATATAGCCTTTTGTCAAATAAAATCATCCTGTAACAAATGTCCGTCTTTCCCCGGAGATGAGCGGCTCGCGCCGCTCGCGCATAATGAGCGTCTCCCGGGATCCGGCTTCGCGTAAGCCACAGCGTCAGCCGGTCTAAATAGAGGGAGACGCTCCCACGAGTGCGACCTGCGCGGAACAAATGCGCAATAACACACCGTGGCAGAAATGCTGATGGAGAAAAACTGGAACACTGGGATAAAAACCAAAACTAGAATTTATTTAAAAAGTGGTGCCGAAGCACCAACAGAAAGGGGGTAAACGAATAAAGCAACATCGGGTAAGGTAACCACAAATTAAAGACGTGCACTAACCCAACCAATCACCCACGTGAGATAATCAGAAACCCAACGAGGGACAAGTGCCGCAGGTGATTGTTACACATCCTAATTTCTGTTAAAAAATTTTTTAAATGATGTGTGCACTTTAACCCATTTACGGTGCTCTAGAAAAACATGTAAAATATTAAAAAAATCTTAAAAAAAAACACGCTTATAGCGCCATCTTGTGGTGAAATTTTAACTGATTCGACTATCAGTCGACTATAGGGGAAATCTGACGAATCAGATTCGACTATGAAAAACCTTAGTTGAATACAGCCCTAATTATTACTATAGTTATTATGTTATTATTATTATTATTACTATTACTATTATTATTATCATCATTACTGTTACTAATTAAATTCGCATCTATGCTGTCACTACTGACAACCTGAAAGTGAGGAACGTAATTTCGATTACTTTGTATGTAGTGTACATATGAAGAAATTGACAATAAAGCCTACTTTGACTTTGACTTTGACTTTTAGGTTGATGGTGGAAGCCCCAGATTATCTAACTTGGTGATCAGAATGTCCGGTATTATTGTATTGAAGGCAGAGCTGTAGTCAATGAAGAGCATCCTGACGTAGCTCCCCTGTAACTCCAGGTGACTCAGTGCTGAATGAAGGGCGGTGGTTATTGCATCTACTGTGGATCTGTTTGTCCGGTATGCAAATTGGTGCGGGTCCAGAGCAGGGGGGAGGCAGGTTCTGATTTGTATTAGAACCAGTTTTTCAAAACACTTGGTAATGACAGGAGTCATTACTCCTCATTCCACATACTGTATAGCATTCATTTGGTCATTTAGCAGATGCTTTTATCCAAAGCGACTTACAAGGTGAGCACAGGGTTCATCACAACATCATGATGAAATAGAGGCTGTTAAAACTTTACTGATGAAACTGAAAGAAAACTCAAATTCAACTCCAAACTTTTCTTGTTCAGGATCTTGATGGTGACAGTTTCTTCAGTCAGGACATCTCTATTGAGCTTCACCTTCACAAAACCTCCTGCTGAGACAATAATAAAGCTCTCTCTCTCTTTCTATCTCACTTTCTGTCTTGATATGTTTCTTCTAGTTAGACTCTCTTTGTCTCTTTGTCTCTTTCTTAATTTCTTATTCTCTCTTTCTCTTACAGTCTCTCTTGTCATTTCTGTTTACTTTCTTAGTTTTCTCTGGTTATCTGTTCTTTGTGTGTCTCTGTGTAACGGGTGCCTAGGGTTTCTCGGCCGTTGTTGTTTGTTTTTGGGTTCTGTGTTTGTGTTCCTGTGTTAAGTTAATTAGCTATCTCGTGTGGGTATTTTAGTTAATTAGCTTCGTGGGTTCATTGGGTGGTTTTGTGCACGTGTCGGGATACGTTACGGTATTTAGTTCCGGGGTTACATGTCGTCCGTGCGCGTCTTCGTTTTATGTTACACTTGTCCTTTGTACCTGTGTGT
Source organism: Corydoras sp. C115 (assembly GCA_019802505.1). Classification (NCBI taxonomy): domain Eukaryota; kingdom Metazoa; phylum Chordata; class Actinopteri; order Siluriformes; family Callichthyidae; genus Corydoras; species Corydoras sp. C115. The sequence goes on along the minus strand of JAFMOC010000387.1, from coordinate 232,401 downwards.
TTGGTGTTTTGAGCACCGTCATTAAAATTCCTTATTCGTTCTACCTGCGTGCCTGGCTCCCTTCTGTGCGTTAGAGCGCCACGGCTCTGCGCTGTATTTGCGCAGCCGCGTTTAATTCCAGGTGGACTTGTGTGACACTCTGTCTCAGTTCTACATTTGCTCATTATGTTCCTGTATGAGGACTATCTTAGTAAGACTGGCTAAATCACAAGTCTGTTCTGGTAAAATACTAATAATAAAGACTAACAGTAACTGAAGATTGGAACTCTGTAAGAGAACAATCTCAGAAAATAAAACAAATATTATTTCTACATTTTATCTTTATTAATCAGTTTATGATTAATGTTGATGATGATGATGTTCCCTCTAAGGTTTGGAAAGCCAACTGAAGGGATAAAAATTTGTGATTTGTAAGTGCTTTGTGTTTAAGGGAATTAGCGCATTCGATAACAATGGGGCAACCTGGCCGATAATTGCCCAAGGCCTATATTTCATGAAAACTAGATGCACCTGGCATCTGGTGGCTGGTGGATAAAGCTCGAGGACAGCCGAGCTGTCTCGAGCTTCTTCTGATAAGGAATGGAACGGCGCGTTCAACCCCCCCATAGAACTCCTTCAACAAGTTTTTTCAGAATAAGCAGAGGGAGGGATGGTTTTTCAATAAATAGTGTCAGGAACTGGACTTCGGGGCTCTGTCTTGGAGGGACCGGTGTGTTGCTGAGATCAGAATCGGATCGCGATCTTGGGCTTGTCTTGGACGAACACTGCTTTGACTCGGTTTGTCATAAATAAACCGCTTGATTCGAATAACTCTGAAATCATCTGTACCCTGCTTTTTGACGCCTTCAAAATTGGTTCATTGGGGAAATTTCAGATTTCCTAACACAACTTAATAATATGTATTGAAGCGCGTTTTCCAATCAGTAGGTGGCGGTGTTGCACTGAATTGGAATTTCAACCGCCAATAAACAGAAATAGAAGAAAAAGAACAACAGCAGCAGGACGTGTGTTTAGAGCTCTGTGAGATTTAATAAAAAAGCAAAGTTGAGAGAAGACTTGAATAATCATGATTGGCGATCACTTAAACATTTGGTAGAAAAACAATAGTAGAACTCAAAATAAAAATAAGACATTTCCACATGTACGGTGAAACCTAAGAGAGTAGGTCCCAAACCTAAGAGATTGGGACTAAACAGCTATGCAACCTTAAAAAAACACTTGTCAGTGAGGCTAACCAGCAAAATAAGAAGAGATCATGTGGTCTGATGAGTACAGATTTACTCTGTTTCAGAATGATGGGGCATCAGGGTAAGAAGAGAGACGGCTGAGAAAAGAGATGTGCTCAAGATGGCGCCGGTGAGGTCGGCTGCCGTCACGTCTTCTCCACAACCCTTCTACCTTATTTTGTTTATTTTTCTTATTTATAATACTTTTAGACTGTTTTTTTTTTCACCACGGCACGCATTACATACGATAGAGACACTCTTGTTTCTATTTATTTACAATCCACTCACCTCACGACTTTTTTAACTCCAAATCCGAACTGGCCGAGGGAAATTCTGAGGGAGAACAATGGACGCGACAAAAAGAGACGACCCCGAGGGAAAAGAGCGGGCATCAGGAACAGGCTGAGGGCCAGGGCACACCGTGCCCCCTTACCTAGTATCCTGCTAGCCAACGTCCAGTCTCTGGAGAATAAACTGGACGACCTTCGGGCGAGAGATAAGTTCCAGAGGGACATTAGAGATTGCAACCTTCTCTGCTTCACCGAGACATGGCTGAACCCAGCGGTACCGGACCACGCCATCTTGCCGTCCGGGAACTTCACAGTGCACCGTATGGACAGAACTGTGGACTCGGGGAAGTCTAAAGGTGGCGGAGTTTGTGTTTTTGTAAACAATCGCTGGTGCAACAACACCGGTGTTGTTACACTGACACGCTCCTGTACACCGAACCTGGAACTGCTCGCACTCAAGTTTCGTCCCTTCTATCTTCCTCTGGAATTTACTTCGGTCATCGTTACTACAGTCTACATTCCACCCCAGGCCAACACGGACACCACGCTGTGTGAGCTTCATGACGCGCTCACACAGTTCCAAACTCAACACCGGGACGCCGCACTCATCGTCGTTGGCGATTTCAACAGCGCTAACCTCAGACGTGCAGCACCGGAGTTTCATCAGCACATCAGCTGCCCAACCAGAGGCAACCGGACACTGGACCATTGTTACACCACGATTAAGAACAGTTACAGGGCTCAGGCTCATCCACCGTTTGGGAAGTCCGACCATGCCGCCATCTTTCTGATGCCAAAATATAAACAAAGACTGAAACAGGAAGTCAGAGGGAGGTGCCGCGTTGGACCGACCAATCGGTGGACACCCTGCAAGACGCTCTGGATGACGCGGATTGGGACATGTTCCAAACCAGCTGTGCTGATGACGTCAGTCTGTTTGCGGACTCTGTAGTGAGCTTCGTTGGGAAGCTGGTTAATGACACGGTTCCTAGAATCACCGTCAGGACGTTTCCCAACCAGAAGCCATGGATGGATACATCTGTCCGTGATGCTTTGAAAGCTCGTACAGCTGCATATAACTCAGGACTTATCGGCAACAGTATGGAGGAAAATAAAGCCGCGTCATACGGAGTATGCAGGGTGGTAAGACAGGCAAAACAGCGCTATGCCGAGAAACTAGAGTCACAGTTCCAGCAGCGTGACTCTAGATCTTTATGGCAGGGACTGCGGACAGTGACGGACTATAAAAGCACATCCTCCGGTTTAACGAGTGCAGACGGGAGGCTGGCGAGCGAGCTAAATAACTTTTATGCTCGCTTCGGCGCTCCAACCAACACGGCTCGCTGCGCAGCTGGCCGTGCATGCGCAGACCTTCGCGACGAACAGCTGCCACTCGTCATCTCGGAGAGTGACGTCAGGAAAGTGTTCAGAGGAGTGAATATCAGGAAAGCTGCAGGACCAGACGGGATATGCGGGCGTGTCCTGAAAACCTGCGCATCCCAACTTGCTCCGGTATTCACCAGGATTTTTAATCTCTCTCTGTCACTGGGCGTCGTACCATCGTGCTTTAAACAGTCTGTCATTGTCCCGGTTCCGAAGACATCTCAGCCAGCCTGCCTGAATGATTACTGCCCTGTAGCCCTAACATCAGTTGTGATGAAGTGCTTTGAAAAACTGATCAGAGGCTTCATCACTTCTTCACTTCCGGACTCCTTAGACCCCCTACAGTTCGCCTACCGCCATAATCGCTCCACGGATGATGCCATCTCACACCTGCTTCACTCTGCCCTGTCTCACCTGGACACTGGGAGGAATAATTATGTTAGAATGCTGTTCGTGGACTATAGTTCAGCATTCAACACTATTATCCCTTCCACACTCAACACCAAACTGGAGAATCTGGGACTTCACCCATCCCTGTGTCACTGGATCTCCAGTTTTCTGACGGACAGACGGCAGGCAGTGCGGGTTGGCAAGCATCTTTCCACCCCCCTCACTCTCAGCATTGGGGCTCCTCAGGGGTGTGTTTTGAGTCCTTTGCTGTACTCATTATACACCTATGACGGCGTGGCCACCTTCAGCTCCACAACTATCATCAAGTTTGCTGACGACACCGTTGTAGTAGGCCTGATCTCCAACAACGATGAGCGGGCCTACATGGAGGAGATTATTCACCTGGAGACCTGGTGCCAGGATAATAATCTCCAACTCAACGTCAGCAAAACTAAGGAGCTGATAGTGGACTACAGCAGGAAACGGACGAGGAGCTTCCACCCTGTGAGGATCAACGGCGCTGCAGTAGAAAGAGTAGACAACTTCAAGTACCTTGGAGTTCACATCGCGCAGGACCTATCTTGGTCCTGCCACATTAACAAACTGGCAAAGAAGGCTCGTCAGCGTCTCTACCACCTTCGACGTTTACGAGACTTCAGGCTGCCCTCCAAGGTCCTGCAGAACTTCTACTCCTGCACCGTCGAAAGCATCCTCACAGGGAACATCATAACCTGGTTCGGGAACAGCACCCATCTGGACAGACGGTCACTACAAAGGGTGGTACGTTCGGCCGAACGCACCATCCGAGTAGCACTTCCAGACCTCCAGACCATCTACAGTAAGCGGTGCTGGTCCAAAGCCAAAAAGATTGTGGAAGACCTCAGTCATCCTGACAACAAGCTCTTCACTCTGTTGCCATCAGGACGGCGTTTTCGTCTCCTGAAGGCAAACACAGAGAGGATGAGGAGGAGCTTCTTCCCAACGGCGATTCGGACCCTGAACCAGGACTAAAAGGACATTAACCTGTAACACTGCACTGCAATATTTGCACGAAAAGCACAACACACTTTAACTTTAACACACTTTATAATTCCTTTGCACATTGTAAATACATAGTCAAATTTTATCTTTATCTTTTTTTATCTTACTCTACCTTTCTTTCTTATCCTTTTTAAACAAATTTTATTTTTCTGTGGAGAGGTCAAAAAAGAAATTTCACTGCTGGCTGTACTATGTATAACTACGTATGTGACCAATAAACCTGATTCTGATTCTTCTGAAGTGATCACCCATAATCTTTTTCCTGATGGCAAATATATATACACCGTATATATGTATATTTTTTATTGACATTGCCAAGATTGATCAGTCTCAAAAAGTGAGTTGTTCAGTGTGCAGGAGACATCGTTTTCACACATGAATTTGGCCACCATTGAGTCCAGACCTCAACCCCACTGAGAAGGTTTGGAATATGCTAGTGAAGATTTTGTGCTGTGGTTCAAATTCCTCATTAAAAATACAATATATTGGAAAAAAAATAAATGTGAGCTTGTGGAGACGATGCCACACTGGAATGTAATTAAAGTAGATGGATTTGGGCTTTAAACACTTCACCATCAGATTATAAAAAAAAAAAAACACACTAAACACAGAGCTGTCACTTTGTATCTCATACTGCCTCTAATACTGAATCATCATTACAATTCTTTGTGGACTTCACATTGTTATATTAATATATAAGTATATTTATTGACCCGCTACCATGAACGTTTTGACCATTAAGCCTTCCTCATGATGCTCACATGGGTCAATTAATATAAATGATATTATATGAGTGCTGGCCGATTTTCTTTTTACTTGTACATAAGTGCCCAAAGATTCAACACATAAAAGTTTCAGAGGGCAAACTGTTTATATGTTGCATATGTAGTTTTTAAAAATCCTATTAGCCCTAAATTGCACTTTTTCCAACTTTGTTTGGAATGTGTTGTAGAACTGAAATACAGAAATTAGTGTAAATAAGCAAATAAAACGAAGTTGCCCAGACAAAACATAAAATAAAAAAAAGTATAACTATTGTATTTGCAGACAAAATCATGATGACTGGAAATTTTCAATGTGGCAGCATTGAAGGAGAATAAAAAACAGCCTCCTAAGTTACAAACAGTACAAACAAAACTTCTGGCTGCCTGGTAATCACTAGAAATTAGTCATTTATAAACCAATGCCAACAACAATTTTTCCTCAACTTGAACACATTCCAAAGTCTGTGGAAAATATATATTTCACTGTGGAGAAATGACAAATATCTTTCTGCCTACAGGAATAAACTTTACAGAGTGAACATGAGCACGTCCACAGAGGAGAAGAAAAATATTCTGACATACATTGTGGAAGGAATTTCCCTTAGTGTTCTTCTTCTAAGCTAACATGGTGTTCAAACAGAATAAAATCCAAATTCCTGCTCACAGAATAAAAACAGTTACACTCCACAGTTTCAACTTGACCAACAGCAGCACAGAAGAAAAACCATTTATGTGCTCACAATGCGGACGTTTTACTCATAAGAGTAATCTTAAATGGCATCAGCTTATACACACAGGAGAAAAACCATATTCCTGCTCACAGTGTGGAAAGAGTTTTACTTACCAGAGTAGTCTTAAACAAAACCAGTATATCCACACAAGAGAAAAACCATATTCCTGCTCACAGTGTGTAAAGAGTTTTACTAAACAGAGTAAACTTAAACACCAGCGTATTCACGTGGGACAAAAAACCATATTACTGTTCACAGTGTGGAAAAGGTTTTACTGAAAAGAGTCATCTTATAGTGCATCAGCGTATTCACACAGGAGAAAAACCATATTCCTGCTCACAGTGTGGAAAGAGTTTTACTGATCAGAGCGGACTTATGCCACATCTGCGCATTCACACAGGAGAAAAACCTTATTCCTTCTTACAGTGTGGAAAGAGTTTTACTCAAGAGAGCAATCGTAAATTGCATTAGCATATTCACACAGGAGAAAAACCCTTTTCCTGCTCACAGTGTGGAACGAGTTTTTTCCAAAAAAAAAATATTTAAAACACCAGCACATTCACACAGGAGAAAAGCAATATTTTTGCACAAATTGTGGTAAGAGTTTCACTACTCAGAGTATTCTTAAAGAACACCAGGATGTTCACACAGGAGAAAATCCATATTCCTGCTCACAGTGTGGAAAAAGTTTTTCCCGATTACATAATTTCAAACGACACCAGCACACTCACATGTGAGGAAATATAATATAGGAAATATAATTGTCACACTTGTGCTGAGCGTCCCGTTGCCGGAGAAAAATTAGAGAGTGTCGTGTAGAAATGATGCAGAACACGGTGTTTAATTCTCCTCCAAGCGGGATAATAATAGAAAAACCAGAAACAAAGTCTTTCAAAAAATAAACAGAACACGACCTCCCTCTGTCGGCAGAAAAAGGCGGCTCACGACGAAGCAGCGTCTGAGCGGCGTGGCGTGCGGACGAGAGGGGGGGTCGTTGGACACACGGCGCAGTACCCGAGGTGGTTATTCCTCTCGTGGTGAGCGATCCTGGGGAAGAGTCGCGAGTCAAAATAAACAAGAGCCAGTCTCGCCAGAATACGGCCCGGATGCTTAAACAGGAGCGGATCGGGTTCGCAGTGAGCAGCGTGCATCAACGTGGTGTCGATCAAAAAACTCTGCGCCGATGGATCCGGACCGGCGGCTTAAAAGGACGCTGTCATCAGTGAAGCACACCTGCACCTAATAATCGGGAGAGGGCGATCTGTGATTAGTGGAATGAGAAACCGGTGTGGAGATGGGTGTGTGCGGTACGGAGCGTGCAGCAGCGGGACGTGGGCGTGTCGGTGAAGTGGGTGTGTGAGCAGGAGCGAGCGGAGCGGAGGGGCGTGAACGGGAATGTGTAACAATAATATTGTTTAATAGAAATGTTTAGCACTTTAAATCGCCACATTTGAAGTGTTATAAAACACATTGCTGCTTTTGGAACAGCCACAAAACTGTTAAAAAAAAAAAGTGGAAAGAAAAGAAATTGATGACATCCCATTTACTAAATTATCTACAGAAACAAAACAGGGTTTTTACTGATTTACAAACATTTATATTTTCATTTTATTTATCTTCATAATTATTTATTCTCTAACCTTTAGGAGAATTTATAAAAGACTTACCAGCTGCTGCGTTCCAAGAGATACAAAAACACCAGAAGGGCTGTGGACTCCCATCCATTATCTCCCGCTTTATCCTCTAGTAGGGTCGCGGGTGGATTTCCCCATGCCCATCCAGGGGAGAAAGTTTCGGGCGCTGGGCAGATAGACCCAGGACAGGGCGCAATGCATCACTGGGCACAAACTCACTCACACAGACACACTCTATATGGGGCAATTTGGAGAATTCAATAGATGTGATCCTTGTTTTTGGACTGTGGGACAAAACCGGAGAACCTGGAGGAAACCCATGCGGACACTGGGCTGTAGACTCATTATTAATTTAATAATCAAGTAATCTGTATATTAATATTCAATTATATGTTTTTTTATGTTGTTTTTTAGATTATTTTTTTGTAATAGTAGAGTAATAGAGTTCATTGACCTTGACTTCAGATGACTTCAGGTTTCAAATAGAAATAAAGTTTAAATGCATCTTTTTAGTTTTATTCTTAAACATGTTTTACTTTGTTTAAATTTGTAACCATTTATTATGTATTGTATTTTGTATAATCTGAAGTCGCATCCTGATCGTTGAAACTGATACTCGTCAGCTGTGATCATTAAACATAAAAGTTTGGATTAAACTGTGTCTCCGTGAGTTTTCTCCTGAAAGTAAATATGTCCTTCCACATATTTAGTTTTACAAATAGAATTCCATACAAATAGTGGGGGCTTTGCTATTTGCTTTCTCACATAAAGCATGATTTTCAAATACACCTTCATACTTCATATATACTGTATATACAGTGGGTTGCAAAATTATTCATACCCCTTGAACTTTTCCATATTTTGTCACATTACAACCACAAACATAAATATATTTCACTGGAATTTAATGTGAAAGACCAACACAAAGTGGTATACAATTGTGAAGTGGAAGGAAAATTATACATGAATCAACATTTTTTTTTACAAATAAAAAACTGAAAAGTGCGACGTGCAAAAGTATTCAGCCCCCTTTTCCCTGAGTGCAACCAATTGCATTCAGAAGTTGCCTGATGAGTGCTAATGACTCAAAAGGGTCCACCTGTGTGTAATCTAATCTCTGTAAAAATACAGCTGCTCCGTGACGGCCTCAGATGTTGGTTAAGAGAATATTGGGGAGCAAACAGCATCATGAAGTCCAAAGAACACACCAGACAGGTTAGGAATATGGTTTTGGAGAAGTTTAAAGCAGGCTTAGGTTATAAAAAGATTTCCAAAGCTTTGAACATCTCACGGAGCACTGTTCAATCCATCATCAGGAAATGGAAAGAGTATGGCACCACAGTAAACCTGCCAAGACAAGGCCGTCCACCTAAACTTACAGGCCGAACAAGGAGATCACTGATCAGAGAGGCAGCCAAGAGGCCCATGGTGACTCTGGATGAAATGCAGAGAGCCACAGCTCAGGTGGGGGAAACTGTCCACAGGACAACAATTAGTCGTGCACTACACAAATGTGGTCTTTATGGAAGAGTGGCAAGGAGAAAGCCATTGTTAAAAGAAAACCATAAGAAGTCCCGTTTGCAGTTTGCCAGAAGCCATGTTGAGGACACAGCAAACATGTGGAAGAAGGTGCTTTGGTCAGACGAGACCAAAATTGAACTTTTTTGGCCACAATGCAAAACGCTATGTGTGGCGGAGAAATAACACTGCACATCACTCTGAAAACACCATCCCCAATGTCAAATATGGTGGTGGCAGCATCATGCTCTGGGGGTGCTTCTCTTCAGCAGGGACCGGGAAGTTGGTCAAAGTTGATGGGAAGATGGATGGAGCCAAATACAGGGCAATCTTGGAAGAATACCTGTTGGAGTCAGCAAAAGATTTGAGACTGGGGCGGAGGTTCACCTTCCAGCAGGACAACGACCCTAAACATAAAGCCAGAGCTACAATGGAGTGGTTTAAAAAAAAGAATATTCATGTGTTAGAATGGCCCAGTCAAAGTCCAGACCTAAACCCAATTGAGAATTTGTGGCAAGATCTCAAAACTGCTGTTCACAAACGCTCTCCATCCAATCTGACTGAGCTTGAGCTGTTTTGCAAGGAGGAATGGGCAAGAATTTCAGTCACTAGATGTGCAAAGCTGGTGGAGACATACCCTAAAAGACTTGCAGCTGTAATTGCAGCAAAAGGTGGCTCCACAAAGTATTGACTCAGGGGGGCTGAATACTTTTGCACGTCGCACTTTTCAGTTTTTTATTTGTAAAAAAAATGTTGATTCATGTATAATTTTCCTTCCACTTCACAATTGTATACCACTTTGTGTTGGTCTTTCATATTAAATTCCAGTAAAATATATTTATGTTTGTGGTTGTAATGTGACAAAATATGGAAAAGTTCAAGGGGTATGAATACTTTTGCAACCCACTGTATATATATATATATATATATATATATATATATATATATATATATATATAATCATATATATTATATAATAATGTGTGTGTGTGTATATATATAATTGTGTGTATATAACTATAACCCTATTTCACACTTTGACCTATCGCTGAGAAAAACAACACACACACACACACACAGAGACCCCTTGTCTGTCCATCTCTGTGTGTCTTTTTCTGTGTGCTTGTGTCTCTATGTGTTTATATCTGTGTGCATGTTTCTGTTAGTGTCCACCTGCATCGTTCTGTGTATATGTGTGTGCCCAGTGATGGATTGGATGGATTTGCTAATTACTTTAAAATAAGAGTAAAATAAATGGATCACACAACTGGAACTGATTAAAATAAGCAAAAATGCAAATCACTGTGAATTTGAGCATTAGTACTATTACTTTTTTATGTGGACAAGCTCTTCTTTATAGCAGTTTATAACAATCAGATTCTGTTAGTGTCACAGTAAGTCTACCTCGGGCTGAAGCGGTGGCGCGTAGGAAGCGCAGACCGCCGCGTATACACGCGCTGAAGGGAGCCTGGCACGCAGGTAGCCGAAAACAGGTTTATTTAAAGGTGCAGTGCACCACAAAACAAGAGGTACAAATGACTATGTGACATAAAACAAACGACCAGCACCAAAGACAAGAAACAATGGACATAAATACAAAAAGACACCCGACCACGTGCACAAGACAAACCAATGATAATACAGAGTTAATTAACGAAACTAATGAGCAGTGAACGTTAATTAACTTAAACAAACGGGGGGACGCGACCAAGAGAAAAAAAAAAAAAAAACAGTCCGGGGGGGGGGGGGGGGGGGGTGTCGTCCGTCCCCTCCTCGAGCGGGGCTTGGTGGACGCCCTCTGCGGGTGAGGCGTGCCGAACGCCCTCTGGCTGCAAAGTCAGGTGGACACCCGCGGCGGATCAGAAGTGGGCCACGGCCTCTGGCTGCGTGGTCTGATGGACGCCCACGTCGGGCGCGGGGTTGGCCACGTACTCTGGCTGCGTGGCGAGGCGGGCGCCCCCGTTGGACGAGGAGTGGGCCACGCCCTCTGGCAGCGTGGTCCGGTGGACGCCCACATCGGGCGAGGACATGGCCACGCACTCTGGCTGCGTGGCAAGGCGGGCGCCCCCTGGCGGCGTGGTCCGGCGGACGCCCACGGGCGGCGTGGCGAGGCGGGCGCCCCCGTCGGACGAGGAGTGGGCCACGCCCTCTGGCAGCGTGGTCCGGTGGACGCCCACATCGGGCGAGGACATGGCCACGCACTCTGACTGCGTGGCAAGGCGGGCGCCCCTGGCGGCGTGGTCCGGCGGACGCCCACGGGCGGCGTGGCGAGGCGGGCGCCCCCGTCGGACGAGGAGTGGGCCACGCCCTCTGGCAGCGTGGTCCGGTGGACGCCCACATCGGGCGAGGACATGGCCACGCACTCTGGCTGCGAGGCGAGGCGGGCGCCCCCTGGCGGCGTGGTCCGGCGGACGCCCACGGGCGGCGTGGCGAGGCGGGCGCCCCCTGGAGGCGTGGCGAGGCGGAAGCCCGTGGGGGAGGCGCCCGCCTCGCCACGCAGCCAGAGTGCGGCCCCTGCTGCTCCGGCTGGGCGGCGTGACGCCCCTGCTGCTCCGGCTGGGCGGCGTGACGCCCACGGGTGGCGTGGCGAGGCGGGCGCCCCCTGGAGGCGTGGCGAGGTGGACGCCCGTGGGGGAGGTGCCCGCCTCGCCACGCAGCCAGAGTGCGGCCCCTGCTGCTCCGGCTGGGCGGCGTGACGCCCCCTGGGCTTCGGGATGGGCGGCGTGACGCCCCTGCTGCTCCGGCTGGGCGGCGTGACGCCCCCTGGGCTTCGGGATGGGCGGCGTGACGCCCCTGGGCTTCGGGATGGGCGGCGTGACGCCCCTGGGCTTCGGGATGGGCGGCGTGACGCCCCTGGGCTTCGGGATGGGCGGCGTGACGCCCCTGGGCTTCGGGATGGGCGGCGTGACGCCCCTGGGCTTCGGGATGGGCGGCGTGACGCCCCTGGGCTTCGGGATGGGCGGCGTGACGCCCCTGGGCTTCGGGATGGGCGGCGTGACGCCCCTGGACTTCGGGATGGGCGGCGTGACGCCCCTGGGCTTCGGGATAGGCGGCGTGACGCCCCTGGACTTCGGGATGGGCGGCGCGACGCCCCTGGACTTCGGGATGGGCGGCGTGACGCCCCTGGGCTTCGGGATGGGCGGCGTGACGCCCCTGGGCTTCGGGATGGGCGGCGTGACGCCCCTGGGCTTCGGGATGGGCGGCGTGACGCCCCTGGGCTTCGGGATGGGCGGCGTGACGCCCCTGGGCTTCGGGATGGGCGGCGTGACGCCCCTGGACTTCGGGATGGGCGGCGTGACGCCCCTGGACTTCGGGATGGGCGCGCGCGCTGGTAGGACCTCGGCGGGCACGCATGCTGGCTGGACCTAGGCGGGCTCGCACGCTGGCAGGACCTCGGCAGGTTCACACACTGGCAGGACCTCGGCGGGCACGCACGCTGGGCGGACCTCGGCGGGCACGCACGCTGGGCGGAGCTTGGCGGGCACGCACGCTGGCAGGGCATTGGCAGGCACGCACGCTGGGCGGACCTCGGCCGGCACCTCGGGCTCGTCATCCTGCACACAAAACATATACACCCCAACCGCAATGCCCAAACACATAGACATCTCAGACATGGGGAAGACAGACTGGACACATGAGACAGGGGGACACGGATCCACATTTACGTCCAGCGCGCTCTGCGTCTGGATTTCGTCACGTGGGGTTTAACAAGCTGGACCGGAGCGTCCGTCCAGAACTCCTCAGAGTTGAGGAGGGTTCGTATAGGCAGAATATGCCCATACAGGTACGACTCGCCCGTCTCATCATCGGAGATCTGAACCAAGTCCAGACCTTCCTCAGCGCAGAGCGCTTCGTACCCGTACCTCCACATCCACTCATCATCGGAATCATAACCATCATATGCCATTACATTACAAAGCCTTGACAACTACCCACCCTTAACCAACTACCCACCCCTTTGTTCCTTCTGGGAGACTCCCAGAGCTGATATGGTTGAATGGGAGATTGACACGATTCTATCAGGCTTCTCTAAGCAAGGTTTATTCTTACTCAGTATTTGTGGACAGAAATCAAACCTCTTATCCCAAAAGATGATGAACAAAACATTCTAGTAGAAAACTAAAATGTGTAAAGGTTTCAGTAAGGATGCATAACTTATAACATTAGCCATAGTGTTTTGACACAAGGGAAATATGTGTAAATATATTTTACATACAGAAACAAGGCTGACCAATGCCTTAACATCCCATCATATTTACTTTCAACATAAAACTCACAGAGACACAGTTTAATCAAAAGATTTATGTTTATTGATCACAGATGAGGAGAATCAGTTCCAATGACCAGGTTGTGACTTTATTATCGAATATACAATACATAATAAATGGTTACAAATGGAAACAAAGTAAAACATGTTTAAGACAAAAAATTAAAAAGATGGATTTAAACTTTATTTCTATTTGAAACCTTTTCTGAACACAAGGTCACTGAACTATTACTCATTCTGATCTAAATGTAAATAAATGTTTTCTCAGTGAATAAAAGGAAATGCCAGGACTTATGTATTTATTAAAAAACTAATTAACAAAAAAATAATCAAAAAAATATATATAATTGAATCTTAATATACAGATTATTTGATTATTAAATTACTCGTGAGTCTCCAGCCCTTCTGGTGTTTTTGTATCTCTTGAAACTGGTTTAAACAAAGTCTTTTATAAACTCTCCAGTAAAATCCGTTTTTCTCTAGATAATTTACTAAATGGGATGTCATCAATTATTTTCTTGATAAGACCGCTCTGATCAGTAAAACCCTTACCACACTGTGGACAGCAATATGTTTTTTCTCCTGTGTGAATACACTGATGCACTATAAAATGACTCTGTTCAGTAAAACCTTTTCCACACTGTGAGAAGGAAAAGAGTTTTTCTCCTGTGCGAATACGCAGATGTTTTGTAAGAATACTCTGATGAGTAAAACTCTTTCTACATTGTGCGAAGAAATAAGGTTTTACTCCTGTATGAATGTGCAGATGTCCTGTAAGACTACTGCGATTAGTAAAACTCTCCACACTGTGAGCAGGAAAAGTTTTTTCTATTGTGTGAATACGCTGATGCACTATAAAGCTACTCTCATGAGTAAAACTCATTCCACACTGTTTTTCTCCTGTGTGAATACGCTGATGTATGTATACAATTCTGTTTGTAACACTAAAAATGTGGAATGACGTATTTACTTTCAGGAAAATAACTCACAGGGACACAGTTTAATCCAAAATTTCATGTTTATTGATCACAGATGAGGAATCAGTTTTAATGATCATGGTTGTGAATGGTTGTGACTTTAGATTATACAATATATAATACATAATAAATGGTTACAAATAGAAACAAAACACATTTGGATTGGTTCCATTAAAATATAAGAACTGACAATGTATTATATAATAAAGAGGAAATGTAAACATGATTGAGACTAAAACTAAAAACATTCATTTAAACTTTATTTATAATTGAAACCTTATCTAAACTCAAGGTCACTGATATATTAATCATTCAAATCTAAATAAAGGACTAAAACCTGACCTCCCATAGATGAACTCTAATGATCCCACATGTGCAGATCCTCAATTACAGAAGGTTCATCATTAAATCAGATCTACAATAACAACTTCCTGTTTTCTCAGTGGAAAAAATCATTTAAAAACAACATCATTCAATCTCAAAATACAGATTAATTGATTATTAAATTCATTATTAGTGGCACAGTGGCTTAGTGGTTAGCACGTTCGCCTCTTAGCGCTAGGGATTCCTGGTTCGAATCCCTATCTGGGTGGAGTTTCCATGTTCTCCCTGTGTCCGTGTGGGTTTCCTCCGGGTTCTCCAGTTTCATCTCACAGTCCAAAAACAGTCCATCATTAAATCAGATCTACAATAACAACTTCCTGTTTTCTCAGTGGAAAAAATCCTCAAGTCAATTGAGTTTTCAAAATTGCCCCATGTAGAGTGTGTGCCCAGCGATAGGTTGGCGCCCTGTCCTGGGTGTATCTGCCCGACGCCCGATACGTTCTCCGCTGGATGGGCATGGGGAACCCCACCATGACCCTAATAGAGGATAAAGCGGAAGATAATGAATGAATGAATGAATGAAGTTCATCATTAATCTACAGCCCTTCTGGTGTTTTTGTGTCTCTTGGAACACGGTTGCTGGTTTAAACAAAGTCTTTTATAAATTCTTCAAAAGGTTAGAAAATAAAGGATAGTGGAGTTAAATTACATGAAATTAAAATATAAATGTAAAAATCAATAAAAACACTGTTTATAGACAATTTGGTAAATAGGATGTCATCCATTTGTTTTCTTTCCACTACGTCCTGAAAGGTTAACTGTTCCATAAGCAGCAAATGTGTTTCAATAAAACTTCAAATTTGGCAAACTGAATTACTAAACCTTTCTACCTTATATGTCACAAAGTGAATCTCTTTTCAATTGGTGATGTTGAGCAGTTATTGTGAACAATTCGTTAATTAGAGCATCTGCAAGAAGTTTTTCCTCCCCTGTGAGTGTGCTGGTGTCGCTTCAAATAACGTATTCGGGAAAAACTTTTTCCACACTGTGAGCAGGAATATGGTTTCTCACCTGTGTGAATACGCTGATGCACTATAAGATGACCCTGCTGAGTAAAACTCTTACCACAATTTGAGCAGAAATATGTTTTTTCTCCTGTGTGAATGCGCTGGTGTTGTTTCAGTTCTTGTTTTCGGGAAAAACTTTTTCCACACTGTGAGCACGAATAGGGTTTTTCTCCTGTGTGAATACGCTGATGCAGTTTAAGACTACTCTGCCGAGTAAAACCTTTCTCACACTGTGAGCAGGAAAAGGGTTTTTCTCCTGTGTGAACGTGCAGATGTTGCATAAGATTACCCTGTTGAGTAAAACTCTTTCCACACTGTGAGCAGGAAAAGGGTTTTTCTCCGGTGTGAATGCGCTGGTGTTCTTTAAGATTACACTGTGTAGAAAAACCTTTTCCACACTGTGAGCAGGGATATGGTTTTTCTCCTGTGTAAATGCGCTGATGATCTTTAAGATTACTCTGATAACTAAAACTTTTTCTACACTGTGAGCAGAAATATGATTTTTCTCCTGTGTGAACGCGCAAATGTTGCATAAGATTACCCTGTTGAGTAAAACTCTTTCCACATTGTGAGCAGGAATATGGTTTTTCTCCTGTGTGAATGCGCAGATGTTGCATAAGAGTACCCTGTTGATTAAAACTCTTTCCACACTGTGAGCAGGAATATGTTTTTTCTTCTGCGTGAATACGCTGATGCCGTTTAAGATTACTCTTATTAGCAAAACTTTTTCCGCATTGTGAACACATGAATGTTTTTTCTTCCATGTGAATGCACCGCTGTTGGTCAAGATGAAGCTGAAATGTTTTTTCGTCTGTGTGAATATACTGATGCACATGAATGGTTTTTCTTCTGTGTGAATGGGCTGTTGTGGGTCAAGTTGAAGTTGGTAAGAATTTTCATCCTGAAAGCAGGGATGTGGGTTTTCTTCTGTTTTAACACCCTGGGGACCACTAAGGGACATTCCATTGGCAGAATATGTAGAAATAGTTTTCTTCTCCTCTGTGGATGTGCTCATGTTCTAAATGTATTCAGAATTGGTCATTTGTCTTTTCAGAGGTAAAACAATGTTGTCAGTGTTTGCTTTTAAAATACTAAGAGCTGGTGACTACCAGGCAGCCATAATATCTGGTTGTAGTTTTACCTTAGAAGTCTGTTTCTTAATTCATGAATTCATACAGAGTCTTGGTGTGGTTTAACATTCATCACCACTCACTGAAGAAATCCAAAGGAAGAGTTCATAGTGTGCGGACACTCCAGATTCACACAATAGATGTTATCCATAAGCATAGCAAAGCTGCAGGGCACATTTCTGAGATCCACTCCAATTCTGCCATGTTGAAAATCCCCACACGTGCTTCAGAACATCTTCATAGCCTATTTAAAGGCTGTCCTGCTTCTCTTTTATAGCCACATCAATTCTCTTACTGTGAGTCTTTAAAACAACAACAAAAAAAAAAACAGATTTCATGCTTTTATCTGCAAATAAAATATTTATAGTCCAACACACATGTTAGTCATCATTCTAGATCAGTAATTCATAATAAGATCTTTTGAGGAAACCCCCTCCATGCTCTTTATCCAGCTATCTTATGGTTCTATCAGGGAATGTTATCAAGAACCACTGCTCTAGATAATGTGTATTAGGTCAATTAACACATTTTTCCAGTTTAAAGTCCATAAAGTTTATATAAATCATGCTGCATCACACATCTGTTATAATGCACATATGCACAGTAGGGGTGAGCTGCAATATTCGCTGATTTGACGATTCGATTCGGAGAACCGTAGTCGACTGTGAACTTCATAGTCGAATGTACCATTTTGACCACATGGGGGTGCCCATGGCTGCTGCTAAGCATTAGTATTTACATGAAATGTCTTTGTTTTCGTTATATAAATAGCCTTTTGTCAAATAAAATCATCCTAATTTCTGTTAATTTTTTTTTTTTTTAAATGATGTGTGCGCTTTAACAATAGGCTACACATTAATAAAGCTCCCCCCAAACGGGGATCCCATTTACGGTGCTCTAGAAAAACAAGTAAAATATTTTTTAAAAATCATTTTTAAAAACCACGCTTATAGCGCCATCTTGTTGTGAAATTTTAACTGATTCGACTATCAGTCGACTATAGGGAAAATCTGATGAATCAGATTCGACTATGAAAAACCTTAGTTGAATACACCCCTAATGCACAGTTTTGAATGAGAAAAAATATATATTTTACATCACACATTCTTATGCTGGATCTTCAAATATGTAGTGAGGCAGACCAAGCAAATCTGCAGACCTCCTTTTCTAATGTGTGCTCTATAAGATACATAGTAATTGTGGTATGAGGGTATGATGGGCGGAGCCTTCAGACAAAAGACGGGCTTAGGACACAGATAAATGTAAATGGTAACACCTGCTTAGGATTAATGCCGCTAATTATCTCTCCTCTTGTTGACCCTAAAAGAGGTCGGAAGCAGGCAGAGCGGAGAGAGAGCTTGAACCCTACTGAGGTAGAATTACCCTGTGCTCTGTTTAAAACAATGATCATGTCTGCAGTAATATGATCTGTAGAACATATTAATAATTTCTCTTGGAAGACGCTGGACTTGCATCTTACTCAAGGCACTAAGTAATGTCTGAGTGCTTGCTTCTTTCCAGAAAATTATTTTAATTGGAAACTGATTTCAACTCTTAACATAGGTGTGCACGTATAATGCCAATAAATATAGATAATCAAATAAGTTTAAAGTAATTTTTTTAAAGTAACTTTGTTTTTTCTATATCAAGACAACATACAGTTCACAAAAAAATCCATAAAATGTACAATATTCCATTACCGTATTTTCCGGACTATAAGGTGCACCTAAAAGCCAAAAATTTTCCCAGAAATCGGACGTGCGCCTTATAATCCGGTACCTTATACCGGCGCCTTATACGTGTACTGAGTTCCAAAGTATTGTTGTGCGACCGGGTGGTTTTTTCCACACATCAATAAAGTGTGAAAAGCCGTGTGAAGAAAATTAATTCGGAGCTTGCCGTCATTCCGGGAGGATTAAATAAAGAACTCCAACCGCTGGACATTGGCGTAAACAGGGCGTTTAAAGTAAAGTTGCGGGCAGCGTGGGATCGATGGATGATAGACGGCGAACACACGTTTACTAAAACTCGGGAGGCAGCAGCAGGCGACTTACGACACCGTCTGTGAATGGATTGTGGATGTCTGGGCTAAGGTTTCTGCTGTAACTGTAGTCCGAGCTTTCGCGAAAGCCGGCATCATTGCTGAACAGCCGCTCGATAGTTAAATTGCGCAGCTTTTTAATTCAGACACAGAAGAGAGGACTTTGATGGATTTGTGGGAGGAGAGTGATTAAAAATAATGTGTGTTTTGTCAAGTAGTAGAATAAACTTCAATTATAAATCACCAATTTGCAACCTTTACTTTTCTTGTAGATCGTATGTTCTAGCAAATGCCTTATAATACGGTGCCGTACAGAATAAATACCGTACAGAAATAGAGTCCATAATTGATACTGCGCCTTATAGTATGGTGCGCCTTATACGTGGGTCAAATATAGAAATAGACCCCGTAATTCAGACTGCGGCTTATAATACAGTGCGCCTTATGGTCCGGAAAATACGGTAATTAGAAACTTATTTTTAAAAAAGCTGGAGCAATATAAAAATGCTAGTAAAAATGTGATCTACTTTGACTTCTATTTTATTACACAGGGTATGAACCAAAGATAGTTTATGTTTTGTCTGGGCAACTTCATATTATTTGCTTATTTTCATTATTTCTGTAATTCAGTTCTACAACACATTCTATACAAAGTTGTAACAGGTGAAATTTAGGGCTAATAAGAAGATTAAAAAAAAAAAACATTCAACCTATAAAAATACTACCCACCGAAACTTTTATGTACTGAATCTGTAGACACAAATGTACAAGTAAAAAGAAAATTGGCCAGCATTCATATCAGTTATAATTATTGACCCATGTGAACACACTGTGGAAGGCCTAATGGTTGAACCATTTCTGTTAGTAAGTCAAGAAATGTACTTGATATCATATGAGTTCTGTCTTCATGTAAAATCTATATAACAATGTGAGATCCACAGGGAATTGTAATGATGATTTAGTAAAGAAGGCAATATGAGGAACAAAGAGTGGCAGCTCAGTGGTTAGAGTGTTGTTTTTTATTATTTTGATGGTTGGGGATTTAATTCCCAAATCCACCAATGTGAGTTAATATATTATAAATTGACTGCATGGCTAAAAAAAATGGTCACACAATAATATTTGGTTGGAACACCTGCACACTACGCTGCACATTCGAGTGTGGCATCATCTTGACAAGCTGCTGCACTGTCACAACAATTATTTTAGCAGTTGCATTATTGTATCCAAGATCTTGTTTTAATAATGGGGTATTTGAACCACTGCACAGAATTTCACCAGCACATTCCAAACAATATTCTTTCCAGTGCGCCGCAGAATGGCTGCACTGGTGAGAGCTCCGGTAAAACTCTACGTTCTTTTATGTCTTATTGTAAGTTTCTATGCGCAAACTGCATCTGGGATCATCCAATATGATCGACAAACACTTCTGGACGTACGCTCTTCGTTTTATTCGGATTATACGGACTTTAATTCATTCAGGAGCGCGGACACCAATGGCTTTCCATTGGTCACGCTGCCCCTTTGTTTACAATCGCACGCGCGCCAGCGCAGCAGGAAGAAGCGTAAGCGAGGCAGACGTGCGGGCGTTTTAAACAGGACAAGGAAGAGTTACTTCAACCCTTCTCTTCCGAGCATACTACTTGCTAACGTTCAATCGCTGGAGAATAAACTGGACAATCTGAACGCCCGGATTAAGTTCCAGCGCGATATCGCGAACTGCTGCATGCTGGCGCTCACAGAGACGTGGCTATCGGCGGACGTTCCAGACAACAGCGTGACACCGGCTGGGTTCTCCATCCAGCGCCAGGACCGAACACAGGACTCCGGTAAGAGCAAGGGGAGGCGGAGTGTGTGTTATGGTGAACTCACGATGGGGATCTGATGCATCAGTGATATCCAGCCACTGCACTCCAGAGATTGAAATCATCACAGTCAAAGTTCGACCTTTTTTCTGCCCAGAGACTTTAGCTCAGTCATTTTGACTACAGTATACACCCCCCCCTCAAGCAGACAAGACCCATGCACTAAAGCTGCTATACAATAACATCAATGGACTTGAGAACATACATCAGAGGCTGTTTTTATTGTGGTGGGGGATTTTAACAGGGCCAATCTAAAATCAGTTCTGCCCAAATACCACCAGCACATTAAATTCCCCACCAGAGGAGAACAGATCCTGGATCTGTGTTACACACCCATCAAGGACAGTTACAAAGCCCTCCCCCGCCCAGCCTTCGGTAAAGCAATCACACCTCCATTCTCCTCCTGTCTGCATACAGACAAAAGCTTAAACAGACAGCTCCAATCCACAGAATGGTCTATCAATGGAGTGAGGAAGCCATCTTCACACTTCAGGACTGTTTTGATTCCACTGACTGGCAGATGTTTGCTGAAGCAGCAGGCACAGACATCAATGAACTCACAGACTCCACCACAAGCTACATAAGCAAGTGCACTGATGACATTGTCCCCAAAATCAGTGTCAAAACATTTCCTAACCAGAAACCATGGATCACCGCTGAGGTTCAGGCAAAACTCAGAGCTCGGACCGCTGCCTACAACTCTGGAGATCCAGCAAACTACAAGTTTGCCAGATATGACCTCCAGAGGACCATCAAACTGGCCAAAAGGAACTACAGGGACAAAGTGGAGACCAACTACCAGGGTTCTGATCTCAGACGTATGTGAAGCAGTCTACGTACCATCTCTGACTACAAAGGCAGTACGAGCTGTGACATGGGGTTGCCCTCCTCACTAAAAAAAAAAAAGAAAAAAAAAAAGCTAAATACTCATTATGCTCGTTTTGAGGCAAACAACTCCTCCCGTGCTGCTAAACTCCCTGTAGATCAGGGGAGCTACTCCCTAACCATCTCCACGTCTGAGGTCATTAGATGCTTCAAATCCATCAACCCACGCAAAGCACCTGGTCCTGATGGTGTCCACAGTCGGGTCCTTAGAGCATGTGCCAGCCAGCTTGCTGGGGTCTTCACTGACATTTTCAACCTCTCTCTGAGTCTGTCAGTGGTTCCCACATGCTTTAAGAGAATGACGATTGTCCCGGTTCCCGAAGACATCAGCCATCTCCTGCCTGAATGACTACCGTCCCGTCGCACTCACATCAGCAGCTATGAAGTGCTTCGAGCGGCTAGTCAAGTCACACATCTGCTCCACACTTCCCACCACCATGGACCCTCAACAGTTCGCATACCGTCCCAACAGATCCACAGACGATGCCATCGTACTGACCGTTCACACTGCACTCACACACCTGGACAAAAAGAACACTTATGTTAGAATGCTGTTCCTAGATTATAGCTCAGCACCATCATCACTGCCAAACTCATTCCAAAACTCATAGACCTGGGCTTAAACACACATCTCTGCAACTGGATACTAGACTTCCTGACGAACAGGCCCCAGGTGGTGAGAGTAGGAAACAGCTTTTCCTCCACTCTGACTCTGAGCACTGGGGCCCCTCAGGGGTGTGTACTAAGCCCCCTACTGTACTCCCTGTACACGCATGACTGTGCTGCCAGACACACGTCTAACATATTCTTCAAGTTTGCTGACGACACGACAGTCCTAGGCCTTATCACCAACGGCGATGAGAAGGCCTACAGAGACGAGATCTGCGCTCTGGCACAGTGGAGCTCTGACAACCACCTCTGTCTCAATGTCAGCAAAACCAAGGAGATCATCGTGGACTACAGGAAGCAGCAGAAGGGGAGTCACGCTCCTCTTTACATCAACGGAGCCGCAGTGGAAAGAGTCAGCAGTGTGAGGTTTCTTGGTGTCCACCTCACTGAAGACCTCACCTGGTCCCATCACATCAGCACGTCAGCGCCTCTTCTTCCTGCGGAGGCTTAAGAAATTCGGTCTCCAACCCCTTATCCCCACCAACTTCTACAGGTGCACCATTGAGAGCATCCTCACAGGCTGCATCACCGTCTGGTACGGTAGCTGCTCCACCTGTGACCACAAGGCCCTGAAGAGGGTGGTGAGGACAGCCGAGTCCATAATCGGGAATAAACTCCCAGCTCTTGTGGACATCTACCAGACCCGCAGCACAAGGAAGATTCGTAAGATCTAGCTGGACAGCAGTCATCTAGCGCATGGACTGTTCACCTTACTGCCATCAGGCAGAAGGTACCGAAGCTTCCCGGCCAAAACAACCCGGCTCATGAACAGTTTTTACCCGCAAGCCATCAGGCTACTAAACAAAATGTACAGTTAAAAACTCCCACACTCCTACTTTTTCACTAATTCACTTTACACCAGTCACTTTAAATTGTGTGTGTATATACATATACATATATATATATATATATATATATATATATATATATATATATATATATATATATACACAGTGGGTTGCAAAAGTATTCATACCCCTTGAACTTTTCCATATTTTGTCACATTACAACCACAAACATAAATATATTTCACTGGAATTTAATGTGAAAGACCAACACAAAGTGGTATACAATTGTGAAGTGGAAGGAAAATTATACATGAATCAACATTTTTTTTACAAATAAAAAACTGAAAAGTGCGACGTGCAAAAGTATTCAGCCCCCCTGAGTCAATACTTTGTGGAGCCACCTTTTGCTGCAATTACAGCTGCAAGTCTTTTAGGGTATGTCTCCACCAGCTTTGCACATCTAGTGACTGAAATTCTTGCCCATTCCTCCTTGCAAAACAGCTCAAGCTTAGTCAGATTGGATGGAGAGCGTTTGTGAACAGCAGTTTTGAGATCTTGCCACAAATTCTCAATTGGGTTTAGGTCTGGACTTTGACTGGGCCATTCTAACACATGAATATTCTTTTTTTTTAAACCACTCCATTGTAGCTCTGGCTTTATGTTTAGGGTCGTTGTCCTGCTGGAAGGTGAACCTCCGCCCAGTCTCAAATCTTTTGCTGACTCCAACAGGTTTTCTTCCAAGATTGCCCTGTATTTGGCTCCATCCATCTTCCCATCAACTTTGACCAACTTCCCGGTCCCTGCTGAAGAGAAGCACCCCCAGAGCATGATGCTGCCACCACCATATTTGACAGTGGGGATGGTGTTTTCAGAGTGATGTGCAGTGTTATTTCTCCGCCACACATACGTTTTGCATTGTGGCCAAAAAGTTCAATTTTGGTCTCGTCTGACCAAAGCACCTTCTTCCACATGTTTGCTGTGTCCTCAACATGGCTTCTGGCAAACTGGCAAACTGCAAACTGCAAACTTCTTATGGTTTTCTTTTAACAATGGCTTTCTCCTTGCCACTCTTCCATAAAGACCACATTTGTGTAGTGCACGACTAATTGTTGTCCTGTGGACAGTTTCCCCCACCTGAGCTGTGGCTCTCTGCATTTCATCCAGAGTCACCATGGGCCTCTTGGCTGCCTCTCTGATCAGTGATCTCCTTGTTCGGCCTGTAAGTTTAGGTGGACGGCCTTGTCTTGGCAGGTTTACTGTGGTGCCATACTCTTTCCATTTCCGGATGATAGATTGAACAGTGCTCCGTGAGATGTTCAAAGCTTTGGAAATCTTTTTATAACCTAAGCCTGCTTTAAACTTCTCCAAAACCATATTCCTAACCTGTCTGGTGTGTTCTTTGGACTTCATGATGCTGTTTGCTGCCCAATATTCTCTTAACCAACATCTGAGGCCGTCACGGAGCAGCTGTATTTGTACTGAGATTAGATTACACACAGGTGGACCCTTTTGAGTCATTAGCACTCATCAGGCAACTTCTGAATGCAATTGGTTGCACTCAGGGAAAAGGGGGCTGAATACTTTTGCACGTCACACTTTTCAGTTTTTTATTTGTAAAAAAAATGTTGATTCATGTATAATTTTCCTTCCACTTCACAATTGTATACCACTTTGTGTTGGTCTTTCACATTAAATTCCAGTGAAATATATTTATGTTTGTGGTTGTAATGTGACAAAATATGGAAAAGTTCAAGGGGTATGAATACTTTTGCAACCCACTGTATATATATATATATATATATATATATATATATATATATATATATATATATATATATATATATATATATATTATGGCGCATGCATATGTAAATATTGTGTATTTCATTTTATGTTCTATGTAGAGTTATATCCTGATGCCTCACCTCAAGAATTTCTATGTGCACATGTACCAACATGGAGCACAATGACAAATAAACTTGAAACTTGAACATTCTGAATGGGGTTCAGGTCTGGACTCTGGTGATGATCAAATTCATGTATGAATATGATGTCTCCTGCTCTCTGAACCATCTTTCTCTTTTTCGAACTGATAAAATCTTGGCATTGTCATTTTAAAACATATCCGTGCTATCAGGAGAAAAAGATCCATTGATAACCAGGTGCTATATTCAGGTCCTCAGCTGACCTCATTATTTGGGCAGATAACGTTACTGAACCTAGACGTGACTGACTGTGACAACCCCAGATCATAGCACTGCCTCCACAGGCTTGTACATTACACATTAGACATGATGGGCGCTCATTCAAGGGGATTTTATTTTTCAACCTCCCCCCCCACTGTCCTAACTGTTGAAACAACTTGTTGCAACTAAAACACACTAAATCACTTGTACAGTAGTTATCCAATGTCAGGGATACATAGTAGTGGATAGTAGTTTAACCAGTGTATATATTGCTTTAATGTAAAAGTGTTTTATTTAATTAATGAATTTTAATATAGTCATTACAAAATAAATGGGGGGGGGGGCAGCATCGAATAACAATCAGGTTTGATGAATTTACAGTATAGTTGGTTTTCTCCATGGCTTCTGACTTGTGGTGTTCTCATTTGTAAGTCGCTTTGGATAAAAGAGTCTGCTACATGACTAAATGTAAATGTAATTTCATTTAAAGTTTATTACTAAATATCAAGTAACATTTTACAGGATCAGACTTTGTTTTCTGCTGTACTTTTTATGTGGTGGTATTGTGGGTAATGATCTCAGGGGGTTTCTCCTTCTTCTATTAAATGAGAGCTGGGATAGGATCCATCACCTCCATGACCCTTATTCATGATAACAGTAAAATAAATGAAATGTTTTAAATTGTTCTGATGAATTAAGTTCACTGCATTGTGGTTTGTTTAATGAGAGAGAATCCTGAACATGTCATCCAATACTTTATTATTTCGGATTACACTGTATTCACATACATCTTTAACGTTATTAGGATTATAAACAATGACGTAATCTAGAGCAATGTCTTAAAGAAGTGCACCTTCTATCAGTCTTATTTACATCCTGGTGATCCACACAGAGTACAAAGTTTTAACAAGTTTAATACAGAATCTCACCTTCAGTGATGAACTGGATTTGATCTGATGATAATAATGATGATGTGCACAATTTTTTCTTTTTTATTAAAACTATTGGGAGCGCTAAACACACGTACTGCTGCTGTTGTTCTCTTTTCTTCTCTTTCTGTTTATTGACGGTTAGGTTTCCAGATTAGTGCAATACTGCCACCTAATGTTTGAACGCGCTTTAATACGTTATGAAATTGGCTTCTCAAAACTTAGAGGGAACATTTTAAATAAACAGATTAAATATAAAATGTGGAAATAACATTTGTTCTATTTTCAGAGATTGTTCACTTACAGAGTTCTAACATTTAGTTTATGTTAGTCTTTGTTGTTAGTATTTTAGCAGAACAGACGTATGATTTAACCAGCATTACTATGATAGACCTCATACAGGAACACTACACAAAAGGAGAACCGAGAAGAGACACACAAAGACAAGATAAATAGAGTACTTAGATAAATAGAAACTAAGAAATACAAACAGACACAATAAGAGAGACTGTAAGAGAAAGAGAGAATGAGAAATTAAGAAAAAGACAAAGAGAGTCTGACTGAAAGAAACATTATACTGAATTAACAAGAACAAGAATGAACTACACACACACCTGTAATAATCCCATGCAACTCTAGGTTATTATTAATTTGAAGAACTAATAATTAAGTAGTTAGGATGAAAAACATTGGAGAAATAGAACAACCCTGGTGAATTACCAGCAGGATCTTTAATCTAGAGGCGAGTCCTGGATTTATAGAAACCGAGGTAAAGATATCGCTATATAACGTCTTAATAAATCCACAAAATAAAATAACAAATACATCGCTCTTAAAGCGCATGCGCAGTAAAAGCATACCCTCTCCGGCGGATCCAAATCGTGCCTGCTTTCAGACGTCGTTAAAGCGCATGCGCTAACAAAGCCCGTTCGGGAGCTCCAAAATCACATGCGTTCTACGGTGATCCCAAATCCACCTGTTTTCTTCTCTTTTAGAGATTAATAATGCTCTCAGATATTGAACTTCATTCTCAACCCTGATTGACCAAATGTTTTGATGTATACAGTTATGAATAGGAGGGATTTAGCATTTTTTAAGGTTGAGTCTCAAACCAGAGGCATTGGAAAACATTGAGATTACATTTAGGGCTTTTGTTTTTAACCATTAAAACATTTTTCAAAAACAAAGCTGTATCATCTACAAATCGACTAATCTTGTATTTTCTATCAAACAGATTAATTCCATGCAACTAATTATTATTCATCTGAAGAGTTAATAATTGAGTAGTCAGGATAAAAAACTTTGGGGAAATAGGACAACCCTGGCAAATACACCGCTGGATATTTAATCTAGAAGTGAGTCCTGGATTTAAAGAATTTCTATATATTCAAATAAATTCACAAAAATGATCTCCGAAATAAAAGAACAATATAAAAAGAGGAGCGACATGATAGCTTAGTGGTTAGTACGTTTGCCTCTCAGCACTGGGGATCCAGATTTGAATTCCGATCTGGGTGCAGTTTTTATGTTCTCCCCGTGTGCATGTGGGTTTCCTCCGGGTTCTCCGGTTTCCTCCCACACTCCAAAAACATGTATTTAAGGTAAATTGAAATCTCGACATTGCCACATAAAATGTCTGTGGGAGTGAGTGTTCCTTGGCGCTGTGTCCTGGGCACCCATCCCCCCGTGAGTACTTAATCAAATCTAATAACTTTTTAAAAATTTTTTTATCAAAGAACAAAATCGAGCTACCTTCATCGACAGAGTTACAATAATCTAACATATCACTTATTAACCTAATATGGTTATGTATATTTCTTGCCTTAACTAAGACTGATTGGCTTTCATCAGTCCTTCATTTATTCACTCAGCAAAGGCCTGCACCTAAATTTTATAATCGGTACATAACAAATTAATAGATCTCCAAAAAAGAAGATCATTGTTAGGTTTTGGAATTAATGTGATTATCTGTCACACTCGCTTACCTCAATCGGAACGGCTGTGCAGCGGAATGCGCGGAGCCGAAGCGCTTTAACGCGCTGAAGGGAGTCAGACACACCAGGTAGCGGCAAAAAGGTTTTACTTTGTCTGGGCAAGATAATTCATTTTAAAATGGAAATTGTTTTAAATTTAATCTGATATTATGCATAATCTGAAAACTGTTTTTGTTTGTGCAAGAAGCAAGCACTGTGGTAAAGGTTAGATGGTTTGGTCTATATTGAACTTGAACTAATACTAACAGTATTACCAAAAGACAATAACTAGATTTTCTATCATTAAAATTTTTAAAAACAGGAACTCACCCTCACCAGATGCCTTTTAACCACTATGAATAATGCTTGGAAAGTTTTATAAAATTTCTAAATTGGTGCTGATTTTATAACTATGTTTAGAATCTTTATTACTTTTAAGCTCCTATTTAAAGTAAAAGTGAAAAAAAAATTGTTGAGCAGGTAGTCTTGCACTAAGATTTTATTTTTATTTTATACAGTGTTTGTATGGTTTGATTTTGGTTTAATTAGTTTTAAGGTCTCGCGGTTTTACTTTTCCTCAAGTGTAAACTAGGTTGGTTATTATTGCACTCTTTCACTCAGCTTTAAATTTCTACACAGTAATAATCTTTTAAACATCAACATACTGGTTTTGCATTTTGGGCAGCTCATTAAATTAAACTACCACATTTAGCTTTTACTAAACCATTTGTATTTCATAAGTATTTTATCTGAGATTAACTCTGAGATCATTCCTTTTTTGGCCTTAAACATGCTTGCTTGAATGATTTATTTTGGCTTCAAAACAGAGTACATTATTCCCAAGCTACTGGAGTTCCTGTTTCCAACAGACATAAAATTCAGTCCTGATCCCATGTCCTAAACCTGTTCTCTAGATGATCGATGTGTTTCAGAATTAAAAGCGGCTGGATTTAGGGGTGAAACCTGATTCTCTAGGAAACTGGAGTTCCAGGAACAGAGGAAGTGGTGATGGATCTGTGGTGAGGATGCTGATCCTCGGGGCGATGGAGACCAGTCCCTGAGCAAGAAGAGGATGCTTCTCTGGATGTGTCAACAGACCTATTCAGGGTGGTATTGCTAACTCTGCTTTTAGAAAGTGATGACAACGAGGGTGCTGCTGCTGATGACGGAGAGCTGCTGACAACAAGGGAGCTGCCATTGATGACAAGAGGAAAACGATGATGACAACAGGAGGACGACAACGATAAAAGGAACTGATAGAAGGAACTTCAAGAACCGACGAGAGAATGCTCGGACTACAGAACAAAAAGATTAAAGCAGATAGTGACCAGGAGAACAGAACCTTGAAGAATCTTCTGGGAAAGTTTCTGTAACAGTGGTGCAAGGGGGGTGTTATTTTGGGTTTGTGAGTGTAGGGACAGAGACTGTCTCGTTAGGCGCGGTCTCTATTAGTATAATTGATAGATGTTTGTTTTTAGAATTGTGTTTTCAGCCTATATGGCCATGTAATATGTTGGGCACCGTCAAGAGGGGTTTTAGTTAGAGGGGTGTAGTTTAATTAGCGCTATGCCTCCTCAGCATTTAGTTATGTGAACTTGTAAAATTCATATTGGAATTTAGTTGCGTTTAGAATTGAGTTAATTGAGTTGCGATAACATGCAAATTTTTAGAAATGGCAACGTGTAAACTTTGGCTTAAAATTTATGTATAGGGCCGTAGAATTTTTAATTTAAAATTTATTTATGGGAGCATGTAGGTGCTCCCATAGGGGGAATTGTCAGGAATTTTAAATTACATGCACATAACAAGAGTCTCAAAATGGCCGAAAGTTTGTATTCAAACAAAGGACTCTTATGTGTTCCTGCTGCCATTAGGAAGTGGGGTGAGGCAAGCTAGATTCGAACCAAAATACTGGGCTGGGATTGGCTGATTTAAAACCTAGGGCGGTAATTTGTGATTGGCTTAGGCAGTTAGAGTGAGACTTAATTAGACTTAACGGATATATACACAGGTAAGCACTGCGGGGGCGCTCTATCGCTCAGACCCAGAGGCAGATACTGCATCGGAATACTGAGGATGGCAGACCCGCTGTCCAGCGTGAGTTACTGACGGTGTTCATGAAGTTTTCTTTGTTCTCAATAAATTAGTTAAGACGGCCATTTTTGCATCAGGTTGTTCTTTCTGCCTTTTTCAAAAATCAAAAGATCCAACACTGGGATAATGAGAAGCTCTGATTTTTCTAAATTTGATTTGAGATGATGGGCCTTCATCCAAACAGATATGTCGGTGAGGCAGGCAGATAGCCGATTTGAGATAGTGGTGTCGTCAGGGGCAAAAGACAGATGAAGCTGAGTGTCATCAGCATAGCAGTGATAAGAAAAACCATGTGCCTGGATGACTGTGCTCAGTGATGTCATGTATAGTGAGAAGAGGAGAGGAACAAGTACAGAGCCCTGAGGCACACCAGTGCGTACTTGGTGAGAGTTAGAGATCTCCCCATTCCATGACACTTTGAAGGTCCTTCCTGTGAGATAGGATCGAAACTATTCAAGTGTCGGATCAGAAAAGCCTAATTCAGATAGAGTGGACAGTAGAATCCGATGATTTACTGTATTAAAAGCTGCAAAAATGTCTAGCAGGATGAGGAAAGAGAATTGAGATTTGGATTTGGCAGATTTAAGTGAGTCAATCACAGAGAGCAATGCCATGGAGTGACCACATCTAAAACCGGACTGATTGGGATCAAGGAGATTATTCTGATTAAGAAATTTGGAAACCTGTGTGGATACCACCCATTTAAGTGTTTTAGACAGGAAAGGTAAAAGAGAAACAGGTCTGTAGCTCTCGACCAAATATGGGTTGAGCGTAGGTTTTTTGAGTAAGGGTTTGACTATGGCCTGTTTGAAACAATTTGGAAAAGTACCAGACGTGAGAGAGGAGTTAATGATGTGTGTGAGTGCTGGGATGGGATGGAATCAAGGGGGCAAGTAGTTGGGTTAGTGGCAAGAAGAATTTTGCAGATGTCAGATTCTGCAACAGGGGAGAAGGAGGAGAGGGTTGGATGGGTGTATGTGTGAGATGTAGTGTTGTGGAAATGGTGAGTATGAAAGAGTTTGCTGATGCCCTTGATCTTTTCTGTAAAAAAGGTTGCAAAGACATCAGCTGACAGAGAAGTGTTAGGAGGGGGAGAGGGAAGTGTTAGTAGTGAGTAGTTAGTAGGCATGCTGACAGCGTGGAGCGGCTCGCTGACAGCGCGGAGCGTCTCGCTGACAGCGCGGAGCGGCTCGCAGGGCGGATTACTGGGCCGGAGGCTGCGAGGTGGATTGCTCATGGCACGTGAGCATGCAGCATGCTGGCGGCGCTCGGCGGATTACCGGCGGCATAGAGCAGCTTGCGGAGCGGCTCACAGGGCGGATTGCTGGCGAAGCGAAGCGGCTAGCGAAGCAGATTACTGATGGCGCGGAACGGCTCGCGGGGCGGATTACTGGTCCGGAGGCTGCGAGGCAGATGGCGCGGAGCGGCACGCTGGCGGCGCTCGGCGGCGTAGAGCAGCTCGCGGAGCGGCTCGCTGACAGCACGCAGCGGTTCACAGGGCGGATTGTTGCCGGAGCGTAGCGGCTTGCAGAGCGGCTCGCTGACGGTGCGCGCCGGTTCGCTGACGGCACACGGCGGCTCACAGGCGGAGCAGCTCGCTGACGGCATTCGGTGGCTTGCTGGCAGCTCGCTGACAGCGCGGAGCGGTTCGCTGATAGCGCGGAGCAGCTCGCAGGGCGGATTACTGGGCCTGAGGCTGCGAGGCGGATTGCTCACGGCACGGAGCGGCATGCTGGCGGCACTCGGCGGATTACCAGTGGCGTAGAGCAGCTCGCGGAGCAGAGCGGTTCGCTGACAGCATGCGGCGGCTCGCTGACAGCACGGAGTGGCTCGCTGACAGCACGGAGCGGCTCGCAGGGCGGATTACTGGGCCGGAGGCTGCGAGGCCGATTGCTCATGGCACAGAGCGGCACGCTGGCGGCGCTCGGCGGATTACCGGCGGCATAGAGCAGCTTGCGGAGCGGCTCACAGGGCGGATTGCTGGCGAAGCGAAGCGGCTCGCGAAGCAGATTACTGATGGCGCGGAACGGCTCGCGGGGCGGATTACTGGTCCGGAGGCTGCGAGGCAGATGGCGCGGAGCGGCACGCTGGCGGCGCTCGGCGGCGTAGAGCAGCTCGCGGAGCGGCTCGCTGACGGCACGCAGCGGTTCACAGGGCGGATTGTTGCCGGAGCGTAGCGGCTTGCAGAGCGGCTCGCTGACGGTGCGCGCCGGTTCGCTGACGGCACACGGCGGCTCACAGGCGGAGCAGCTCGCTGACGGCATTCGGTGGCTTGCTGGCAGCTCGCTGACAGCGCGGAGCGGTTCGCTGATAGCGCGGAGCAGCTCGCAGGGCGGATTACTGGGCCTGAGGCTGCGAGGCGGATTGCTCACGGCACGGAGCGGCATGCTGGCAGCACTCGGCGGATTACCAGTGGCGTAGAGCAGCTTGCGGAGCAGAGCGGTTCGCTGACAGCATGCGGCGGCTCGCTGACAGCACGGAGTGGCTCGCTGACAGCACGGAGCGGCTCGCAGGGCGGATTACTGGGCTGGAGGCTGCGAGGCCGATTGCTCATGGCACAGAGCGGCACGCTGGCGGCGCTCGGCGGAGCGGCCCGCAGAGCGGTTCGCTGACGGCATGCGGCGGCTCGCTGACGGCTCGAATGGGATGCAAATTAGTCCAGATGGCCTAATGGGATGCAAATTAGTCCAGCACTGCCATTTGGCAGTCTCTGGAAGAAGGAGTGTAATGAAAATGCTGGGAATACTAGTGTTAAAGAACGGTACATTGCTTTCAATTCTGGCAACAGGGCCATTTACTGTTCAGCACGTTCCAACCTGAAACGGGGCATCAGGATGGCAAAGGATGACTACAAAAGGATGATTGACGAACATCTAGAAAGCAACAACACAAGACAAGTCTGGCAGGCAGTCACCTCACAAACACCTCACAAACTAAAAAAACAATCGTGAGATAACAAGGGGTAATGCTACACTGGCAGAGGATTTAAACGTCTTCTTTGCACGCTTTGAGGAGCCGCAGGGAAACGTCATATTGCACCCTACTGTCAGCAGTAACACCCTTACTGTGAAGGAGGATGAGGTAAGACGCACACTGAAGTCTGATGATATCACTGGGTGTGTGCTGAAAGACTGCGCTGAACAACTTTCTGAGATTCTCACTAGGATCTTTAACAGGTCACTTTCACAATCATCCATTCCAGCCTGTATGAAATCCTCAATCATAGTTCCGCTACCAAAGACATCACAGATTAACAGCCTTAATGACTCCCGCCCAGTTGCTCTAATACTCTATTGGTCATTGGTGCTATTGGTGCTTTGAAACTGGTCAGAAATCATATCCTTTCATTTCTTCCATCCAACTTTGACCCGCATCAGTTTGCATACAGGGCTGGCAGGTCGACAGAGGACGCAGTGTTCACGGCTCTTCATACAAACTTGAACCACCTGGAGCAGCAGGGACTCATCTCTGGAAACGACGAGACAGCCTACCGGGATGAAGACTGTCATTATGGTGCACAGATAACAATCTAAGTCTAAATACATCAAAGACGAAGGAGCTTGTCATAGATTTCAGGAAGGTGAGAAAATACATCAAACCAATATTTATCAATGGGGACTGTATAGAAAGAGACAAACTTTCGCTTCCTGGGTATTAATATCAAGGAGGACCTAACCTGTGGTGT
This sequence comes from Corydoras sp. C115, assembly GCA_019802505.1. Classification (NCBI taxonomy): domain Eukaryota; kingdom Metazoa; phylum Chordata; class Actinopteri; order Siluriformes; family Callichthyidae; genus Corydoras; species Corydoras sp. C115. The sequence goes on along the minus strand of JAFMOC010000387.1, from coordinate 198,544 downwards.
GAACACCAAAAAACTGGCAAAGAAGGCACAGCAGAGTCTCTACTTCCTGAGGACTCTCAGGAATAATAACATCAATCAGAGACTGCTGGTGTCCTTCTAGCGTTCCACCATAAAGAGCATCCTCACTCATGTGTGTGTGTGGTTCTCCCGCTGCATTGCAGCAAAGAAAAAAGAACTACAGAGGATTGTGAGGTCTGCAGAAAAGATCATTAGATGCTCTCTACCCACCCTGGAGGATCTACACAGCTCTCGTTGTCTGCAGAGAGCTCATAAAATTATTACACAGACAATTAGACAATTCTCACCCCGGTCACCATCTCCTAGAACTGCTACCATCAGGTAGACGTTACAGAGCGATAGAAACAAAAACAAACCGACTCAAAAATAGCTTCTATCCAACCGCTGTTCGGGCACTAAATGGCACATTGTAAACTTTCACATTTATAACAATTCACTCAGTTCTGTACATTTTTGAATGTACAATATGAAAGCAACGTGCAATATACAAATACTTTCACTCAGTTTGTACAGTTTTATACACTCTTGTAAATATTTTTTTTATTTTATTTTGTAAATTGTAAATTATAGTGCTATCTTTTTGTGTAAATTTTAGTGTGTGATACTGAAAAGTATGGCACTTTAATTTCGTTATACCTGGTATAATGACAATAAAGATGTGAATGTCAGTAACAAAAAAGTCACTTTTGAATAAACAATAATATTGTTGATGAATTGAATTAATACTAAAGGGATTACTTTACATGCCTTTTTAAAACCAATACAATGACAACAATTAAAATGAACATTTTCAATAAAGAATGAAAATTCCAAAATATTTCCCTAACTGTAAAGGAGATGCTAGGAGAAATACACCCCTGTCATACTAATCCTTTCGAAATATTGACTTCCTACCAACCGTGATTGCCTATTTTTTCATATAACTGATATATGAAGGGAAAAATTATGTTGAAATGCCATTTTTCAAAAAAAAATTTGAATGTGGACATTTGATAGTTTAATTGGAATCTTACTAATTTCAAAGTCACATTTTTCAAATAATTCAACACCTCCCAGATGGCCACAAGAATATGATATCACATTGAATTTTGTTGCATAATCAAGGACTTTAGCCATTTAGTCCTGAATGTACTGACCATGGTGGAACCTCTCACATGGTGCAAACACATATCAGCTCAAACCCACACGCCTGTTCTACAGGAGGCGTCTTTAATTCAAAAATAATATAGTATAAATATAAAATGAGGCAAAGTTTCAGAACACTACTGGTGAGATGATTGAAGTTCTTTATACTTTTTCGAAGTTTGATGAAAGTTTCCAGGTCCATGTAAAGTCCGCTTATGTCACAGTATTCAAATAATTCAACAAATAAAGCTGAACACTGCAAAACGAAATCATTTGATGGTTTACCATGATTTATCGTGACCTGTAGAGGAAGCTGTTACCAGTGATCAGCTGTGCATCGGAACTTGATTTAAATACACTGGCCTCCCCTCTTTTCTCCTCTCAGTGCTACTGTTACTTTTAATAATCCAACTTCATATATATTATATGTATTTACAGTGAAAATTCTACTATGTTATATTAACAAATTTTTATGAACATTTTACCAAGTGGGCAGCACGGTGGCTTAGTGTTTAGCATGTTCAAGTTAATTGAGTTCTCCAAATTACCCCATATAGAGTGTGTATGCGTGCGTGTCTGTGTGAGTGGGTGTGTGCCCAGCGATAGATTGGCGCCCTGTCCTGGGTGTATCTGCCCAGCGCCTGAAACGTTCTCCCCTGGATGGGCATGGGGAACCCCACCGCGACCCTAATATAGGATAAAGCGGAAGATAATGAATGAATGAATTAATTAATTCAAAATATATTAATACAAATGTTTACCATAGTGCATTAGCCTTTAATCGAAAATAAAATACAGACTTCATAGTGCATTTATATTTAGCAAATCTCTAAACCTTATTTAAACTATATTGCACCAACCGTTGCTACATTTTCAAAACTTAACCTTAAATATTAAATTTATTTTTCTTATATACTTCCTTTAGCTCAGGGTGATGTCGCCAAATTGGCCCGCGTGTCGTATTTCCAAAGTACCTTGTTAAGTTTCACAAAAAATCATTACAAAAGAAATTCGTTCCAAAAGAATACAATTTCATTTTACACTCCTTGCAAACAATTGTGCTTATGTCGAGCTCTCTTTTCCCCGGGACATTGTAAAATCCAAAGTGTGCTCAAACACTAGCTTTTAGATCAGATTAGTTTATAGATTGGTGCAACTCTGCCATCTATTGTTTGTGAAGACGTATATGTATTGAAGCGTGTGAAGACGCGCTTCAATACATATAATTAAATTGACTTTTCAAACCTTAGATGAAGTGTCATCATTTTAAATAACCTGATTTAGGCCCCATTCCATACAAACCAGTCCTCAACACGTGTAAACGCATGACTAACGTGATGTTCCCACGTCGACATGCCTTTATACAGGCCTTTGTGTATAAAGTTGCAGTGTATAAAGTTGACTCTGACCATCATCACCGCATCTGGGGCAAATTCACAATGAGGCATATTCACAATGGGGCAAATTGGGTGGGCGTGTTGAATGGGCGTGCCCAAAGGGGGAATTGAAGGGATCAAATTTAAAGGTCTATACACAAGGTACTTGATGTTCAAGGGGATGTGCGCATTTGATAATGAGATGGGGCAAGCTAGCTGGCTGTAGCACAAGACATATTTGTTTTAGAACCTACCGACCACTGGCGTCTGGCAGATAAAGCTCAAGGGCACTGAGCGGTATTGAGCTCCCCCAGATAAGGGAAGGAACGGTGCACACCCCCCTCACAGAACTCCTTTGACAAGTTGTTTTAGAATAAGCAGAACAAGGGATGGTTTTTACAATAAATAGAGTCAGCAACTAAACTTCGAGGCTCTGTCTTGGAGAGACTGGTGTGGTGCTAAGATCAGAGCCGATCGCGATCTTGGGCTTAACTTGGAAGAACACACTGCTTTGACTCGGTTTGTCATAAATAAACCGCTTGATTCGAATAACTCTGAAATCAAATGTATTGCAGTTTTTGACGCCTTCAGAAAAGGTTCATCAAGGAAGTTTAGATTTCCTAACAGTTGACTTTTGACTTTAGATTATAATATAAAATACATAATAAATGGATACAAACAGACACAAAACACATTTGTATTGGCTCCATTAAAATACAAGACCTGATATGTATTATATAATACAGAGGAAATGTAAAACATGTTTAAGATGAACACAATTAATTTAAACTTTATTTCTATTTGAAACCTTATCCAAACTCATGGTCACTGATCTATTAATCATTCAAATTTAAATAAATGAATAAAACCTGACCTCCCATAGATGAACTCTAATGATCCCACATTTGCAGATCCTCTATTACAGAAGTTTCATCATAAAATCAAATCCACAATAACAACTTCCTGTTTTCTCAGTGAATAAAAAGAAACATCAGGACTTCTATATTTATAGAACAATATAACAAAGAAAGACTACTTTATAAAACGATTTTAAAATTCTAAATTTTTTACATCATAACATTAAATCTTAATTTACAGATGAATTTATTATTAATAGCACTTATGGTGTTTCTGTATATCTTGGAACAACACAGCAGCTGGTTTAAACAAAGTCTTTTATAAATTCTTATAAAAATAAAAAGATAATTAAGGTTAATAAAAAACAAATGAAAACAAATGTTTGTAAATCAGTAAAAACAGATCATTTAGTATTTAGAAAATAGGATCTTATATTCTTTCTCCTTCGACTACGTCCTAAAAGGTTCTTGAAAGCAGCAAATGTGTTTTTATAACACTTCAAATCTGGAGAACTAAAGTACTGAACATTCTACCTTATATTTTACACAGTAATTCTCTTTTCAGTTGGTAATGTTGAGCAGTTATTTGAAATTGTTTTTTTTGCCAATGATTTGATTTCACACAATGTTTACAAAACATTTGGATCACACCTGGTGTCACACCCCCTGTCCGCTGTGCGTGGGGCATCACTGGATTATTGAATAGGCACGCTCATTGTCCCGTCCTGGGGCTCAACCTCCCTTTGGGATTATTTAAGACGCGGGATATCGCGGGACACACGTGCCGGAACGTCTTAGGTTAAGTGTAAGACCGGGTTGTTGTAAGAGCTAATTGCCCCTGTTAACACTATCTGTGTTCTCCATCCCAGTGACCTGGCTATCTTCTCCAGAGCTCGGATTTTTATTTACACCAGTGCACCTGCACCAGGGCTGACGGTTCCCTAACTCGCGGACTCCGCTCCGTCCCTTTGTTTGTTATCTGCCGCAGTTTTTGTTCTGGGGGGAGCGCTGCGCGCCACTCGGGACTGCAGCGCATATCCCACAGCATTGTCAAGGTTTTTTTTTAAGCTCCTGTGGTGCATAGGTGGCTGTTACGTTATTTAATAAACTGGTGCTTACTCCGAACTCAACCCGTCTCGCCTCCATCCTTCGCCAACATGACACCTGGCTACTTCAAGTTGGAATAAGTTTCTTTTCCTGTGTGAATGCACTGGTGTCGTTTCAAATCCTTTTTTCGAGAAAAACTTCTTCCACACTATGAGCAGGAAAAGGGCTTTTTTCCTGAGTGAATGCATTGATGTTTTGTAAGACGACCCTGTCGAGTAAAACTCCTTCCACAATTTGAGAAGAAATAGGGTTTTACTCCTGTATGAATGCGCAGATGTCCTGTAAGACTACTCCGACTAGTAAAACTCCTTCCACACTGTGAGCAGGAATAAGGTTTTACTCCTGTATGAATGTGCAGATGTCTTGTAAGACTACTCTGATTAGTAAAACTCATTCCATACTGTGAGCAGGAAAAGGGCTTTTCTCCTGTGTGAATGCGCTGGTGATTTTTAAGATGACACAATTTAGTAAAACTTATTCATAATTGTGAGCAGGAATGCGTTTTTTCTCCTGTGTGAATACAATGGTGTTGATTAAGGTGACTGTTGTGTAAAACCCTATCCACACTGTGAGCAGGAATATCGTTTTTCTCCTGTGTGTATACGCTGATGCCATTTAAGAAAACACTTTTGAGTAAAACTTTTTCCACATTCTGAACACATGAACAATTTTTCTTCTATGTGAATCTGCTGGTGTTGAACAGAAGTTCTGTATACTGTATGTACATTAGAAGTCTATTTCTTAATTCATGTACTCATACAGAGGTTTGGTCTGGTTTATTATTCATCACTACTTGCTGTTGAAAGCCATCTTGCATGCCTTTTATAGCCCCATCAATTTTCTTTCCATGATCCTTTAAAACAAAAAAATAAACAGGCATCACGATTTTGTCTGCAAATACAATATTTATACTCAAACTCAAATGTCATAATTCTAGATTAGTAATTCACACCAAAACCCCTAAAAATAGAGAGAGAGAAACTCCTCTTTGCTCTTTATCTTTTGAGTCTATCAGGGACTGTGATCAAGAACCACTCTTCTAGATAATGTATAGTATTTTACTAGTCAATTAACAAGTTTTTGCCAGTTTAAATAAATGTAAATACTTAAAACTATCTGCATCACACATCTGTTATAATGTACATATGCAACCACAGTTTTGGATGAGAGAAAAATAAATTCTGTTACATCGCACGTTCTAATGCCATTTGCTGGATCTTCAGATATGTAGTGTAGCAGACCAAGCAAAGGTGTAGACCTCCTTTTTTCATGTGTGTTTTATAGGATACTTAATTCTGGCACAAGGGAGTGATGTTCTGAGTCTGCAAAGAAGAGTTGGTCTTAGGACACAGATCAGGTAAATGGTATCACCTTTGTAGGAATAATTTCGCCAATTATCTCTCCTCCCTTTGACAGTGGAAAGAGGTCAGAAGCAGGCAGAGGGGAGAGAGAGCTTGAGCCCTACAGAGGGAGATTTACCTGTGATCTATTTAAAACACGATACTGTAGACCAGTATATGATTAAAAAAACCTTGTTGAATTTGAACCACTGAACAAAATCTTAAAATATATCCTTGCCACCAGAAGAGCTCCATTGATGGAATAATCTGGTGGATCGATATATTCAGGTCATCAGCTGACCTGGGTTTAGCAACGTTATCTGCCTAAAAAATGAGATGTGACTAAGTATAGCAACCCTTGATCATACAACTGATCACACAGGCTTGTACATTAGACATTAGGAATGATGGGTGCATCACTTCAGCCACCTCTCTTCTTACACTGATGCACCCATCATTCTGAAAAAGAGTAAATCTGAACTAATCAGAACATGACCGTTAATTCTTTCTTTGCTGGTTAGCCTCACTGACAGGTGGTTTTCTTAAGGCTGCACAGCTGTTTAGTCCCTATCCGCTAAGTTTACCTCACACTGTGGATTTGGAAATGTTCTTACTTTCACCATTATTGTTCTGACCTCATTAAAGAGTTCCCCTTCTTCAATTAGACAGACAGATGACTCCCATAACACACAGGTCAGATTTGGTATTTATTCAAACTGACAGCATGCTAAAGGTGTAAAACTAAGTGAAGAAACAGAATAAAACACACAATCAGCATAATATTTGTAATTGCTACAATATCTAATACACATATCCAAGCATACAACCTACAAATAATCTAGCATGCTATACTAACTAGCTTAATATGTGAAAAGGTGAGTACTTTAATGCAGTTGCAAAATAATGCAAAATATACACATCATATATTTATACAAACAATATCCTTCAAAAACACTCACAGACGATGCTTCTACGAGAGATTTCAAAGGAGGATGAGCTTAGATTCGTCAGCCACACAGTTCACCATGCCCAAACTAGTCTGACTGAAACAAAGATTAAAGATGACTTTCTCTATGTGTCACATGACTACCATGAGTTCAAAACACTACCTAGTGGTAGGAGGAGGAACTAACACAATAATTACATATAAAATGAACTCGGTCCAGAATACTCCCCGCCTGATATCTAAAAGATGCCACTTTTAACAAGGGGAGTTAAGGAACAATAAACCCTAGCCAGTCTCTGGGGAGGGGAGTAGGACGGTCTCTGAGACAGGTCGCAGAAAGGTCTTGTTTGACCCACCCCTTGCAGTCTTGATCTCCACCTTCCTTACCCTCCCATCTGTGCTAGGGAGGGTCTTGATGATGATGCCCATGGGCCAATCGTTTCTCTGCAACTGATCATTTTCAGATTGGATAACATCCCGTTTTCAGATTGCGTTCCTCCTTTTCCCACTTCCTGCGTCTCTGCAGAGTGGGGAGGTACTCAGTCCTCCATCGATGACAAAAGGTGTTGGCGAGGCTTTGGACGTACCTCCATTGTTTGCCGTAGAGGTCCTTCCTGTCAAATTCAACTTTAGGGGAGGAAGGGCACCAACCTTCTGTGTGAGAAGTGTCGCGGGTGTCAGGATGAATGGGGAGTTGGGGCCTGTGGACACAGGAACCAGAGGACGGGCGTTCAGGATAGCTGAGACCTCCGCCATGAATATAGTCAGGACCTCATGTGTGAGCCTAGCTGGGCCGACCTTCAACAGCATAGAGTCCAGGATACGCCTTGTCAGTCCAATTAGCTGCTCCCAACTGCTCCCCATGTGTGAAGAGTGTGGTGGGTTGAAGATCCATTTACACCCATTGTCACTGAGATATCTTTGCACCTCCTTGTCACTGGTCACAGAGTCCATCTGCAAGTCCTTACAAGCCCCAACGAAATTGTTGCCACAGTCGCTCCTGATCTGTTTTGCTGGTCCCCTGACTGAGAAGAACCGTCGTAGAGCGTTGATGAAGCTTGAAGTGTCCATTGACTCCAGTATTTCTATATGTGTGGCCCTGGTGCTCATACACGTAAAAAGCGCAGCCCATCTTTTGCTGCCAGCCAGTCCTCCTCTGGTCTGCCGTGCCGTGACCACCCATGGTCCAAAGACGTCCACACCCACATATGAGAAGGGAGGATCCGCACTGAGGCGGTCTGCAGGTAAGTCAGCCATCTTTTGAGTCTCCATCTTCCTGCATAGCCGTCTACATATGAAGCAGTGATGGATGCTGCTGATGCGCCATTTTCCCACTGATAATCCACAGGCCTGCCGCTCTCACAGCACCCTCGGTGAGGTGACGTCTTTGGTGCTGGACTTGCTCATGATAATGTCGAATGAGCAACGTTGTGACGTGGCTCGGCCCAGGCAAGATTACAGGACTAACCTCTCTTCCATCCAGGTTTGCTTTGGACAGGCATCCTCCAATTCTGAGAATGCCAGCACTGTCAAGGTAAGGACAAAGGCTGAGGAGTGGGCTTTGTTTAGGAACAGCTATTCCTCCCCGAATGCATTCCAATGTCTCTGTGAAGGCATCTTGTTGGCCAGTATGACGTTTCTAGCTTCCTCCAAGTCTTCTGTGGGACAGGGCCCTTCATGGATGTGCCAACCCTTGCAGCCGTTCCTGTGGGTTGTCAGGAATTTTAAATTCCTTATAGATGATGAGAGTTCTAAGATGGCCGAAAGACAAACAAAGGACTTTGGATTTCCCGCCACTAGGAAATACTGGGCTGGGATTGGCTGTTTTAAAACCTAGGGCGGTAATCTGAGATTGGCTCAATCAGTTAAGGGGCGGGAACTAGACATAACAATATATACAGGTAACCCGGGGGTTGACTCTCTCTCTCTCTCACTCGGACCTGAAGGCGTACTTAGCACCTGAAAGCTGAATGGGCAGACCGCTGGCCAGCGTTACTTCCTGACGGTGTGCAGAAAGATTTCTCTTTGTTCTCAATAAACCAGTTGAGAACGGCCATCTTGCTTCGGCGTGTTCTTTTGCCTTTCCAAAAATCATAAAGATCCTAACAGTGTGAAGGAGTGTGCAACATGCACGAGTCTAGCAACTACTCGATTGAGTGACCGCCAGCTGGAGAACCTCTCAAAATGCATAGGGCCAAGTTCGTCCTCGGTAACCCTGGTCAAGTGACAAGTGATCTGTGGTCGGACGTCTGAGTCAGAAATGGGGTCGACCAAGTCAAAGGATCTAGGAGTAGGTTTGACTTCAGTTTATATCAACAAAAATGGTGGTCCACACAGCCATGTGGTGCGAGTTAGGCTGCCTTCTGGGGCTGCTCGTGAGCTGTAGTCAGCAGGGTTTAGGCAGGAGGGCATGTAATTCCATTGCTTAGGGCTTGATGACCTCCTAATGCGCTGCACCCTGTTGCTCACGTAGACATAGAATCGTCTTGATTCATTGTGGATGTAGCCTAGGACCACCTTGCTATCCGAATAGAAGGTTACGGTGTCAAAGATGGTGTCCATCTCATCCACAATCGCATCTGCAACCTCTACCGCCAGGACCGCAGCACATACAGTAGCTCAAGCCTGGGGACAGTTGTTTCTGGACGTGGAACAAGCTTTGCCTTGCCGAATACGAATCCCACCTCCACATCACTGCTCGCATTGGTTGTCCTCACATAAGCAACAGCAGCTATAGCAGTAGTGGAGGGGTCGCAGAATACACACAGGTTCTTATTGCCTGCTTGGCAGAGAGAGATGGAGGTGCATTGGCGCGGGATCTTGAGCTGTTCAAGCTCCTTCAGAGAGTCCCTCCACAGCTTCCATTCTCTGTACCTTTCCTCAGGGAGAGGGGCATCCCAGTCGCATGACTCTGTGGTGAGCTCCCTCAGTATGGACCTTCCTTGAATGATTACTGGGGCAGCGAAACCTAATGGATCAAACAGACCGTTTACCGTGGACAGGACCCCATGTCTCGTGTAAGGCTTCTCTGTGTCGGCAACTCGGAAGGTGAACACATCATCCGAAATCTCCCAGCTCATCCCTAAACTCCTCTGCATGGGAAGGGGGTCTGTGCTGAGATCCAAGTCTTTCATCCCCTTAGCCAGATCGTCAGGAGGGAAGGTCTTCATCACAGCCACCCTGTTAGACAAGATCTTGTGAAGCCGGAGGTTGGAGAGGGCCAGCATGTCTTGAGTATTGTGAAGAAGAGTGATGACTTCCCCCTCTGAAGGAACAGACAGAAGGCCATCGTCAACATAGAAATTCCTCTCAACGAACTGCCTAGCCTCTACGCCAGTGGTTCCCAAACTTTTTTCAGTTCTGTACCCCTTCAGATATCTGACCTCAAGCCAAGTACCCCCTAATTACACGGCCTTTAAAATGTGTTTGTAAACACTGCACACATCAAATAAAAATAATATGCAACTGTTATTCACCACCAAATAATGTTTATTAATAAATGTTAGCATTATTAAGCAACACAATTACTTTTATAGGCTATGAATTATCAAAACATTTAGCCTGTGTAGAATGAATAATTTGCAAAACATTTTTATGGTGGATAACCAAGTTATTCAACATACAGTGTATTTAATTAAACTCACCACAGCTTTAATGAGAAGGATGTGCTTGGAAAGATGCACACGGCTCTGCAATGTTTGGCTTAATTTGAGTCTTAAATCGTTCTCAACACAAAGCCTTGCTCTGTATTTTGTTTTTATATTTGTCAGAGCTGAGAATCCACTTTCACACAAGTATGTTGTAGCAAAGGGCATCAAAGTCTTTACAGCACGTTTGGCTAACGCAGGCTGTTCTGTGACCAGTCCGATCCAGAAATCAGGCAGCGGCTTCTGATTGAATTCAACTTTTAGGGATCCATCTGTTGCTATTTCAATGAGACTCTCCTGTTCCGCTGTCGGTAAAGCTTCAGGCATAGAGCTGAACGGGTGACGTATCCAACTATCTGATCCATCAGATTCAGGGAAGTACTGGCGTAACTGGGAAGCCAGCTCACCAAGGTGTGCCGTAATGTCACGTTTCACACTCATACTCAATGTGAGTTCGTTTCCAGACACAGTCATGTAGCAATGGAAAAACTTCTGTTTTGTTGTTGCCCATGCAGTTTATCCAGAGGTTTAACTTCTTTATCATGGCTTCAACTTTATCTTGGACATTAAATACAGTTGCTGAAACCCCTTGTAATCCTAGATTTAGTTCGTTCAGTCGAGAAAATATATCACACAGGTACGCCAGGCTTGTGAGAAACTCTTCGTCATGCAAGTGTTCAGACAGTTGAAAATGATGATCAGTAAAAAAAATCTTAAGTTCTTCTCTAAGTTCAAAGAAACGTGTCATTACTTTGCCTCTGGACAGCCAGCGTACCTCTGTGTGTAGTAATAATGTCTCATGCTCACTGCCCATTTCACTGCATATGCAGTAAATATGCAAGAGTTCAGGGGCCTGGCTTTCACAAAGTTCACCATTTTCACTGTTGTGTCCAAAACATTTTTCAGGCCAATAGGCATTCCCTTGGCAGCAAGAGCTTCTCTGTGGATGCTACAATGGACCCAAGTCGCATCAGGAGCAGCTGCTTGCACCCGTGTTACTACACCACTGTGCCTCCCTGTCATGGCCTTTGCACCATCAGTACAGATGCCAACACATTTTGTCCACATTAGCCCATGCACATTTACAAAGTTGTCCAGCATTTTGAAAATTTCCTCTGCTGTTGTCCTTGTCTTAAGAGGTTTAAAGAAGAGCATGTCCTCCTTAATTGTCCCTTCATAAATGTGTCGCACGTACACAAGGAGATGTGCCAGTCCAGCCACATCAGTTTACTCATCCAGCTGTAGTGCATAAAATTCGCTTGCTCGTATGCGCTGTAATAACTGATTTAAGTCGTTCTCCGCCATTTCAGAAATACGCCGAGAAACTGTGTTATTTGATGAAGGCATTGTTTGTATCGTTTTTTTAGCCTTTTCTCCCAGCATTGTTCCAACCATATCTGAGGCGGCAAGTAATATCAAGTCCTCCACTATAGTGTGTGGTTTGCTGGTTTTAGCCACTCTGTAACTCACCATAAAAGATGCTCTTAGTCCGTTCTTGGAATCAGTGTCATTCTCTCTTAAGCAGCTCTTACTGGTAGAAAGTGATCTCAACTGGCACTCAAATGTAGCAATGTAGCTACATATTTGCGCCTTTTTGTTTCTCTGTCCGAGGCGACGGGCTTCCCCACACCACAAGGCTCCACATCCCGCTCCAAAGTCTGCTCCATATCCCGCTCAGCCCGCTCCACATCCGAACCCCCGTCATGCCATGCAGCTAGCAGGTTGGCTAGCAGATGTACTGCTAACATATTGGTTTGACGTATCTCTTCTATTTGAAGAATTGTTTGGAGCGTTGTTGCTGGCAGGTTCACCTCCTGCAGTAGGCTGGCTGGTAGTGGCTGTCAGTGTCGTTCTGGATTTGCATATTTTCTTTTTTAACCATCTATCCATCTTTTCTCAGCTCCGACAAGAAGTTGAGCGAAGGCTGCTTTGATCGACAGGTGTCCCATCAGCGAGTCACGCCTATATTCACACCCTTCTAATTTGCCAGTGCAATGATTTTGCTGACCACTTAATGTTAGCATATTCATGTATATTATTTGGTAAAGTGAGACGGCACTTCAATCTATTTCTGTGCCAGTGTATTCTGGCTGTTATCACCTCCGTTTTTTTTTTTTTTTTAACTTAATTTTCTCAACTTTTCTCACGTACCCCCTAAGTCCCTCCTGCGTACCCCCGGGGGTACGAGTACCCCACTTTGGGAACCACCGCTCTACGCCATACTCCTCCTCTCCCTCTGCAGCAGCTCTTCGGAGCCCGTATGTGGCTACGGATAGTGACGGGCTATTTCCAAAGACATGTACATGCATCCTGTACTCAATAACGTCATCATTCAGGTTATTATTGCGATGCCAGAGTAAGCATAGAAAGTTCCGATGGTCCTCACATACGACAAAACAATGGAACATCTGCTGGATGTCAGTCGTCACTGCCACTGGCTCCCTCCTAAACTGCAGCAGTACCCCGAACAAACTGTTGTTCATGTTTGGGCCCGTGAGGAGGACATCATTGAGGGACACCCCTTGGTGTTGTGCACTGAAGCGAATACCACCCTCACCTGTACAGGTTTCTGAGGATGGTATACCCCAAAAAACGGTAGATACCAGCAGTCCTCATCTGGTGGTAAGGGCGGTGCCACTTCAGCATGTCCATTCTCGAAAAGCTTGCTCATGAACTCAGTGAAATGTTCCCTCCTCTCTGGGCGTTTCCTGAGAGTCCTGATGACTGTAGCGAGCCGCATCCTTGCCTGCTCAGGGTTGTTTGGCAGATGCTGGCGTTGGCTGCGGAACAGGAGTGGAGCCTGCCAGCTGTTGTCATCACACTGTTTCAGTTCCTCCTCCATAATTCTCAGGAAAGCAATATCTTCCATGGATGGACCCATCTTGTCATCGTACTTTGTGTGACAGAAAATGGACCTCCCCATGTGTCTCGTTTTGTCAATTGACAAGGACAGCTGAGACTGAAGGCTTCTGGAACTGGGAAGTGGGGTTGAGCTTCTCTTTGATTTCGATCTTGTTGAGACAGGGACACGGGACACTGGAACGTCCATTCTCAAGAACGTAGGTTCTGTAGGTGTTCACAGGCGAGGGTACATGTGAACTATTAATACACACATCCCCTACTATCACCCAGCCGAGGGCTAATCGCTGGGCAAAGGGAGCGTGTGGGGGGGGCATTTCACTGTTCAAGGACCTTGTGCGCATGGTACATCACAGCAGCTGGCGTGGAAATCTCCGCCCTATTATCAGGAAGTTGATCGCACTCAATGAGAGTGGGCAGAGCTAGGCTGGTCTTTTCATCAGCTGACTCCACGATGAACCCCCTGGCTCTGCGGCCCGCCACCTCTGACACACCTGCACAGGTTTTGAGTGTGTAGGGAGAAGTGTTGTTGGTTACGTTGAACATCTCGAAGAACAATGACCTGGCTAGTGACCTATTAATCTGGTCATCTAAGATGGCGTATGCTCTTGTCTTCTTCTCAGGTTGGTCTCTTGGGTATACGTAGACCAGACTGATTCTGATTTGGCACATGACTTGGTAGTCGCGCTGTCTCCACAAACCTCTGTGCAGATCGAGGTAGTGACTGAAGCAGGAGTAGATTCCTCTCCCTCCCCGCCATGCTCTTCAGAGGAGTTGCTAGCTGGCTTTTCCGACCATGGTGCAGGACCGGCATGAAGGGCTGCAATGTGCTTATCGCTTTTGCATTCAGAGCACTGGATGGTAGCCTTGCAGTCCTTAGCTTGGTGGGAGGTTGAAGAACAACGGAAACATATGCCATTTTCCTTAAGGAAGGCCTTACGCTCATCCAGCCGTTTTGCTCTAAAGGCTCTGCACTTAGGTAGGGGGTGGGGCTTTTTATGTATGGGACACTCTTTATTTAGGTCATCTGAACCCTTGGTCTCATTCCCCTTGGTAGGATTAGGCATGGCTATAGGGGTTTTCGCTGACCTAGGTGATAATTTCTCCCCTTTAGGTGGCGTGTAGCTAGGAGCTGCGGCAGCAAAGCTCGGATCATTCCTAATCCTTGCTTGAGCTCAAATGAAGTCGGCGAACACGGTGAAGGGCGGGAAGATGGCGTGGTGTTGTTCTTTATACTTCGTACTGTGCACCATCCACTTCTCCTGTAGGTTGAATGGCAATTTCTCCAGGATAGGGTTAATGCCTCGCGCTGTGTCCAGGTAAGCCAAGGCAGGCAGGAACCCATCCTCCTTGGCCCCCTGTATCTCCAGGAGAAGGTCACCTAGTTCTCATAGCTGCTTGGGTTCTTTATTGGAGAATTTGGGGAACCGTTCAAGCTTGTTAAAGAGAGCCATCTCCATGGCCTCTGGTGATCCATAAACCTCCTCTAATCTTCGCCAGACCATACTGAGGTCTTCACTAGGGCGGTTGATACAAACTGACCTCACTCTCAACCTCAAGCTACTTAATCAACAGGTCAAGTTCCTTGCTAGGCTTCAGACCCAGATCTTCAGTGGCATTAAAGAAGGCAGACCTCCAAGCCCAGTAGTTTTCGGGTCTGTCATTGAACCTTGTGAGTCCAGCTGTAAGTAGCTCACGCTGAGCTAAGAACCTTCCCAGCACTGATGCATTTGCACTGGATTCTTCTCCCCTTGGACAGCTGTCATTGAACCTTGTGAGTCCAGCTGTAAGTAGCTCACGCTGAGCTAAGAACCTTCCCAGCACTGATGCATTTGCACTGGATTCTTCTCCCCTTGGACAGCTGCAATCTGCTGTATCGAGTTTGGGCGTCCAACGGTTCTTTGGTTCAGATGATGAGTGTGATGCAATAAATCTACCTTCTCTTTTAGGTGGGAATTGCTCTGGCGGCCATTTTGAATAAGCAGCTGTTGCGGTTGACGTCGTGGCTTTCACAGACGGACGTTGACTCTCACTTTGGATCGGTAGCGGTTACGTTTCATAAAAAACGGTCAGAAGTCGGCGGTTTCATTTCATAATAATTTAATGTGTTTTACTGAATAGACAGTGTAAAATATCAAACAATGAAAATATGGACGATAGCAACCCGTTGCTATCCCCCGAGAGCTCTGCCCGAAGTCCTCTCGTTCGTCCATTTAAGTCCTTCAGGAGGGTGTGACCTGCTTCTTCTGTGTGTGCGCCCCCTCCAGCTCATGTTTACATTGACCAAAACATCTCTATCTTCAAACCCATCTGGTCCTGCATTCTGCCCCCCTCAGGGGTATGAATTTATGACAGGTTCTTGTTGACTGTCCCATTATTCAAAACTCTCTGCTGACCCTGCAACAGGACATTCATACTCTTTCCCATGTTCATTCATCAAATAGTCATTTTCTCTGTTCCCTGAGCTATTCAACTCATCATGAGTTTTACTTTACATTATTACTTTTACTAAATTACTTAAAAGTATTATAAAAACCTAACATAGCTCATGACGTATTCGAGAATCATCATTAGAGTTGAGGTTAACAGCTGCTGAGGGACTAATATCAGCCTTTTTATCCTGCTCTGGATCGTCTGTGCACTCATTAAATTTCACATAAGCAGTGTTCTTGAGCATATTTCCTTGTTCTCTCAGCTGAATGATAGGATGAGCCTTGGTCAAACTCACAAACTCCACTGAGCTCCCCCATAGCTGCCGAATTCACTGCCGATTCCAATATATCAGCTTCAGCACAAGGGGCGTCAGCCTCCTTCTCTTGCTGTATGGCTTCCCAGGTGGCATCAAGACGCATCTCCTCTACCTTGAGCTGAGCCAACACTCTTGCCCATGCAGCTTCTGTTTTAACTCGTGCTTCCAATGCAGCCAAGCTAGCTGCAGATCTTACAGAGTGCTTTGATGATTTCGATGTTTTAGATGAGCATGAACACTCTGACCTTGTTTCATAATTCTTATCTTCTGTTGCTGACATCTTGGAAAGATGATGTAGAACAGGCAGGATATTTTACTCACTGCTGTAGAAATCACTGTTGAGTCTTCGCATCTATTTAACAAATATCTGTTATAAAAAAAAAAAAAAAAAAAAAAAAAAAAAAAAAAAAAAAAGGGGGGGGGGGGCGCAGCTTCGAATAACAATCAGGTTGATGAACTTACAGTATAGTTGGTTTTCTCCATGGCTTCTGACTTGTGGTGTTCTCATTTGTAAGTCGCTTTGGATAAAAGCGTCTGCTAAATGACTAAATGTAAATGTAAATGTAAATGTAATGTACTGTTAGTCATTGCTATTAGTATTTTAGCAAAACAGAATTATGAGCCTTACTAAGATAGACCTCATACAGGAACATAGTAAACAAAAGTAGAACCAAGACAGAGACACACAGACAAGATAAACAGAGAAACCTAAAAAGACAGACAAGACAAGAGAGACTAAGAGAAAAAGAGAAAATGAGAAAGTAAGAGACAAAGAGGGTCTTGACTTTTTGTGAAGGTGAAACTCAACGTCTGAGACATCTGAAGAAAACTGTCACCATCAAGATCCTGAAGTAGAAAAGAAGAAAAGTTTGGGGGTTAAATTTGAGTTTTCTTTCACTATCATCAGTAAAGTTTTAACAAACACTATTCCATCATGGTGATACACAGTATGTGATAAGATAAAACAATATAAGAAAAATCTTTGTGATTGTTACTTTTACAAGAGCAATGAAATTGCAGCATGTGTGTGTGTGTGTGTGTGTGTGTGTGTGTGTATATATATATATATATATATATATATATATATATATATATATATATATATATATACAGTGGGTTGCAAAAGTATTCATACCCCTTGAACTTTTCCATATTTTGTCACATTACAACCACAAACATAAATATATTTCACTGGAATTTAATGTGAAAGACCAACACAAATTGGTATACAATTGTGAAGTGGAAGGAAAATTATACATGAATCACATGAACATTTTTTTTACAAACAAAAAACTGAAAAGTGCGACGTGCAAAAGTATTCAGTCCCCCTGAGTCAATACTTTGTGGAGCCACCTTTTGCTGCAATTACAGTTGCAAGTCTTTTAGGGTATGTCTCCACCAGCTTTGCACATCTAGTGACTGAAATTCTTGCCCATTCCTCCTTGCAAAACAGCTCAAGCTCAGTCAGATTGGATGGAGAGTGTTTGTGAACAGCAGTTTTGAGATCTTGCCACAAATTCTCAATTGGGTTTAGGTCTGGATTTTGACTGGGCCATTCTAACACATGAATATTCTTTTTTTTAAACCACTCCATTGTAGCTCTGGCTTTATGTTTAGGGTTGTTGTCCTGCTGGAAGGTGAACCTCCGCCCCAGTCTCAAATCTTTTGCTGACTCCAACAGGTTTTCTTCCAAGATTGCCCTGTATTTGGCTCCATCCATCTTGCCATCAACTTTGACCAACTTCCCGGTCCCTGCTGAAGAGAAGCACCCCAGAGCATGATGCTGCCACCACCATATTTGACAGTGGGGATGGTGTTTTCAGAGTGATGTGCAGTGTTATTTCTCCGCCACACATAGCGTTTTGCATTGTGGACAAAAAGTTCAATTTTGGTCTCGTCTGACCAAAGCACCTTCTTCCACATGTTTGCTGTGTCCTCAACATGGCTTCTGGCAAACTGCAAACGGGACTTCTTATGGTTTTCTTTTAACAATGGCTTTCTCCTTGCCACTCTTCCATAAAGACCACATTTGTGTAGTGCACGACTAATTGTTGTCCTGTGGACAGTTTCCCCCACCTGAGCTGTGGCTCTCTGCATTTCATCCAAAGTCACCATGGGCCTCTTGGCTGCCTCTCTGATCAGTGATCTCCTTGTTCGGCCTGTAAGTTTAGGTGGACGGCCTTGTCTTGGCAGGTTTACTGTGGTGCCATACTCTTTCCATTTCCGGATGATGGATTGAACAGTGCTCCGTGAGATGTTCAAAGCTTTGGAAATCTTTTTATAACCTAAGCCTGCTTTAAACTTCTCCAAAACCATATTCCTAACCTGTCTGGTGTGTTCTTTGGACTTCATGATGCTGTTTGCTCCCCAATATTCTCTTAACCAACATCTGAGGCCGTCACGGAGCAG
Source organism: Corydoras sp. C115 (assembly GCA_019802505.1). NCBI lineage: Eukaryota > Metazoa > Chordata > Actinopteri > Siluriformes > Callichthyidae > Corydoras > Corydoras sp. C115. The sequence continues at coordinate 180,111 of JAFMOC010000387.1, read as the reverse complement.
CTGTATTTGTACTGAGATTAGATTACACACAGGTGGACCCTTTTGAGTCATTAGCACTCATCAGGCAACTTCTGAATGCAATTGGTTGCACTCAGGGAAAAGGGGGCTGAATACTTTTGCACGTCGCACTTTTCAGTTTTTTATTTGTAAAAAAAATGTTGATTCATGTATAATTTTCCTTCCACTTCACAATTGTATACCACTTTGTGTTGGTCTTTCACATTAAATTCCAGTGAAATATATTTATGTTTGTGGTTGTAATGTGACAAAATATGGAAAAGTTCAAGGGGTATGAATACTTTTGCAACCCACTGTATATACAGGAATGAGAAATTAACTATATACACAACATTGCACCGATTTCTTATTAATGTGATAAATTAAACACATGGATTTGACAAATGAACGATGAAAAAATTACACGTCCTGAAATTAATTGCAGCAGTATTATTGTGAGTTAAAGGCCATGACGGCTTTAGGATAAAAACTGTTTTTCAGGCGGTTTGTCCTGCTTTTCATAACCCTGTATCGCCTATCTGATGGTAGTAGTTTGAAGAAACAATGTTCAGTGTGTGATGGGTCCTATGAAATGGCTATAGCTTTTTGGCGGCATCAAGAGATGTAAATATGATGTAGAGTAGTGAGAGCTCATCCAATTGTTTTCTATGCTGACCTGATGACCGAATGGAACGCTTTCCTTTCTAACAAAGTGCAGCTTCTGTCCCACACACACAGTCCGTATGTGAGTATGTTCCCTATAGAGCTGTGATAGAAGGCTCAGAGCAGATGTTTGTGGAGATGATTGTTTCTGTGGATTCTCAGAAAGTACAGTCTCTGTTGTGCCTTCTTTAGCAGCTGTCTGGTGTTTGCAATCCAGGTCAGGTCATCTTTTAGCTCAATGTTCAGCAAGCTTAATAATGGTCCCACCAACAATGGTTGTGGCTGGAAGTCAATTTTTCCTTCCTAAAGTCAATGACCAGCTCCTTAGTTTCTTTGGAGTTTGAGGGGGATGTTATTGACTTCGCACCACTCTGACAGCTGCTCCACCTTTTCCCTGTATGCCAGCTCGTCCTCTTTGCCAAAATGAGCATGACCAATATTGTATCATCCGCAAACTTGATGACCTTGTTGCTGTGGTGGATGGTAACGCAGTCAGATGTATAGAGGGTGTAGAGTAGTGGGCTGAGCACAACCCTGTGGCGTCCCAGTGTTTAGACTGAAAGCAGTAGAGATGTGAGGACCCAATCTGACCCTCTGGGAGCGACCTGACAGGAAGTATCCAGCTGCAGGTAAGTAATGGGAATCCCAGATCCCAGATATGCACTGAGGAGTGAAGAGCTACAGTTTATTTTAAGCTTCATTAATGTTCAGTACAAATAATTAACTTCATGAAACAGTTTTTAATGTTAAACAAGTGACTCTTATCTAAGTTTTGTGTTTAAAAGTAATTTAAACTTTTGATATTTTAATTTATAAACTGCATTCTGAAAAGAGAGTATTCAAGTGTTTTATTTGTCATTCCAACAATATAAAGTACTGTACAGTACATGTGGAATGAGACAACGTTCTCCAGGAACAAGGTGCTACATAAAAGCTAATACACAACCAACACAAAGTGCACACGTACAAAAAGTGTGTGCAAACACAAGAATCCCAATGAATATAAGACAATACACAGCACAATAAACATCCAGGTAATTGAGAGGGAACAGTGCAACAGACAGTATGCAGTAAACACTTAGTATGTATGTATGAAAGTGTCACTTGTACCATCTGATTAATCTACATGCTGCCAAAGTGTGAAGCAGTGATGTTAACAGTGAAACAGATGTTGAATCACCAGATGATGACGGGATACAGCAGGTCTGTGGAGTGACACAGCACATGTTCAACACTCCACACACTACAAACACACTCTGGACTGTGTACACTGCTTTTAGAGCAACAACCAGCCAGAGATTCAGATTTACCAGAACAATAGATTATGTTCATGTTACACAAAGAGCTTCAAAATACCCAGAATCCTATTCTGTTCTTGTACTATGGCAATATAACACTTGGTCATTTGGTCTAGATATCACTATTAAATTATTATGATTAATGGAATTTGGTGATGGTAAAATTCTTCCAACAATAGTCGGTTGTAGACTATTTTTATTTAAATGATTAAAATGGTGCCCCTATAAAAGGTCTTAGTTGCGTTCACCTGGTCTTAGCCTTCATTTCCCCCTGCCCTTCCGGATCACAGCTCAGCTATGCGTATTACTCCAGCCCTCAGTTCTCTAGGTAAGTTCTCACTAATAATTTAAGTGTCACTGGACAGTGAGTGATTTTACCAAATCTCCAAGAGATGATATGATTGAATTAGAGATTGACACAGTTCTATCGGGCTTCTCTAAAGAAGGTCTATACTTACACAGTATTTTTGGACAGAAACCAACCCTCTTATCCCAAATGATGTGATGAACAAAACATTCTAGTACAAAACTAAAATGTGTAAAGGTGTAAGTTAGAATGTGTAACATATGAGATTTAGCCACAGCATGTTGACACCTGGGAAAGATGTGTAAATATATTTTATATACAAAGACACGGCTGACTAATGTCTCAAAATCCTAACACCGCCACACAGACACTGTGCTGTAGAATGATTGGGTTTAGATGCATTTGCAATTCTGTAAACCTGCAAATACATCTGAAGTTAAGTATTCATTTATTATTCAAATGGAAAATGACAAAGCTCCTACTTTTTGTATGGAATTCTGTCTATAACACTAAAAATGTGGAAGAACATTTATTTTCAGGAGAAAACTCACAAAGTTAATCCAAGGTTTTGTTTATTGATCACAGATGAGGAGAGTCAGTTTCACTGATCAGAATGTGAATTTAGATTTTACAATTCATAACAAATGGTTACAAATAGAAACAAAACACATTTGTATTGGTTTCATTAAAATATAAGACCTGACATAATATGTAATAAAGAGGAAATGTAAAAATGTTTAAGACTAAAACTAAAAAGGTTCATTTAAACTTTGTTCTAATTTGAAACCTTATCTGAACTCAAGGTCACTGATTTATTAAACATTCAAATCTAAATAAATCCCTCTATGATCCCACCCTGAAACTCTAATGATCCCACATGTGCAGATCCTCTATTACAGAAGGTTCTTCAATCAAATCCATAATAACAACTCTGTTTTCATAGTGAATGAAAAGAAACATCAGGACTTCTGTATTTAATAAAACAATATAAAAAAACAAATTCATTCAAAAACAGTTTTAAAGTAAAAAAAAAAAATATATATATATATATACAACAAACACTTTTATTAATTCTTATAAAAAAAAGTTAGAGAATAAAGGATTGTAAAGGTTTGTAAAAGTGTTTGTAAAACAGTAAAAACACTGTTTTTAAATAATTTAGTCAATAGGATCTCATAAATTGTTTCCCTTCCACTACGTCCTGAAAGGTTCTTGACTGTTCCAAAGGCAGCTTTTGCTCTAAGTAACATGTCCAAAGTTAATAAGAGCATCTGCATTAATAGATGCATCATGGACATTGTAATGGTGGCCTCCGTCATCTTGCTTGTTTTCAATATTGTATTTTCTTTTCTACTAAAAGCTTATGACACAATGTTTGCAAAATGTTTGCATTTGGATAAATCCCTGGCTACTATGAGCTGGAATAAGTTTTTCTTCCAATGCTGTGAATGTGCTGGTGGCGTTTCAAATTATTTTTTTGAAAAAAACTTTTACCACACTGTAAGCAGGAATAGGGTTTTTCTCCTGTGTGAATGCGCTGGTGTTCCTCAAGACTACGTTGACTAATAAAACTTTTTCCACACTGTGAGCAGGAAAAGGGGTTTTCTCCTGTGTGAATGTACTGATGCATTATAAGTCTACTGTGATCAGTAAAACCCTTTCCACACTGTGAGCAGAAATATGTTTTTTCTCCTGTGTGAATACGCTGATGTACTATAAGTCTACTTTGTTGAATAAAACCTTTTCCACACTGTGAGCAAGAATATGTTTTTTCTCCTGTGTGAATACGCTGATGCAATTTAAAGCTACTCTGTTGAGTAAAACTTTTTTCACACTGTGAGCAGGAATATGGTTTTTCTCCTGTGTGAATGCGCTGGTGTTGTTTAAAATGACTTTGTTGAGTAAAACTCTTTCCACACTGTGAGCAGGAAAATGTTTTTTCTCCTGTGTGAATACGCTGATGCACAATAAGACTACACTGTTTAGTAAAACCCTTTCCACACTGTGAGCAAGTATATGGTTTTTCACCTGTGTGAACACGCTGATGCACTATTAGAGTACTCTGTTGAGTAAAACTTTTTCCACACTGTGAGCAGGAATAAGGTTTAGCTCCTGTGTGAATACGCTGATGCACTATAAGACTACTTTGTTGAATAAAACATTTTCCACACTCTGAGCAGGTATATGGTTTTTCTCCTGTGTGAATGCGCTGGTGTTGTTTAAGATGACTCTGTTGAGTAAAACTCTTTTCACACTGTGAGCAGGAATATGTTTTTTCGCCTGTGTGAATACGCTGATGCACTATAAAATTACTCTGTTGAGTAAAACCCTTTCCACACTGTAAACAGGAATATGGTTTTTCTCCTGTGTGAACACGCTGATGCACTTTAAGACTACTCTGATTAATAAAACGCTTTCCACACTGTGAGCAGGAATATGGTTTTTCTCCTGTGTGTATACGCTGATGCCGTTTACAAGAACCGCTTTGAGTAAAACATTTACCGCACAGTGAGCACATGAATATTTTTTCTTCTGTGTGAATGCGCTGGTGTTGTTCAAGGTGAAACTGTGGAATATAACTCTTTTCATACTGTGAGCAAGAATGTGGCTTTTCTTCTTTGTGAACACCCTGGTGTCTTAGAAGAAGACCGCTAAGGGAAATTCCTTCCATACTGTTTGTCGGAATATTTTTCTTCTCTTCTGTGGATGTGCTCATGTTCACTCTGTAAAATTTATTCCTGTAGGCAGAAAGATCTTTTTTCTTTTATGTAATTTCTACACAGTTAAATAAATATTTTTCAGACTTTTGAATGTGTTCAGATTGCGGTAAAATAGTGTTATTGTGGTCACAAGGCAGCCAGTTCTGTTCATACTGTTTGTACGTTGGAAGACTGTTTCTTAATTCATGTATTCACACAGGGGCTTGATCTAGTTAAATATTCATCGATACTCGCTGTAGAAATTCAAAGAAAGAGTTCATAGTTTGTGGATACTCCAGATTCAGCAGATGTCTATTAACATGATAAAGCTGTATGGTACATCTGTGAGGATGTGTAGGACAATAGCCTTCACCAATACAGCCACAATGAAAATCTCCAGAGGTAATTCTTTAGAGCATATTAATCCATCTTGCACCCCTTTACAGCCACATCAATGTTCTTTCCATGATCCTTTAGAAAAAATAAAAATAAACAGGCATCAAGATTTTGTCTGCAAATAAATATTTAATCTCCAACTCAAAAGTCATGATTCTAGATCAGTAATTCACAACAAAACTTATTTGAGAAACCCCTCTGTGCTCTTTATTTTTTGGGTCTATCATGGACTGTGATTAAGAACCACTGTTCTAAATAATGTGTTATACTTGAACACATTTTTTCCAGTTTAAAAAAATTCAAATACATCAAACTATCTGCATCACACATCTGTTATAATGCACATATGCAATCACAATTTTGGATGAGAGAAAAAGAAATTCGGTTTTGATTCTGTTGTGACCTGATTAAAACACAATACTGTAGACCAGTATATGATTGTGTCCATTTAACCTTTTTTTGGTGAAACAAAGCCTTTTTGTTTGCACCACCCGACCATATCTGGTGTCATGCCCACAAATTGATTACAATCATTTCTACAGTAAGACAATATATAGAACATATAAATATTTTCTCTTGGAAGACACTGGACTTGCATCTTAACTCCAGGCAGTTTAAAATATCTATGAGTGCTTGCTTCTTTTCTGATGTGGCTGCTGTATTGTAAAAACTCCTCGGCTAATTTGTTTTGTTGTAAAAATAACTGATAAAATCTGATTTCAATTCTTAACGTAGGTGTGCAAGTATAACATGTCAATTAATATAGATAAAATCATTTCAACTGAACTTTTTTCTAAATCAAGATAAGTTCACAAAAAAAAATCATATACTCTAAAATATGTAATTAATTAGAAACATATCAGTAAAAATGTGATTTATTTTGATTTATATTTGATTACATCGAGTATGAACTAAAGATCGGGCAGCACGGTAGCTTTGTGGTTAGCGTTGAGAGGACGTTCGCCCCTCAACGCTAGGGATTCCCAGTTCGAATCCCCATCTGGTTGGAGTTTCCATGTTCTCCCCGTGTCCATGTGGGTTTCCTCCAGGTTCTCCGGTTTCCTCCCACAGTCCAAAAACATGGATGAAGTGAATTGAGTTCTCCAAATTCCCCCATATAGAGTGTGTCTGTGTGCGTGTCTGTGTGAGTGTGTGCCCAGTGATAGATTGGCGCCCTGTCCTGGGTTTATCTGCCCAGCGCCCGAAACGTTCTCCCCTGGATGGGCATGGGGAACCCCCCCGCGACCCTAATATAGGATAAAGCAGAAGATGAACTAAAGATGGATGGATGAACTAAAGATATACGATGTTTTGTCTGGGCAATTTCATTTTATTAACTTATTTACATAAAATTCTGTATTTCAAATCTAAACCACATTCCAAAAAATGTTGGGACAGGTGCAATTTAGGGCTAATAAGAAGATTAAAATAACAACATATTCAACATAAAAAACAGGTTGAATCTGTAACAAGTGAACAAGTAAAAAATAAAAAAATAAAAAAATCGGACAACACTCATAATATCAGTTATATTTATTGACCCATGTGAGCATGCTGAGGAAGGCCTAATGGTTTAAATGTTCCTGTTAGTGAGTCAATAAATGTAATTTATATTACTGTATATGAGTTCTGTCTGAATTTCTTTTTAGTTAAACAGCTATATAACAATGTGAGATCATAATGATGTTTCAGTATAAAAGGCAGTATGAGGAACAAAGAGTGGTATAGCAGTGGTTTTTTTTTTTTTCTATTTTGATGGGTTGGGATTTAAATCCCAAATCCACCAATGTAAGGCTAATATAAAATATATAAACTGAATGGTTAAAAAAAGTGATCACACAATAATATTTGGCTCGACTGTTTTAGCTTTGATTACACCGCACATTGTGGCATCATCTCCAGAATCTGCTGCAAAGCCACAACATTTATTTATTTATTTATTTTTTATCTTGTATCAATATTGGGGAATTTTAAGCACTGCACAAAATCTTCACCAGCACATTCCAAACATTTTGAATGGCACTGAGGTCTGGACTCTGTGGTAACCAAATTTAAGTTTGAAAATAATGTCTGCTGCTCCCTGAACTACTCTTTCACTTTGTGAGAATGATGCTTCATGAGCAGTCATTTTAAAATATATCCATGCCATTAGGAGAAAAAGATCCATTGATGGAATAACCTGGTGTTTTGGTATATTCAGGTCGTCAACTGATACATTATTATATCTGATTACAGTGCATTTACATTACTCTTTAAAGTTATTAGCATTATAAACAATAACAGCATCTAGAACACAGTCTTAAATCTAAAATACATCAGTCTTATTTATTATCCTGATAATGCACACATAGAAGAAAGCTTGAATATGTTTTTGTAAAGAATCTCACCTTCAGTAATGAACTGGATTTGATCTGATGATAATAATGATGATCACAACTTTTTTTTCTTTTTTTATTAAATCTCACGGAGCTCTAAACACACGAGGTGCTACTGCTGTTATTGTTCCTTTTCTTCTCTTCCAGTGTATTGGCGGTTAGGTTTCTAGATTAGTGCAACACTGCCACCTAATGTCTGGAAGACGCGCTTCAATACATATATTGGCTTTTAAAACCTTAGGGAGCTTCATCATCTTAAATAAACTGATTAAATGTTGGAATAACATTTGTTCTGTTTTCAGAGATTGTTCTCTTACAGAGTTATAACCTTCAGTTACTGTTAGTCGTTGCTATTAGTATTTTAGCAAAAGACTCATGATTTACCAAGTCTTACTAAGACAGACCTCATACTGGACCAAGAACCAAGACAGAGACACACAGACAAGATAAACAGAGAAACTTAAAAAGACAAACAGACAAGACAAGAGAGATTGTACGAGAAAAAGAGAGAATGAGAAAGTAAGAGACAAAGATGGTCTGACTGAAATAAACATATCGAGAGAGAGTTTTCTGCAGGATGTTTTGTGAAGGTGAAACTCAACGTCTGAGTACATCTGAAGAAAGCTGTCACCATCAAGATCCTGAAGAAGAAAAGTTCAGGCGTTAAATTAGAGTTTTCTTTCAGTTTCATCAGCAAAGATTTAACAAACACTTTTTCATCATGGTGATGTTATGTGATATGATAAAATAAGATAAGAGAAATCTTTATTGTCATTGTCACTTTTACAAGAGCAACGAAATTGCAGTGCCTTCGATTCAAAGAGATGTTTAAGTGAATAAAAGAAAAGAGAATAAAAACAAAAAAAAAAAAAAAACTATCATATATATATATATATATATATATATATATATATATATATATATATATATATGTGTGTGTGTGTGTGTGTGTGTGTGTGTGTGTGTGTGCGTATATATATATATATATATATATATATATATATATATATATATATATATATATAAATGATTGGTGCCCTGTCCTGGGTGTATCTGCCCAGCGCCCGAGACGTTCTCCCCTGGATGGGCATGGGGAACCCCACTGCGACCTTAATAGAGGATAAAGCGGAAGATAATGAATGAATGAGTATGAACCAAAGATATTTAATGTTTTATCTGCCCAACAGGTGCAATTCAGAGCTAATAAGATAAAAAAAAACCTACATATTCAACATATAAAAAACAGGTTGAATCTGTAAGCAGAAATGAACAAGTAAAAAAAAAATTAGGACAGCAAAATATCAATTATATTTTTTGACCAATGTGACCATGCTGAGGAAGGCCTAATGGTTGAAATGTTCCTGTTATTGAGTCAATAAATGTAATTTATATTACTTTATTTAGTTCTGTCTGATTTTCTTTTCAGTTAAACAGCTATATAATAATGTGAGATCGTAATGATAATTCAGAATTTTTTCTATTTTGATGTGTTGGGATTTAAATCCGAAATCCACCAATGGCTAATATAAAATATATAAACTGAATGGTTAAAAAAGTGGTCACACAATAATATTTGGCTCGACTGTTTTTAGCTTTAATTACACCGCATATTCGAGTGTGGCATCATCTGCACAAGCTGCTGCAATGTCACAACATTTGTTTTTGTTGTTTTTTTCCAAGATCTTGTATTAATAATGGGGAATTTTAACCACTGCACAAAATCTTCACCAGCACATTCCCAACATTTTGAATGGCATTGAAGTCTGGACTCAAACCAAATTTAATGGTAACCAAATTTAAGTTTGAAAATTATGTCTCCTGCTCCCTGAACTACTCTTTCACTTTTTGAGAATAATGCATCATGGGCATTGTCATTTTAAAATATATCCATGCCATCAGGAGAAAAAGATCTATTGATGGAATATTCGGTATATTCAGGTCGTCAGCTGACCTAATTTTTTAGGCAGATGACATTGCTGAACCCAGACATGAATAAGTGTAGCAACGCCAAATCATAGCACTGCCTCCACAGGCTTGGCCATTAGACATTAGGCATGATGGGTGCATTACTTCAGCCACCTCTCTTTTTGCCCTGATGCACCCATCATTCTGAAACGAGTAAATCTGAACTCAACAGACCATATGACCTTCTCTTCTTTTTTTTTACAGGGTGGCCTCACTGACAAGTCTGCACAGCTGTTTAGTCCCAATCCCTTAAGTATACTACACACTGTGCATGTGGAAATGTTCTTTCACAATTAAATTAAATATCACTGAGTTCTACTGTTGTTTTTCTACCAAATGTTTACATGATTGCCGATCACAATAATTTAAGGCTTTTTTTTTCTGACCACAGTCCTTTCTCAAACATGATGCCCCATCCCGCCCTAAATGTTTATAAATTGCTGCAGCTAAAACATAATCATTCATACAGCAATTAGCCAATAAGTGGCCCTTAGCTATTTGCTTAGTTAAATCAAGTGTTTATATTGTTTTATTTAAAAAAGTTTAAATAATAAATTTCATATAATAATTTTATTTTAAGTTCATTACTAAACACCAAGTAACATTTTACAGAATCAGACTTTGTAGTAATTTACTTTTGTTTAGTTTGTGGTGGTATGTTGGCATTGTGGGTAATGAGCTCACCTAGACTGGTAACAGGTCCAGGCTGTTTCTCCTCCTTTTTTTGAATGAGAGCTGGGATAGGATTGATCACCTCTATGACCTTATTCATATTAATGGTCGAAATAAATGTATATTTATTTTTGTTGTTTTGCTGAATAAAGTTCACTGCGTTGTAGTTTGTTCAAGGACAGAGTTATGAGAGAATCCTAAACATATAATTTTATACTTTATTACTTCTGATTACAGTGCAGTCACATTAATACTTAAAGTTATTAGCATTATAAACAATAACAATAACATCTAGAACACAGTCTTAAATCTAAAATCCATCAGTCTTATTTATTATCCTGATAATCCACACATAGTATAACGCTTTAATACGTTTCATTAAGAATCTCACATTCAGTAATGAAATGGATTTGATCTGATGATAAAAAATGATGTGCACAACTTTTCTTTTTAAATTAAATCTCGCAGACCTTTATCACACGAGGTGCTACTGCTGCTATTGTTCATTTTCTTCTCTTCCTGTTAGGTTTCCAGATTAGTGCAACACTGCCACCTACTGTTTGGACGACGCGCTTCAATACATATCAAGTTGGCTTTTCAAACCTTAGAACAGGGGTGCACACACTTTTCTGGCCCGAGATCTACTTTTCCATTGGACAGGTCATCGATATCTACCCGGGTTAATCATTTTTTAAGGGTTTTATATTGAAACCTGTTGCGTTCAAATAAGAGGCCAGGAGCCAGCGGATGTTCCAAAAAATATTTAATGCGTAATACTGAAAATACAGAGTAAATATCAAACAATAAAATATGGATGATAACAACTTGTTGCTATCCTCCGAGAGCTCTGCCCGAAGTCCTCTCGTTCGTCCATTTTAAGTCCTTCAGGAGGGCGTGACCTGCTTCTTCTGTGTGTGCGCCCCCTCCAGACAACAGTCTTTGTTCATGTGTACATTGACCAAAACATCTCTATCTTCTAACCCATCTGGTCCTGCTTTCTGCCCCCTCAGGGATATGAATTTATGACAGGTTCTTGTTGACAATCCCATTATTCACAACTCCCTGCTCCCCCTGCAACTGGACATTCTTACTCTTTCCCATGCTCGTTCATCACATAGACAGTTCATCTGTTCCATGAACTATTCAACTCATTATGAATTACAATGTATTACTCCTAAATGTTATACAAAACCTTACAATTCCCCTTACAATGCAGAGGTTACTTCATTCCTCTGAAAAGACTGTGTCTCTTAGAGGTTCTTCTGTTCCTCCACGTAGGTCCAGTGCATATCAGTACATTTCTAAACAATTAATCTAATATTCTCCTTTATGGTGTATGCTTTTATGAAAATGTGCGGTGTGTGTCACAGAGCATAGTTGTTGGTTTTCTTGATCTTGGAGACTGTCCATGTCTCCTACCAGACCATTACTCATCTGTGGTCTTCGCTCTGGGCCCGAAACTTATGACTATGTAACCGTGTTTCGCTATAGGAAAAGAAAACAAAAATAAATTTTAGTACAGGTTTTACAGTTCAATAATCAATACCTTGCCTTTTTGGCTTGATGAGTCAACTTACCTAGTACAAATTTTCAAAAGTATCTAGCTCATTCATGCCTAATAATGCCTGTTCTTCCCTCAGGACCATCTGGAGGTTTTCTTTAGCGAACGCCTTCTGTATAATTTTATCCACCATGTTTCTAATACATGGTATACAGCAACAACCACACATTGCTACTATTGCTATTGAAATCATTACTGATGTTGCTAAACTGATAATTATTATCTTCCAGCTACCAAACATTTTATCCATCCATGCATTAAATTGATTATTAATACCACCGTTTTCCTTAAATTCTTTACTTAGTGAGATTAACCCTTGCAAGGCTCTAGTAATTGATCCATCAGGGCTTGTGTTATTTGGGATAAAAGTGCAACATTGTTCCCCGAACATTTTACAAACTCCCCCTTTTTCAGCTAATAAGAAATCTAAGGCTATTCTATTTTGCCATGCCATTAAACTAGTTTTATCTAATTGTTCATGAATCCCTGTCACCGCGTCTCTGGTATAATTTACAAATCTCTGTTGGTTATAGAAAATGTAATTAATCCAGTCCACATTTTTATTAATTGTTACCCACCAAAAAATAATACTCTCAAATCCAGCTGCAATCTGGTGCCTTAAACTCATCAGGAACTCCCCTAGGAACTCCTATGACATCAATATACACATGAGGATCAAATGACCCCTTTGGCAAAGTGACCCCTCTCTTACTCCTTTTACTCACCTCGTTTGTTTCTTTAATACTGGCTATACTGATTGGTACAACCAACTGAATCAGAGCACATTTCCCACTCCATTCTTCAGGAAGCATGCTCCTCAAGACAGTCGGTTTGCACATCCACCAGATGTCACCACGTCCTTGCGTGTGTACAAACAGGCTGGAGTCATAACCACTGATTGAGACAGATATGTTCACATATTCCTTACACCATGAATTGTACAATTCGCCCACCTCTACCCTGTTTTTTGTTCGTGCTTCTCCTCTCAAAACAGGTATAGTTACCTTTTTTGGGCAAGTACCTCGGTGGTGTAGATCTTCCACTATTTGTTGGAAACAGGAAACTGACTTTGCTGCAGTTGGGACCTATTTTATTAGTAAAGAGTGAGAGAACACACTTTAATCCAGGTTCATCATTTTTCATATTCAATGGAAACGGCACGGAGAACAGATTGGGGCGAGGATTAGAGCATACAAGGCAATTTGATTTTTTTATACTTTGGACTGAATATATCATCCATTTTAACCATAAATTATCTTCTACAAATCCTGTTTCTATTGCTATAGTTTCTGTCAGTTCAGTGATATTTAATAAGGTCACTAATTCACTACTTTTCCCTTTTTTTTACCACATTCCACCCTTAGTGTTGTCCATTTTTGTTTTGAACTTTTGCAACCATGATTTCCTATTACTAGAGTATAATTTGAACATATTACACTTTCATCTATTGTCAATACCCACGTTTCTCGTTTTCTCTGATCTTTAGTTAACCCCATTTTATTATTTTTCCGATCTATTACTTTACAGGAGGATGTCCATGCTGGATATGACCATGCTATATCATTCCCCTTACTACCTGGAAATTTCCCTTCCTCCATGACTGTTTTTGTTAAACACCCAAATACCTCACCGTCTTCTAAGTCTATGCCTAATGAACTTGTAGTAAAAGTAAATAAATTATCTTCCCCTTTTTCTAGCCAGATGGCCTGTTTTGATGATAACTGTGATGTTGTTAACCCTATACCATAGTATAGGGTCAACAAAGAAATCCAAATCATTTTTAGCTGAGTGTAAATTTACTGAATTGTTTTAAATTTTTACTCAGCTCCTTTAAATTGATCTCTAATTTCCTCCAATTTACGTGAAGGCTCAGGAGCGGGTGTACAATGTGTAAGATGGTGCCAGGCTGCCACTTTTTTACCTTTAACTTTAACCGCATTTGAGGTTACCTCTGCTACTTCATACGGTCCGGACCATCTAGGATCAGCCCACTTTCTCTTGTGGACTTTTATCCTCACCCAGCTTCCTGGAGTAATGGGGCTTTGATCTGTCCCGTCAGCGTCAAGTTCAATCCCCCTTTTTTCGGTGGCCACCTTTTCAGCTGTTTTTACCTGTAAGGAGAGAGCTTCAATAAGATTAGTCAATGCCTTCATATATTCAGCTTCTTCCACTTTCCAAATATCAAAAGTTGGGCCATAACCACTGACTCTTGGAGGTTCAGGCATCCTCCTACCTGTAAGAAGTTCATGTGGGGTTAAATGAGTTTGATTAGATGGTGAAGTTCTCATGGACATTAATGCAAGTGGTAGTGCATCTACCCAATATATTTTAGTACCATAACAAATTTTTGCAATTTTTCTTTTCAAAGTCTGATTAGCTCTCTCAACTATCCCTTGACTTACTGGATGAAAAACTGCACCAAACCTTCCAAAGCTTTGGCTGTGAAGTGTGACCCATTGTCTGATCTAATTACTCTAGGTACTCCATATCTTGGTATTAGTTCAGATTTTAACCACTTAATAACTGTTTTTGCATCCTCTTTCTTTGCAGGTATAGCCTCAATCCAACAAGTATACCTGTCCATCATCACCAAGATGTACCTATAACCCCTCACTACCTTGTCTTCACCCATATCTGTGTAATCAAAACAAATTTCTTTAAAAGGTGCATCTGGAACAGGAAAATGTCCCATAGGTTTTGTAAGTACCTTCTTGTTGTTGAACTGAAATGAAGATTGATTGTATCCAGCATCTGATTCTTTCCTATATGTGATGGTTCATGTGCCTGTCTAATAAGGGAGGTACACAATTTAGCTGGAGCTACAATTCTTCCATCATGTGCTCTCCACAATCCATTGTTCTGTGTAGCCCCCTTATCTAACCATTGTTGTTGTTCATATGGACCTGCCTCTGCCTGTAATAGTACTATGTGTTGTTCCTTTAACTCCTTATGTGTGTCCATTGAAATGCAGACCATCTGTTTCTTGTACCCTCCTTCCTGTTTCGCAGCTTGATCCGCTGCATCATTTCCTCTAGCAATAGCACAGTCTAACTTAGAGTGACCTTTGCATTTTATTACCGCTACCTTCCTTGGTAATTTAACTACTTCTAACAACTTCTTTAGCCCTTCCATATGTCTTACTGGAGTATTCTGTGAGGTGACAAAACCTCTTCTCTGCCATTGTGGTCCATCTATGTGAACAGCTGTATAACTGTAGAAATAATGAAACTTGTGTTTTATTGAATGAATAGGGTTTGCACTATGTCATGTTTGGTATGCATATGCTCATCTTCTAAAGGTGCTTATTTATGTACAAGGTATACATTGCTAGGTTGTGATATAGTACATTTATAGAAGATTACATATTTCTGGAATACTGTAACCTAACAGTTGGTCTGCAGGAGAAACTCCTTTGTATTTCAAATGACAATCAGCATGAAGCATCACACCTATGGCATCTCACAAACAATGCAGCTCACTACACATCAGTCTCAGTCGGTTCCATTTGTCCCTAAAACCGGTTTTAAGCTGGTTTCCACATCCTGATGGCTTGGTCCCCTTAGCATATTAATTGAATGAAGAATCCTGGCTCCTAGGCCTTATTAACATCAAAAGGATCAAAGGTTCATGTGGATATAAAAGGATGTAACAGGCAAACTCTCGCTCTCTTCTCTTGGGCTCATCATTTGGTCTCCTGGTCTAGCTCTGGCCAGTGCTGCAGCTGGGCCCTGCTCTGCTTGGTTGGCCTGGTCAGGCTCTGCTTAACCTAGGCCTGCCTTGCTTTGCTCGGCCCAGCGGGCTCTTGGTTCCGGTACCTTTCCAGCGTTCGGATAACACGTAAGTTTGTACCTAAAGGGGGCGTTCATGTATTATTAGTGTAACTTGTATGCTACCGTGTTCAGTAATTCTAGTAATCTTTGTGTTCTGTATTAATCTTGTAATAAATACTGTTATTACTTTAACCTAAGTCTCCAGGTAATCTCTTGAGGCTGGAGTTTAAGGGGTAATTTATTTCACATTAAATGGTGTAGATTGAGCGGCTATAAGCAATATAGCATCTGTCCATGTATAATAAGAGCCTCTGACAGAATTAAGATTTCTGCATGCTTACAGAATACCTCTGAGTCAGATATAGCTTAAAACCATTGAGATAATTTTAACCCACTTAGTGCAAATAAGCACTCCTGTAACTAAAGTTACAGTTTAATACAAATATCTTTGGAGTCAGATATTTCACAAAACAGAATACACATTAAACCTTCGACCGTCTCTCATTCTCCGTAATTGGTAATGGGACGCGGAGGACTTCATTAATACCTAAAAAGTCCTACAGTTTATGGTGACCTCGACGTGATCACAGGTTATTAGATAACCTAGTGAATTGAATAATTGTAAAAAATTACTTTGATTACTGAACCAGTTAGGTAGAATTCAACTTGAATAAAAGGGCCCGTTGATACAGCCTGGCTGATATGTTAATGAACCACCGCTATTAACACCTTTAAGGGAAACCCTTTGTCCCCGGTACTTAAAATCGGTGCAGTCCCAAATATTTTTGCAGACCTCACCAGCCGACCTTGAGCCGCGAGACACTCGCGTTAAACCCGAACTTTCTCCAGCATCCCTGAAAAAGCATGCGATCGTCTTTCCTCTGTGTCTGGTCTCTACTGAGGTAAGTCTGAGTTCACGTTACTTTTAGAGATAAGGAAAGATTTGCACGTAACACTTTTATAGAACGGGTCGGAATACCCAACAAGTAGAAAACTCAGAAGCGTATATCTGAGAAAGGTTTTTTAACACACAAAAATGGCACAGGGAAAGAACAAGGCAGAACAGGGAGAGTTTTATTCAGACTGGGAAAACGAAGTTCGTGAAACATTAGTTCAATTACATGCCGAAGGCCTTAAATTAACAGCCAGCCCTGAGAAAATTTATCAGTGGTACTCCACTACAGGGCATAAATTAGCAACAACTAATAAATTGGCAAATTTACTAGGTAAATCCAAAATTAAGCGCCACTGTCTTTTATCTGCTATCGGATTTTTATTATACAGAGATAGTGAAACCACCGTAGCAGAATGTAAAATAGAAATACAGGCGTTACAGGACACAGAAGATCAGCTATGTGAATTAATAAAGAGCCAAAGAGCTCAAATTAATGGGTTTGAATATGACAAACAAAGTTGGGCTTTACAAACTAAAGCATTTGACCAACAATTAACAGTCATGAAAGCCACGCTACAAAATCATCAAAATTACGCCGCAACCCTCGAAACGTGTTGTAATAATTTTGGAATCCCTATTACAGCCCTTAAACAGCATTTTAGGGCCGACACATCCTTACTCAGTCCAGAGAACTTAAATGAGGATGATGTCACATTCACACCTCCTGCTAATGATTACAATAGGTGCCAAATTTATGCAGCACAAACATAACTCGCTTAGCCCCGTCCAGACACAATCTAAAGACACAGCCCAAAATCGGATCGCGGTAATTAAAACAATGACCGGACACAATGGCGAAAGGTTCGATGTTAGTAGGCAACTGAACATTTCTGAATGCATGGCATATGCAGAAAAGGTGGGGGCATTTCCCAGAACTGGCCCCTTCGAACCCTACTGGAACAACTTAATGTGGCAAGCCAACACCTTCTCTTTAGAGTTATGTGACATTTGGCAAATCACACTTTCCACCATTCCAGGTGAACTAACCACAAAGGTTCCTGTTGATCTTCGTGACGGAACGATCATGAACTGCGCAGAAGGCGAAAGTAATTCCCAAATATTAGATCGGTTAAAGCAAGCTCTACTTAATCTTAGGGGTAATGTCCCAGTACAGTGGAGTCGCATTCTGAACACAAAACAGGGTGACGAACCTTTTGAAACTTATGCTGAACGCCTCTGGATAACCTTCAGAGAATATTCCGGCATTAGTGATCCAACCAGAGATCATCACATTCTTCTGGAGCAATTAAAAAATAATGCCGGCCCGTTAGTACAACAAGCACTCAGTTTAGGTGCTAATCCACCCAGGAATACTTTCAATGCAATAGTAACCTGGGTGATGGGAATGGAACAACGTCAAATTAATAAAACACGCATAGCAGCAATTCAGCCTACAACTGATAGCCTGTATGTTCCCACTAAAAATCGCAGAGCTTCTATAAGGTGTAACTACTGTCGGAAGCTTGGACATGCGATAAATGAGTGTTATAAACTGCAAAGGCGGAAAAATAATCTGGACTATGCTCCAGCGTGCCACTACAAAACACATGATGGGGACCTATCTTATGTTACTAGGCGACTTAATGCAATTGAAAAGCGTGTTGCATCCATTCAACTGTCATCCTGTGGGAACCCAGAAAACACCACCAGGCGTAGAGCTGGAACGTGGTGTAAATATTACAGAAAAAATGGACACATTATTGATCAATGTTTTAAACTGAAAAGAAAGTCAAACAATAGACATGACTCTTCTGAATCTGCAGAATTTACTGCAAGTGTGTCCCCACAAACCACACAATAATGGTTTTGATTTCTTTAAGCATTCGTTTAGCTAAATTTTATCTTCATTCCTCTAAGAGGAAGTTGATCAGCCCACTTCTCTGTGTCAGAGAGAGGTGTCTTAAAACTGAGCCATTAGCTCAGTTGAGGGTGATGGGAGATTTTAAGGAGCCAATCACACAATACATTCACCAAATAATTAGATATGTGGCTCCCTGGTGTAGCACCAGATCCAAATTGCTCAATCCAAATCTAGTAGTTTAGAGTCTACCCATCTCCTGACAATTAATATCCACTGTACTTTGTTAGTTATGACAAATCATAACTACATGGCTATCTTACAACATGGCTAAACTCTTAATAAACTAAAAGTCAAAAGGTAGAGGAATTGAGCACCCCCTCCTAATCCTAAATGGTTACAGCACACGTGACCTTGAATTAGCCATGTCTAAATACACACACATACACACTACAATTACACACACAACATATAGACATTACGCATTTCCTTCTTTACAGGTTGTTTTGTATAAAGCAAAACTCAAAAGGCGGGAAAGCATGTTACTGTCTTGGGGTGTGTGTAGCCAATCCAAATTTACAATATTTTTAAATTTTTACACATGTGGCTACCACAGTCCAACACAATGTACATACATACATGTTATTTAAATATAATCCTATATAATGAAAATGAACGTCCTAGCCTTTACATCATTTTTATTTCACTCTCTGGGTAGTGCCATAGTGGACCAGGTCATCAGATGGGACAAAATAACCAGCTTTATGATTTTGAATGATACATTGATATGTGATGCAATGCTATGTTAATTTTATCATTATGAAACCTTGTGGTATATAACTTATCTGCATTTTGTAATACGTTTTTTTACTAAACCTAACTGCCAAAATCACAAGTACTGAGTGTTCACACCCTTCAAGGATACACTGACGTAAACCAAACCGCTCGAGAAGCGGTGCATGCTCAGTAAGATGAACATTTTCAGGAACGGAGGACTGCACAGCAAACCACTCATTCTGCCTTGAACAGCTGGACACTGTTCAACATGAGGGCACAAACAATGACGGAAACTTCACAGCACCTCGTCAAGAAGACGATCAACCACCTGACTGAAGTACAGGTGGCGGGGAAGCAGTGGAACAGACAGCCAGAACCCTGACCAGCTGAGACTGGACCTTCTAGGGATGTGGTCTGTTCATCTCATCGTTTCTCTACATCCATGTTTGAATGACCCACAAGTTTTATAGGGCCTTTAATAGCCATGCTCTTATACGTCCCTAAAAAAAGAGGAGGGATTTGTAGAAATAATGAAACTTGTGTTTTATTGAATGAATAGGGTTTGCACTATGTCATGTTTGGTATGCATATGCTCATCTTCTAAAGGTGCTTATTTATGTACAAGGTATACATTGCTAGGTTGTGATATAGTACATTTATAGAAGATTACATATTTCTGGAATACTGTAGCCTAACAGTTGGTCTGCAGGAGAAACTCCTTTGTATTTCAAATGACAATCAGCATGAAGCATCACACCTATGGCATCTCACAAACAATGCAGCTCACTACACATCAGTCTCAGTCGGTACCATTTGTCCCTAAAACCGGTTTTAAGCTGGTTTCCACATCCTGATGGCTTGGTCCCCTTAGCATATTAATTGAACGAAGAATCCTGGCTCCTAGGCCTTATTAACATCAAAAGGATCAAAGGTTCATGTGGATATAAAAGGATGTAACAGGCAAACTCTCGCTCTCTTCTCTTGGGCTCATCATTTGGTCTCCTGGTCTAGCTCTGGCCAGTGCTGCAGCTGGGCCCTGCTCTGCTTGGTTGGCCTGGTCAGGCTCTGCTTAACCTAGGCCTGCCTTGCTTTGCTCGGCCCAGCGGGCTCTTGGTTCCGGTACCTTTCCAGCGTTCGGATAACACGTAAGTTTGTACCTAAAGGGGGCGTTCATGTATTATTAGTGTAACTTGCATGCTACCGTGTTCAGTAATTCTAGTAATCTTTGTGTTCTGTATTAATCTTGTAATAAATACTGTTATTACTTTAACCTAAGTCTCCAGGTAATCTCTTAAGGCTGGAGTTTAAGGGGTAATTTATTTCACATTAAATGGTGTAGATTGAGCGGCTATAAGCAATATAGCATCTGTCCATGTATTATAAGAGCCTCTGACAGAATTAAGATTTCTGCATGCTTACAGAATACCTCTGAGTCAGATATAGCTTAAAACCATTGAGATAATTTTAACCCACTTAGTGCAAATAAGCACTCCTGTAACTAAAGTTACAGTTTAATACAAATATCTTTGGAGTCAGATATTTCACAAAACAGAATACACATTAAACCTTCGACCGTCTCTCATTCTCCGTAATTGGTAATGGGACGCGGAGGACTTCATTAATACCTAAAAAGTCCTACATAACCATAAGCCGAGTCTGTGTAAATGTTTACTGCTTTCCCCTTGCTTAGTTCCATTGCTCTAATCAAAGCCCACAACTCTGCTAATTGAGCTGATGCTGGTTGAGGTAATATTTGTGCTTCAATTGTGTGATGTGTTTGTGGGTCAACCTGTTGAACTACTGCATATGAAGCTACATTTCCTGTATCCCCTTTGTAACAGCATCCATCCGTAAACAATGTCCAATCTACCTTTGTCAAGGGTTGAGATTGCAAATCCTCCCTTATTTTTTAATCCCGTTCTGCATTGTACTCACAGTCATGGCTACTTGTATGTTCTTTTGGCATTAAATTTGCCATATTTGTTTTACAATTTGGTGCATATGTGATGTGTGGTTGTGTAAGTGTATCACTAATCCTCATCTTCCTAGAAGTAGACAGGGTAAATGCAGTTGACGTGAGGAACGCGGTTACTCCATGATCAGTATTAATGACCAATGGATGACACATGACCATATGTGCCATTTTTTCAACTGCAGCTGCTAGGGCTGCCATTGCTCTTGTACATGTAGTTTGCCCTCGTTCTATCAAATCTAATCGAAAACTCTGATACATCAATACATGTCTTTCTCCTCCCCCCTTTTGAAACAGAACAGCGTTTACAACGCCGTTCGTTTCATTAACATCCAAGTAAAATGGTTTATCATAATCTGGTATAGCTAAATTGGTGGCCTGTGCCAAACTCTGCTTTGTAGCAATAAAAGCTTGTTCAGCTCCTACATTCCATGTCAACTGTGTAGTAAGGTTTCTGCTGCCTTTTTCTAATATCAAATCACGAAGGGGCTGAGTGAGATTGACATAATTTGGAACATAATGTCTGCTGTACCCAGTCAACCCCAAAAACTGCATCATTTGCTGCACAGTAGAAGGCTTTGGGTAACTTAAAATTGTCTGTTGCTGTATTGACGTTATGCCTTGTGTTAGGATCTTTTGATTTTGAAAAAGGCAGAAAGAACGAGCTGATGCAAAATGGTCGCCTCAACTCATTTATTTAGGACAAAGAGAATACTTCATGGACACCTCCAGTAACTCACGCTGGCCAGCGGTCTTCCTCCTCAGTGCTCCGATGCTGTTTCCCTCCCGTCTGAGTGAAAGTGCCTCCCCTACTGTATACCTGGATGTATATTACGTCTAGTTCCCGCCCCTTAACTGCTTTAAGCCAATCACAAACTACCGCCCTAGGTTTTAAATCAGCCAATCACAGCCCAGTATTTTCCTAGTGGCGGGAAATCCAAGGCCCTTTGTTTATCTTTCGGCCATATTGGAATTCTCATAATGTATAAGGAATTTAAAATTCCTGACAATCCCCCCTATGGGAGCACCTAAATGCTCCCATAAATAAATTTTAAATTAAAGATTCTACGGCCATAAATTCTAAGCCAAACTTTACACATTACCATTTCTAAAATTTGCATGTTCTGATAAATCAATTAACCCAAATCTAAACGCAATTAACTTCCAGTACGACTTTCACAAGTTCACACAACTGAATGCTGAGGAGGCAGAGCGCTAATTAAACTACCCCCCTCTAACTAAAACCCTTCTTGAAGGTGCCCAACACATTACATGGCCATATAGGCTGAAAACACAATTCTAAAACAAACATCTATCAATTATACTAATAGAGACCGCGCCTAACGAGACAGTCTCCATCCCTACACTCACAAACCCAAAATGACACCCCCCCTTGCACCACTGTTGCAGAAACTTTAATACCACCCCCCTTGCAGCACTGTTATAGAAATTTTCCCAGAAGGTTCTTCAAGGTTCTGTTCTCCTGGTCAGTATCTGCTTTAGTCTTTTGGTTCTGTAGTCCCAGCATTCCCTCGTCGGTTCTTGAAGTTCCTTCTATCATTGTCGTCCTCCTGTTGTCATCAATGGCAGTTCCCTTGTTGTCAGCGTCTCTCCGTCATCATCATCAGCAGTACCCTCGTCGTCATCACTTTTCTAAAAGCAGAGTTGGCAGCACCCTCTATACCACCCTGAATTGGTCTGTTGACACATCCAGCGAGGCATCCTCTTCTTCCTCCAGGGACTGGTCTCCATTGCCCCGAGGATCAGCATCCTCACCGCAGACCCATCCTGATCACCACTTACTCTGTTCCTGGAACTCCATTTCCTAGAGAATCTAGTTCCACACCTACATCCAGCTGCATTTAATCTGAAACACACCGATCATCTAGAGAACAGGTTTAGGACATGGGATCAGGACTGAATTTCTGTATGAATGTCTGTTGGAAACGGGAACTCCAGCAGCTCAAGAATAATGTGCTCTGTTTTAAAGACAAAATAAATCATCCAAACAAGCATGTTTAAGGCCAAACAAGGAATGATAGTTAACCTCAACCAAAATGCTTCTGAAACACAAAATGTTTAGTAAAAGCTAAATGTGGTAGGTTAATTAAACCAGTATGTTGATATTTAAAAGATTATCACTGTGTAGAAATTTAAAGCTAAGTGAAAGAGTGCACCAATAACCAACCTAGTTTACACTTAAGGAACAGTAAAACCACGAGAACTTAAAACTAAAACTAACAAAACCAAAATCGACCCATACAAACACTGTATAAAATAAAAATATGCTTAACATTTTTCCCATATATTTTCATCATGAATAATTTTACCTAAATAAATTGGTCAGATGCCTTATAATATACATTATACAAACCCCAATAAATAAATAAAACACTAGAGGGTAACCTGGTGGGCACATCTATCAGAACTGCCCAGCACTGCTTTGGTCACACTGCCACAGTCGCACAATGGATGGGTCACTTTCTCTATTCTTAATAAACTCCTTAAACTCTTCCAGAGACAGCTTACCATACAAATCTATAAAAAATGCGACAATTACAAGGGCTTTGTTCAACAAATAATTGTGCAATACATATATATACACAATACTGTCTCTATATATTTGGCACCTGTCCACATAAAATATCTATAATGAAAAATGTGACATTCCAAAAGGAAAATGTATTTAGTGAACTGATGCAACTGCGATTCACCAAACATTTTCCCACGCTACTTAAAACAGTAGTTAAAATGAAATTGTAAACGGATATTAGATGATCTATTGGAGGTCGTTTCAATACAGTAAGGGTAAAAATAGTTAAAGCACAGGGAATGTTGATAACCACAAATATTTTATGGATCCTAATCCTGATGTATATAACACCCAATAATATGCAGGGAGGAAGTATGACAATTCCTAATATAAAAATATAGATATTTCTAGTTGCTATGAAAATTAAAGCAAAAATGTGGACATGCAGCCACAAAATTTAAACTTGATAATAATAGTCTTTTTTATTATTCTGAGACTCTCATCTCATTACCTTTATTCTCTACTAATGTTGCATGGGGTTCTTTCTGCCCATCACAGGGAGAAAGCCTCAGGCGCTGGGCAGATACACCCAAGACAGAGCGCCAACCCATCGCTGGGCACACACCCACTCACTCATACACGCACACACTCTACACGGGGCAGACTGAAAACCAACTAATTTCACTTCTATTTACTATTTAAGTAAGCATTTAGTCTATTATTTTATGTCTTTATCTTTATTGTATGCTACATGACTTATTATGTAATTAGACCTATGGTCAGCACCAGTGTTAAAAGGGCAAAGCAAAGATCAAAACGTGAAAATCAACCCAATCGAATTATTTCCAACCAAATAACAATTAGTGGAACCCAGAGAAGCTTTTTCTAAATTTTCATAACGATTCAGCCACCTGTTAAATCAGACTGTAAATCTGTAGGTGAGAATGGACCGAAGGGAATCACAACACCTTGTTCTGCAATTTTAAACCTCATTAAGGACTCCAGAAGACAACCCGATACCAAATATTCTGCCATTAAAACTGCATCTAATACAATACTAGCAAAGGTGCCAATAACTGAAATGTAATTATCATTTTTGTCACTAATTTTTTTTTTTTTTTTTTTTTACTACTCCCCCCTTTATGGAAAAGAACAGCATTAACAATGCCTTCTTTTACAGAAACATCTGGTTTTCAGCGTGTGCTAAACTTTGTTTATCCTCAGTAAAGCATTGCTCTAATTTTGGGTCCCATTGTTTATGTGGCAAACTACAAATTTCCACATCCGCTAACTGCCCTTCACATGCGTTCCCTACCTGCTATCTCCATTACATTTCTGTTGCTTCCAGCCATAAGTCACCACACTTTCTAAAAGTTTCACCATGTCTATATCTACTCTTATCAGCTCTCTTAAGAGCTGGCAAGGATGTTAAACTATAAGTTACTGGGTATATCCTTAAGTAGATCCCATACATCCTCTTTTATGCTAAAATGGTGTTTTCTGTCTTTCCTTTCAAACCTATTCCGCTATTTCAATCAATATTCACCTCCTTTTACCTTCTAATCTAGCTATTACCCCTACTTCACCCAAACACGGCATCTTACCTGCTGTCAGTTAATGGTGGCAATTTAGACAGTATGCCCTCTTTTATGGCTTCATGGCTGGTGAACCCTTTGCCCAATCTGTATACTAGTTGCATGCTATTGACCATTTTTCCCTTACTGTCCAGTGTACATGTATTATTATTAACCAATTTGCTTATAATATGTTAACTAATTGCCTTCAGCAGCTTTACCCCGTCCAACATGGAGTTCAAGTCCGCACTTGCAGTACCTTAATTGATATAATTTATCAGTCAAGCTCAGGCGGACTGAAAACTATATCAATGGTAACTTCCAACTGTGTCCTTCTGATAAACTCCTCTATCCCAAATATACTGCTCAACTCTAGGTTCTAGAAACCAAATATATTACCATGCGGGGTCGTAGCATGAGTATCAATCACATGGCTCTATATTAGAGCTGAGGATTCATATAATTATATACTTTTAATGACTATACCACTTACCATAATATCTGATCCAGTATACAAATGTCGTCACATTTGTCTGAATCAGCAGTAATATAGGCTTAATATATTATCTGGGATCCCAACATTAAAATACCTAAAAATAATAAAAATAAACCTCATTTCTGGTTACATAATTATTGCTGGCATGCACTTCCTCTGACACACATAGCACAAAGTATTAAGTGTGTGGAGGAGATGTGTCACTCCAAACCCTATAAACCCAACGCTCAATGTAAAATTGTGTCCAGTGTGTTGTGATGACGAATCTGGCTGCTGAACCACTGAAGCACCTGTGTGAGAAATTAAAACATGGCATGACTTCATTGTGAAATTTAAATACAAAGGCTTTTAATATTTTATGGAAAAACAGCTATTTTAATTACAAAGATGTGCTGCTACAAATAATCATTTAATCACTTAAATCAAATCAAAACAGTCGTTATCTTAAAGGTGGTATTTTCTGATGTTTGATTACTGGTACAAGAGCTGAACTCAGAGCCATATGTAAAAACTTTTGGAAGGAAAGATGATGGTAACCAGAAGTAAGATTTGGCCCAGGCACTGCTGCATTAACAAATCACTGTTAAACACCTGTACCATAAAAGCGTCCAATAAATAAATGACCATCACCAACATGTGACAGACAGTAAAAAGAAGGTGGGAGATATTGAAGATGATGTTATAGAACTCTGTTCACAGTGACACTGCAGCTTTAATGTGACCTGTACAATCTAGAGTAATTACTAAACCTGTTTGTTTTACAAATGATCTACACATGTGACTGTTATTGTACAAGGGTAAAGAGCAGCTAGTGGGGTGAAGCCCAGGGATAAGTTATGGGTCATTTATATAAAAAACAAATTTTATTTTTAGCTGAAAATCACTAAAGCTAATCTTACTAAAGCACTTAATTTTATAATAATTCACTTAACACTTGTACAAGTCTCACTATTTGGTTTTAGTTGTACAGGTACCGAAGTGTGAACTGCAAACTTAAATTTATATTTTCATCATTATATTATTGTTATATTTACTTTTTCTCACTTATACAGGGTGGATGGCAAAGTAAGAATTACATTGCCCCAGGAAAAACATTTCTATATGTGCATATGACAATGAGCTTTGAGTTCTTGTAATTAAAACATCACGACCTAAGAAATTAGTTGGACAATTTGGAGAATATAGAAAGCAATGGATTAATTGCACTGTGTTCCCTGAAGCAGTGGCACAGTGTTAATTAAAAATCAAATTGTTCACCACCTGCACCACTGGTAACAATTGGTGCTTGGATAATTTCTCAACCTGTGAAGGACTCATGACTAATTTGGAAGGTGAGTTGGAGGTGCTTCATTAAAACCTTATTGGTTGGGCACAGACTGTCTACTGGGATATGGCCCAGTGATCTATTGGCGCCATCTACTGGTGTACCCTGTAATGACACCCAACACAGGTAACTGTTAAGGTGAGTGAGGGGCTGCAAGCATTGTATTGACCATATGCTAGGTGTGAGGAGCTATACGTGAGGTTGTGGCAGCCATTTTAAATCCTTTGTTCCAACTCACTCTACCATGCTGCCAAAATATTAGCCTTATGCTAGGTGTGTGCTAGTTGTCCTGAAGTAAGTCAGCCATTTTAATTAAGTCAATTTAGGTTTTATAACACAAGCAGAACACAACTATTACCTACCAAGCTAAACACTTACTTACCAGCTAAATTACTTACCACAAAATGAACTCCCCCTTTTCTCAAATACAACATCAAGCACAAAACAGAACTTTTGAGCTGATTTCCACCCCCAGCGTGCACACACGTGTTGCTGCTCCACACAAGACAAGACAAACACAAGACAAACACACATACAAGATTCCCTGATATTTGCACCGGAGAAATTTTGAATTTAGACACAATTTGAAAATTTAACCTGCTATTCAGGAACGATACGGACCCCAGGCATCTCTCTATCGTGCTGATCAATAATCAGTTATTTCTCCAACCATTGGACCAGTGCCCCGTTGGAAAACTTCCCGATCCTTATTATATAATTACTGGTCTGAAACCCTGTTTCACGACTCCAGTTATTCCTAAAAAAGCGCCTAGAACCTTGTTATCTATAAAACGCTTACTAGCCCGACTGTAGGTCTTTACCACACAATCGTACGCCCCTATAACCGGTTCTATCCCAAAAAACGCTTAATACCCAAATGTAGGACATGGGCCCTCTCACCAACTTTGCCCCACTTTTCGCGCGTTCCTCTTAAATATAACTCAAACTACGGTTTTATACTCGAGCATAAACTTCGGTGCCGATATCAGGAATGGTACCAAATAAATCTACCTTCCAGTGTCCATGAAGAATTCTGATTACTGTAACAATTTATAACACTTACGGACCCGGCATTCACACATACTCATTAAAACTAAATATTGAATGCAGCTAAATATGCAGTAAGTCTGCTTACCTTCGGCGCGCCTATAATGAGTATGCATGAAATCAGGAGTCCAGGTCCAGTTCGAAATTATTATTGTTCTTCTGCCTATTTTCAAAACCATCACCTCTGCTACCATTTGTTAGGATCTTTTGATTTTGAAAAAGGCAGAAAGAACGAGCTGATGCAAAATGGTCGCCTCAACTCATTTATTTAGGACAAAGAGAATACTTCATGGACACCTCCAGTAACTCACGCTGGCCAGCGGTCTTCCTCCTCAGTGCTCCGATGCTGTTTCCCTCCTGTCTGAGTGAAAGTCCTCCCCTACTGTATACCTGGATGTATATTACGTCTAGTTCCCGCCCCTTAACTGCTTTAAGCCAATCACAAACTACCGCCCTAGGTTTTAAATCAGCCAATCACAGCCCAGTATTTTCCTAGTGGCGGGAAATCCAAGGCCCTTTGTTTATCTTTCGGCCATATTGGAATTCTCATAATGTATAAGGAATTTAAAATTCCTGACACTTGTGAGTGTGCTGACACTCTCCGGCCCAAAAATGTAACTGTTCTTCGGGCTATCTGTAATTTCTCCCGCTTTACCTTATATCCCTTCTCAGCTACTCTATGTAACAATGCACTTGTTGCTGTTAAGCATTGTTCTGCTGTGTTTGATGCTATCAGTAAGTCATCCACACATTGAATTAGTACCGTGTTATCTGGTAGTTGTAGGTCACTGAGGTCCTGTTTCAGAGCTCTATTAAAAAGCCCTGGACTCTCCTTATACCCCTGTGGTAATCTGGTGTAAGTGTATTTCTGTCCCATATACATGAAACTAAACATAGGTTGACTTTGTTTATTCAATGGCAGGCAGTAAAACGCATTACCCAAGTCTAAAACTGAGAAATATTTATGATCTGGATGTAGGTTGTTTAGTGCAGTGTATGGGTCTGGCACAGGAATGTTATCTGCTAAAGTGATCTTATTAATTTCCCTTAGATCGTGTACCATCCTCCAGCCTTTATCTGCTTTTGGTACTGGGAGGATGGGTGTGTTCCATTCAGATTGCGTGTGTGTTAATACACCTGCTTGCAAAAGACCCTCAATTGTGTCTTTTATGCCCTCTATCTGTACATGTTTTAACGGGTATTGCGGTCGCCATACTGGTAGTTGGTCTGAACCTGTCCGTATTGTAACTTCATGCTGTGCTGCAAAACCTACATCATATGGCCCTTTTGTCCATACTTTTTCCGGAACCTGATCCAGCATATCTTGCGCATTCTCATGATCAGTTAACTCCCTACCATGGTCTCTAGTTCATGGTTGTTCCTCCATTATACCCGAGTCTCTACATGTTATCTCAATTTTCCACATCTGTCCGTCTGTGGAGCGTTTTAAGTCCTTGTGTTCCTTTGTATCCATCCATCTTTGGTTTATTACACGAGTCATCATCTCCCCTAACGACCTTGCTTCATGTCCACTGTGTATAGCTAACGTGACATGTGGTGTATATTGTTGTTTATGGCCTAACTCGTACCATAATTCTTGCTCTTTATCTAATTTACAATGTGCAGCAACCCCTTCAGGTCCTACATATATGTTTTGTATACATACAGAGTCTCTTTTTCCCTCCATTTCAATTTCCCATGCCTGTTGATATTCCTCATCTGACTCAGTTAAATAATTAAATGTAACATGTAATGGATCCAAGACCGGACCATATGGACTTAAAGTTTGGATCCATGGTTTCCATTTCAGAAATGCCCTTTGTATATGAGGAGTGTCAACTGTTGGGCTTGTCAGTCTCAGCCAGTATACAAGGGTACGGTCGTTATTAACAGTACTAGGTGTCGGGGCCAAAAACATCACATATGGTAGATCGTCTGTATTTGCTATTTGAAATATCATCCCTTTTTCCTTACAACTTATTTTTGCATTTAATTTTGTCAACAAGTCTCTACCCATTAAATTAACTGGACAATTTGGTGCGTATAGATATTGATGTTCTAACGTTCTACCTCCAATCTTAGTCACCAAAGGTTGTGTGTAAAAATTTGTATTTACTGTCCCAGAATATCCTACTGTTTTCATTGCAGAGGAGGACAATGATACTTTTAAATGTTTATTTAAACATGATACTGTTGCCCCAGTATCGACCATTAATGTAGTCTTTTGTCCTCCTATGGTGCAGGAAACCTTTAGCTCTATTTTTTGGGGTATTACCCATTCTGCACCCTGATATTCTGGGCTTTGTCAATATGAATTTTGATGCCACTGTACTGGTGGTATCTGTGAGGGATTTGGAACTACTGGTGCCTGAGTTTGTTGTACTGGTTGTTGTATTGATTGTGACGGGCCTTGTACTTGTGTAGGCATTGTTTGTGGTTGATAATATTGTGGCTGCTGTTGTATTCCTGGAGGTTGCTGTCTGTATGGGCAATTTTTCACCATATGTCCAAACTGATTACAGTTAAAACACCCCCGGGCTTGTACCATTGTCCCTCTAGGTGCTCCCCCTCTATTTCCTCTATTCGGCCACTGTCCATTTCTTACTCCCCCCCGGCCCCAAACATATGGAGACCCCGGATAAGGAGTAAGGTCAACCCCTGTCTGTGGATAGTTTACCCCATATGTTGGGAAGGGATTGCCATCCTGTGTTGTAAATGATTGTGACATTTGTGGCTGTGTAAATATAGGCTGGGGAAGAATTTGCTGACCAGTTGACTGTGATGACTGAACAATCAACTGCGTATTTGTTTTATCCTTCTTGTCTTTATTCTCCTTTTCCACTTGTAGTTTAAGTAAGCATTTAGTCAGTTCTTTTATGTCGTCATCCTTTTTATTTTGTGTCTGTCTATATTTTAATTCATAGTGTGTTATGGTTTTCTCCCACTGTTCGTAAGGCATAACATCTATTTCTACTACATCATCTAATTTAATCTGTACTGACTCTGGTAATGCCTTTACCACTTGCTGTCTCCACAACATTTCTGTTGCTGCAGACTTATCATGCCGTTCTCCTGTTGCCTCCAGCCATAAGTCACTACACTTTCTTAAAAAAGTCACCATGTCTTCATCCTCCTCCTTTTTCAAGGCCACTAAAGATGTCAAACTATGAGTTGCTGGGTATAACTCTTTAAGAGTATCCCATATATCCTTCCTTATGCTTGACAATGGTGTTTCTTGCTTTTCCTTTCGAACTCCTGCTGTTATTTCAATCAATTGTAACTTCCTTTTACCTTCTAATCTAGCTATTATCGCTCTTATATCTCCCAAACACAACTTTTCTCCTGCTGTATATTGTTCAAACTTAGTCACCCACGCTTGTCCACTGTTAGGATCTTTTGATTTTGAAAAAGGCAGAAAGAACGAGCTGATGCAAAATGGTCGCCTCAACTCATTTATTGAGGACAAAGAGAATACTTCATGGACACCTCCAGTAACTCACGCTGGCCAGCGGTCTTCCTCCTCAGCGTTCTGATGCTGTCTCCCTCCGCGTCTGAGTGAAAGTGTGCCCCCCCTTGTGTTTACCTCGGGGTATATGCGTTACGTCTAGATCCCGCCCCTTAACTGCTTTAAGCCAATCACAAACTACCGCCCTAGGTTTTAAATCAGCCAATCCCAGCCCAGTACTTCCTAGTGGCGGGAAATCCAAGGTCCTTTGTTTATCTTTCGGCCATATTGGAATTCTCATAATGTATAAGGAATTTCCTGACACCACCCTTAGTTAATGGTGGCAATTTAGCTAGTAACCCATCCATATCTCTGTGGCTCCACGGTTTGTAGACCTGTTGTCCAGTTTGTATGGTAATTAAAGGATATTGGGGGATTTCACAACTTTGAGTTTGAGTGATTTCCCGGCTGTCCCTCATAGGGTTCATCCTCATAGGTTGATAAAAATTCGCCTGAGCCATCAATGTCATCTGTCATTGTACCATAAATCAGCCCTTTCTGTACTACCAATCTTACATTTTTGTGATTCTGGAGCTTCCCTTCTTCTTCCTGTTGTTTTTGCAACCTTTTTTCAGCCACTTTATTTCTTAATACTCTCTTTTTAAGTCTTTTTGCTTCTTTCTTAATACCTTCAGATACTTCACTATCACTTTCTTCCTTACAGTCATCACTTTCGGAACTGTGGGTTTTTGTATTCATTAATCTTTTTTCTATTTTTTGATCCCCAGTCATTTCCATGGGGATATGCTGCCTACATGTATATGGCCCTCCAATCTCATTTACCGAGCGTACAGGAGTGTGTCCCCATTGTGCTTGTGTGTTCCACGTGTCTGATGGATTTATTGGAGGTTCAGCTGGTACATTTGTAGATCTATTAGGGTATTGTTGATCTGTGCTTTTTAGTACAACCGTGGAATCCGCTGGATCTGGCTTGCGTTTAATATGTGATTGTAAGTTTGCCACTTGATCCTGTAATTGTTTTATAACCATTTGTTGGTCTAATTCCTCCGGTATATCTAAAGCACCTCTTTTGATCTCTAAATGTCCACTTTCTATATTCAATACAGGAGTTTGCACTACTGTTTGTGTACAGGCTTGTGGTATCTGAGGATAAATCGGTCTGTACAGTGGTGGGGGTGGTATGGGAGTGGTTAAATCTATGAGGGGATCTGTTGGTGTGTCTAGTTCTAAAGACAGAGCTTTATCACTTTGCACTGGTCTCATCCTGTTTTAATGTACTTTGTGTGGATGTTTCGGGTGGAGTCTCTTGCTTTAGTTTATCTTTGGTTTGCCTTTCTAATTCTGCCCTCATATGTGTCAGGAGCAACAGACAACGTGAATTTTGTTTATTCACCTCGTCCAATGTCCTTTTGAGTTTACCAAACCGATATGATCCCCCTTGTTCCCAATCTTTCTCAGCTTTTCTAATTTCACCCTTATAATAATCATATACTTTTGTCCTATCCTCCTGAGTAGGAGCTGGGTCTGAGTTTCCAGGCATCAGACTTCTTAATTGCCATGATGTAAACAATGTTGTTAAATGTTTCTGCACTTTTGGTCTTTTATTTGGTTCTATTACAGAGGCTATTCTGTCCCACACTTTTCCCATAAACTCTTCCCATAAACTTTTCCCATAAACTCTTCAAAAGTCCTTTGTCAATGGTAACAATCAACTGAGCCCTTTTGTTAAGTTCCGCTATACCCAAATATTCTACTCAGTCTCTAGGTCCGAACGACCAAATATTTCACCGAGTGGTTTCGTAGCATGAGTATCAGCCACACGGGTTTATATTAGAGCTGAGGATTCATATGATTACACACTTATCCCCTCAGATACACCTTATACACCATATAATTCACAATTTGATGACCATACTATACCTCTTACCGTAATATCTGCTCCAGTGTACAAATGTCGTCACATTTGTCTGAATCAGCAGTAATATAGGCTAATATGTTATCTAGGATCCCAACATCAACTAAAATACTTAAAAATAATAAAAAACTAACCTATTCTTAGAAAGCTCCGGGTGTCCTTTGTTGCCCCTTCCACACTTTCTTTCATCGCCTGAAACTCATCGAGACTATAATGTATAGTTTCTACGTGCCCGGGAAATATAATTAACCAGGGCCAATAGACCTCATAGACAAAACAGTTCTGTTTTCAGCGTATACTAACTAAACTAGAAAGCAAAAAGGTCTCCGAGTTTCCCTCTTTCTTAAGCTTCCTTAACCGACTGAAAAATATAGACACTATAATGTACAGTTTCTACGTGCCCGGGAAATATAATTAACCAGGGCCAATAGACCTCGTAGACAGAACAGTTGCGTTTTCAGCGTATTCTAACCTTAAAAGCTAAAATAAATCTCCATTGGGTCTCCAAGTTTCCCCAATAAACTGCGCGCGTCACACTCTTAAACCACAAAAATATCTAAACTAATCTTAGAAAACAAAAGGTCGCCTTTGTTTCCCTTTTTTCCAGTTTTCTTTTCCCATTAAGACCAATTACTGCCAGTATACAGTCCCTATCCAACACATGACTTAACAATGGGGATGAATAAGTCTCCTAGATAAAGGCAGTTCAGTTACTTAATGTTCCCTCTCTAATCTATCCAAAATAATATTAAAGTTCTTACCTGTACTTCTAGTTGTTGTCCTGGAAATAGGAAGAAGTCAGATGTCTGTGTGTGAACCTGTGTAAAGGAAATGACAGGCCCCTCTGTGTCTCAGTGAAGAGCACAAAGGGAGGGGGCTCTGTTCTCCCCCGCTCAATGTGAGTCTACAAACTTTACCAGATGAGTACCAGAAACCAAACTCTAAATCCTAATCCAAACAACAAACACAATATTCATATAATAATATATAATAATAAAATAACTTAATTATTCAGTACAACACATTTATATACTGTTACGTCTGTTGTGATGCTGAACACACGTTAAGAATTTTGAAAATTATCAATTTTACAGGATTTGATTTAACAGGTTCCTGCTTACCGTATAATCACCACAGCTGTGTATTTAACGAAGTGCGCAGTTTTGCAACAGACAGGCAGTACCAATGTGCGATGTAAATCGCATCCGCTGGTTCTGAAACCGTCAAATCACGTCGGAGTCACCAACTGTTGCGTTCAAATAAGCGGCCAGGAGCCAGCGGATGTTCCCAAAAATATTTAATGCGTAATACTGAAAATACAGAGTAAATATCAAACAATAAAATATGGATGATAACAACTTGTTGCTATCCTCCGAGAGCTCTGCCCGAAGTCCTCTCGTTCGTCCATTTTAACTCCTTCAGGAGGGCGTGACCTGCTTCTTCTGTGTGTGCGCCCCCTCCAGACAACAGTCTTTGTTCATGTGTACATTGACCAAAACATCTCTATCTTCTAACCCATCTGGTCCTGCTTTCTGCCCCCCTCAGGGATATGAATTTATGACAGGTTCTTGTTGACAATCCCATTATTCACAACTCCCTGCTCCCCCTGCAACTGGACATTCTTACTCTTTCCCATGCTCGTTCATCACACAGTCAGTTCATCTGTTCCATGAACTATTCAACTCATTATGAATTACAATGTATTACTCCCAAATGTTATACAAAACCTTACAAACCTGTTTACACACATCATGTTAGTATATTGTCGAATCAGCATAAAAAGACGGCTCCAGATTGCCATTTTCACAAAAAAACTCTGTTATTAAACACACTAGAGCAAAGAGTAAAAAAAAACTTGATTTTAGTACACCCCAACGACCAAACACAGTGGAAGTGCAATGGCTACTTGCCAAATCAAGCAAAATGCATTTTGAGTTTGACATTGTAAAAAAATATTCATCCTCCCACTCTAAATGAAAGTGGATTATTTTAGTTCTTTTGGAGCAAATCCTTCACTCATCTTGTCAGTCAAATAAAGTGCAAAAACACAAACTATCTAATGTAGATGATTCACGAGGCAGTGTTTCGGATTTAGGTACAGGGCATGGCCAGGTGTCAGTTTTGGGAACAGCGAGAGAGACGGGGCAGACTGCTTGCTTGCGCAGCGATAGAGATCGCGATTCAAAACGAATCACATTCTGTGTTAAAATGTGTGTGTGTGTGTGTGTATTAGTGTAAACACTGATAAGCGCCTTTTTTTCAAACCTCCATCTACCTGACACCCGATGTATCAACGTATCGAGCACCCCTGCCTTAGAGGGGGTGGCATCATTTAAAATGAAATGATTAAATGTAGGAAAAACATTTGTTCTGTTTTCAGAGATTGCTTTCTTACAGAGTTCTAAACTTTAATTACTGTTAGTCTTTGCTATTAGCATTTTAGCAAAACAGACTTATGATTTAACCAGTCTTACTAAGATAGACGTCATACAGTAATACAGAGACACACAAAGACAAGACAAAAAAACTAAAAAGACAAATAGACATGACAAGAGAGACTGCAAGAGAAAAAGTAAGAAAGAGACAAAGAGATTCTGACTGAAAGAAACATATGGAGAAAGAGAGAGAGACTTGACTTTTTTTTTTTTTTTTTTTTTTTTTTTTTTTTTACTTTTAACGACACTTTATTTTACCATTAATAGTTAAGAGTTCAAATACAATTTTTTGTATAAATAAATAAATAACTACATTTAGGTAATCTTTAAATGAGCATACTGCTTCCCCGCAGCACCATATTGATTTAAAAGTGTCTAAATCATTCATACATTTATAAAAGTTAAAATCAATTAAAATTCTAGATTTGACCAGTCGACTAAAAATCTTGATCACATCAGCATCTGTTGCTTTTGCAGTTTTGTTTTTCCTGCTGATGTAAACAGCCATTTTGCTTTGTCCTAAGATAAAATTCACCAGTTGACATTTGTATTTCTGTTTTTTGACGTACTTAAAACCCAGGATAAAAACCTGTGGTGAAAAAAATCACATTAAGAGCTTTTAAAACAGCACTTAAAATGATAAATAACGGACACAGTCTAAAACAGTGTAAAAACGCGTGAAACACCGTTTCTCTCTGGTGACAGAAAGGACACTGGCCATTAAAATCTGGGTTTAAAACAGAAATAAAAGCATTTACAGCAATAATACCATGAAGGATCCTCCACTGGAGGTCCCCCACCTGCTTGGTTAACGGTTTGTACAGTGCTCTCCACTCTGGTCTTACTTCATTACCAATGCCTAGTGTTTCTCTCCATGGTGTGTCAGCTCTGTTCTCCAGTTTTTTCTTGTTAAGAACAAGTAACTCTGTCCGTAAGGCAGAATCTGTCCGTAGGGCAGATTCTGTCCGTAAGGCAGAATCTCTAAACAGTTTTAAGAAACTACTTAAGACGCATCTATTTAACAAATACCTGTTATAAAAATAAATAAATAAAGAAAAGGGGGGGGGGGGCGCAGCTTCGAATAACAATCAGGTTTGATAAACTTACAGTATAGTTGGTTTTCTCCATGGCTTTTGACTTGTGGTGTTCTCATTTGTAAGTCGCTTTGGATAAAAGCGTCTGCTAAATGACTAAATGTAAATGTAAATGTAAGTACACTGGCTGTATAGAGGAGTTTCCCCGTGACTGAGCTCAGGTCCATGCCTTGTTCCTTGTCGTGGTCCAGCAGGGGCCTCTGGCAGTCCTCCAGTTTAGGGGTGATGGTGGTGTTGGGGAAACAATGCTCCCCTACTGGACTGACCTCCCCTCTTGCACAGCTCTGGAGTAGCATCTATTCTCTGGAGGTGAGTGCTGACCTCCACCGCTGTAGGAGCTGGGCGACAACGCGTGTAGACCTCACCCCCATCCGTGCAGCCAGGTCCTCCGCCCGATCCAAACCAGGTCCAGCAGCATTCAGTAGGTGACGCAGGGTGTAGATTCCGGAGAAGATCAGCGTGCTGTGCAACGAAGGGGAGGCATTGATGTCCAGCCGAGATACGAAGATGAGGGGTTCCTCCAAGAGCCAGTGCAAAGGCAGATTACCTTTAAAAGTCACGTTATAAAATCCTAAAATCTTAAAAAGTCCACGATAAAAAACAGGCAAGCTGGTGATATTCAGAGTGGTAATGTTCATAAAAAACAAAGTTCTGTCCAGCCCCAGTCCACTCACGATTTGTAGGATCCTGTATGCCACTGCCCTCCATACAAGATCCTTTGGGACAAAGAGCAGACTTTGCAGATACTGCAGTCTGAAAGCGGCTATCCTGCTGGCCAGGTGAACCAGTCCTTGTCCTCCGTCATCTTTTGGCAGGTGGAGGACAGCCTGAGGAAACCAGTGCAGTCGGTCTCAGAAGAAATCTACCATCATTGCCTGTATCTTATTTAAATTGTTAGATGGGGCATCCACACACATTAACTTGCTCCATAGTACAGAGGCAGCGAGGTTGTTTATGACTAGTACCTGTCCCCGGTACGACATCTGAGGTACTAGCCATGTCCATCTAATTAAACGTCCTTTTACTTTTTCAATAATGTTCTCCCAGTTCTTTTGTTCACACTCGCTGCCTCCTAAGTGCACCCCGAGATACTTAAAACCTCCAGTCCTCCATGACAGTCCATCGCGAAGTGCAGGTCTCCCACCATTCCAGTCCCCGATTAAAACTGCCTCACTTTTGGTCTAGTTCACTTTGGCAGATGATAAAACGCTAAAATCCTTTAAAACATTAGTTAAAATGTTCACGTCATTCTGTGAGTTTAAAAACACCACCAGGTCATCTGCATATGCTGACACACACACTGTTGCATTGGTTTGTGGAATACGAAGACCAGAGATTCGATTTCTTAAAATGTAGCGAAGAGGTTCAATAGCCAAAGTATATAACATCCCAGACAGTGCGCAACCCTGTCTTATACCGCGCTGTACTTTAAAAGGAGCACATAAACCACCGTGTGCTATGACACCCAGCAGGTCATTAAAGGAGATCTTTTTAGCTTTTAGAGTTTTGATATGTTCTTGATCTCCTGTGGTCTCTGCTAGAGTCTGGAGTTTAGTGATCTCAGACTCTAGCTCTTTTAGAAACCTGGTAATTTCACTAGTGACATTTTGAGTGTACTGCTGGCAGAACATTTTAATTTGTATTTTTGCAATGTCCCACCACTGTTGTAATGATTTAAAAGACGACTTCCGAGTCTTAAAAACCATCCAAAAATAACTAAAACACTCTTTATCATTTAAAAGCGCTGTATTAAAATGCCATTATGCACTTTGGGGCTTTACCTGTGCTTTTCTGATCGTGCATTGGACTATACAATGATCTGTAAAACCCACTGGAGATATAAAACAGCGTATTAAAGTAGATAAATGATGTTTAAAACAATAAAATCGATCAAGTCTGGCTAAAGAGAGCGTATTATCTATAGAATGAGCCCATGTATACTGTCTCTGATTACCGTGTATATCACGCCATACATCACACAGATCGTGGGTCTCAATGAACTCACACAGCCGCCTGCTGGAAGCGTTGTGTGGTTCCATGTGGTTTCTGTCCAGATCGTTAGCAGTGCAGTTAAAATCACCACCCAGAACTAAAATGTCATTAAAATCACAGTTAGAAATCATGGTAATCAGAGAGTTTAAAAACATCATCCTCTCTGCTGCTGCAGTAAATAGCATAAATACAGATAAAAACAAAGGTGTGCTGTTCAAAGCAGGCTTTTACTTTCAGCAGTCTCCCGGGTAAAACCTCCTCCACCGTGTAAGAGCATGGGATAAAATAATTGGTAAAAAGAACACCTACCCCACCACTAGTGAGCCCCTTCCACTCTTTTGCCCAATCTACAGCATTATTAAAATCACTGTGTGTTTCCTGGACAAAAACCACATACGCTCTCTTCTGTTTTAAAAGTTCATAAAACATAGCTCTCTTCTTACAGTCTCTTGCCCCGTTTAAATTTAAAGTTCCTATCTTTTTATCACTTATGTTTAAAAAAAGATAGAAAACTATGACTAAGACTGTAAAAAACATTTTTAAAATAGAGGGGGTTAACCCGAGTCATCGGTGTGGACTTTGTTCAGTTTTGTTAGGATTTTTATCTAAAAACTTCGTGTACAGTAAAAGCCCCCTCTCTTCTAAAAAACTTCACATCATGCACAAACTGCTGTGTGTTTTTAAAAGACTCCTCTACCCGTACCCCTTTCTGACCTTTTGTGACACTCAGGAACTTTTTTTATATCTTCAGCAGTGTACTGAACAGGGAGTTTCTCGTCCTGAGGGCACACAGACCATTCGGAGTCAGACAGAGAGCCATCACTGTCTGAATCTCCATCTTTACACATGGGAACCTCTCTTTTGGCCTGTTTGGTCTCATTTATGTGCCCCTACTTCTTCCTTTTACCAGGGACTTTAAAAACGAGTTCCTCCACCATTTCAATATCTTCAGTGCCTAGGCGCCATTCCACCACCCCTGGCTCCACACTGGGCTCCTCTATTTGTGGCGCAGGTTCAGAACACACCTCATGTGCCAGTTAATTTCCATTGTTATCACCTGCAGTGGACATACCTGCCTTGTCCACCTCACACTCTGGGGCAGGAGCCATTTCCTCCACCACTGAACAAGCAGCAGCTGCAGGGGGAACGACTACTGCAGGTCCAGTCAGATCCGGGCACCTGTTGAGGGTTTTCTGGTTCTTTGGGGTTGGGTTCTGCACTTTTTGGACAATTTCGAATGAGATGTCCAATCTGTCCACACCTGAAGCACTGTTTGAGTGCTTCATTGTTCATTCATTGTTTGAGCTCACATATATATCATAATCGAAACCATCAACTTTGAACTTTATAGAAAGTTCGAGCTCCTCCCTGTCCTTTAACACCATATAGACCACTCTCCTGTACGAGATCATGTGCTTCATCTTTTGACTCATAACGAACTTTTTAATTGGGGGATACCACTTTTCCGAACTGGGAGAGTTCCTGGATAATAAGTTTGTTTTTCAGAAATGGGGGCACGTTGGACAGGATGATCTTTTTTGAAGGGGTACTTAAAGGTAGGACCGGAGTCAGCTGACCATTTAAAATGATACCCTTTTGATTTCGATCGTTTTAGCGAAAATCACGACCGATCGGTTCACCCGGGACGCCGCAAGCAGATTGCCGCATCCCACCACCTCCTCCACCGCCAGACAACAATCCTCTACACCTGCTCTACAATCAACCTTGATCGCATGACGGCAGGTGAGAGCCTCGTACACGGCATCGCTGTATGGAGCCGCCATGCTTCAGCCCTCACGCTAAAAGCAGATGCTCCACAGCTTTGAACACTCCTTTACTGCACCTCACACACACAAACACACTAATACACACTAACACACACACTCACAGCATAAACCGCTTTAAACTTTACAAACAGTCAGAAAAACTCAGCAGAA
The DNA here is from genome assembly GCA_019802505.1 of Corydoras sp. C115. Taxonomy (NCBI): domain Eukaryota; kingdom Metazoa; phylum Chordata; class Actinopteri; order Siluriformes; family Callichthyidae; genus Corydoras; species Corydoras sp. C115. Next base: position 139,093 of record JAFMOC010000387.1, on the reverse strand, counting down.
AACGCTGAGCGCTCTCGCACCATGCTCCGCTCTACCGCTCAATACCGCGCATGCGCAGAGAGAGAGAAGGAGAGAGAGCAAGCACTATACTGTGTAAAGAATTATTAGGCAAATGAGTATTTTGATCATCTTTTTTATACATGTTGTCCTACTCCAAGCTGTATAGGCTTGAAAGCCAACTACCAATTAAGTAAATCTGGTGATGTGCATCTCTGTAATAAGGAGGGGTGTAGTCTAATGACATTTGAGATTTGACGGATTCTGAAAAGTCCAAAATTGTGAGATGTCTTGCAGAGGGATGCAGCAGTCTTGAAATTGCCAAACCTTTGAAGTGTGCTCACCAAACAATCAAGCGTTTCATGGCAAATAGCCAACAGGGTGGCAAGAAGCATGTTGAAAATAAAAGGCGCAAAATAACTGCCCATAAATTGAATAAAATCAAGCATGAAGCTGCCAAGATGCCATTAGCCACCAGTTTAGCCATATTTCTGCAACATTACTGTAGTATAAAAAACCACAAAGTGTGAGATACTCAGGGACATGGCCAAAGTAAGGAATGCTGAAAAATGACAACCTTTGAACAAGATAAGATAAAACGTCAAGACTGGGCCAAGAAATATCTTAAGACTGAAGGTTTTATGGACTGATGAAATGTGAGTGACTCTTGATGGGCCAGATGGATAGCTCCACTCCAACTCAGACGCCAGCAACTTGTGGGGTTGAGGATGGAGTGAAGCTTAATTCCCAGACCTACTGCCAGATTCTGGAAGACACCTTCTTCAAGCAGTGGTACAGGAAGAAGTCTGTATCGTTCAAGAAAAACATGATTTTCATGCTGGACAATGCTCCATCACATGCATCCAAGTACTCCACAGCATGACTGGCCAGTAAAGGCCAAAAAAATAATGACATGGCCCCCTTGTTCCTGATCTGAACCCCATAGAGAACATGTGGTCTTTCATAAAATGTGAGATCTACAGGGAGGGACAACAGTACAGCTCTCTAAACAGTGTCTGGGAGGGTGTGGTGGCCGCTGCACTAATTGCCTAATAATTCTGCACGCAGTGTATAATTGGTAAGTGGTCACTTCAACAGATGTCATCCCATACCTTCCATGTAGAATCCAGTAGGATTTTTGGTGTGCTGATGGTGAGTTCTATGGCTGAGTAGACTCCATGTCCTGAGTTTAGGAATGTTTTTGAGCCATCATTCAGTAGGCACAAGTCTCTTGCGTTTATCAGGTCTTCTATTACTTTTCCTCTCTGGTTTGTTCTGTTGCCATCCCATAGGGGGTTCTGGCTATTGAAGTCGCCCAGAAGGAAGAAAGGGGTGGGTAGTTGGTTAAGGAGGTTGTCAAGGCTTTGGATGGTACTGTGGCTGTTTGGGGCAATGTAGAGTGAACGGAGAGTGATGGGTAGGTAGAGGGTATGGCTGCTACAAGGAATCAATAAAATCAATAAAAATCCATTATGAAAACTGCCGATAATGAATTTCATCGATTTGTTGGGTCACACAGTATCCACGTTACTCGCAATAGTAAAATTTAAACCCACCTGTTCATTATAACCATACTTACTCAATTGCGGCAAAGTTAAAACAATTCGGTCATTTCTATGATGTAATTTAGTTTCAATAAGTGGTTTATCTAATTGCTCTGCCGACTTCTATATTGTTTGAGTCATTAGGTATTCCCTGGTATAACATGCTGCATATTTTGGAGATGAATGTGTAAATACAAAACTCGAGTCTGGACAGAAAGCTGACCTTCGTTCTGGGAGATTATGCGGGCTGTACATATTCCCAATCCATAAACATCCATACACATCATGGTTTTTAAACTATTTCCCACTGGTTCTACAGTTCATTACTGTGCATAGATCAAACATCACTACATTAGGCTGGTGATAATTTACCTTAACATCCAAACAGTTGCTTGCTCTTACTGACCTTCTGGCTCTGATAACCCCATTCTTTGCATGACCTTTAACAGAGTGCTGGTTTGACTCCATTTGCTCCATTCCTAACCACTGAAAGGGTTATGATTGACGTTAACATAATGATTGCCATTGTTATGGCCTTGGTTTTGCACCACAGCATCCTCAAGGCTTCCGAGATCGACAGCTGATAGATGTTAGTGAATGTTTCACCACTATTCAGGAGCGCCGTCTGCCTTCTCTGGAACCTATATCTGCAAATCTCGTTCAATCTCCAAGGTTCTAGAAGGTGGTTCTGCTGGAGCACAATGAGTTAGGTGATACCAGATGTTACCTTACTTCCCTTTTACACGCACCGCATGTGAGGTGGCTTCCATCACCTTCCAAGGTCCTGTCCACCTCGCTTGATCCCACTTTCTTTTGTGCACCTTAATTTTAACCCACTGTCCAGGCTCTATCTTTGGCAGTGGTTGGTGTTCTTCACCTCCGTCCTCTACTGGATCTCTGCGCAGCCTGGGAAGGAATACTGGCAATAAATTTAGTTAGAGCATCCATATAGCTGTCCAATTCTGCATTCCACCTGGTCTGGACCCATATCGGTAAAGTCAATGCAAATTTCCTTGAATGGTGCATCAGATACTGGAAGAGTTTGTTGGAATTTATTGAATGTAAAAAGACATGAATTGTATTATTTGAAAGGTTTGGTTGACTTTGGAGAGCTTTTACCATTGTAATGATATTTTTGTAATGGCAGAAGGAATGACCAGGTGGGGGTTGAGTGTGTGTAATTGTAAGAATGACCACTTGTCGAATGAGAATGAGAAGGAGTCAGAAAGTCTGGTCACAGGGTGACCTGTGAAAATATAGATTTAGGGGCAAGTAACATTTGTTAAAAAGTATTATTGGGACTGGGGACTCAGAAAACCCCACCATATTTGGAAGGTCCAGTTACACTCACCAACAGAAGAAGGACAGCCCACCAAAGGTTTATATACCGAAGCTGGATCTTTGAGACTTTAGAGCTCTCTCATCAATCGTGGTTGCCCACCATTGATGATTTTTCCTGTACACTTGTTTGACTATTCAGTAAAGCACATTAAATTCTTTTGGAACAAAACCACCGACTTTTGACCGTTTATTGAAACTTATCAAGTTGGATTATTCTCTTGAAATACAGCACACTCCCTTACATGCAACTGAACCATGTCTGTTAAGTTTGGGTGCCACCAATGAGTTCTGAGACTATGCAACATCGTTCTAGTACTACATGAGTGGGGCCATGAGCTTCTATCAACAGCAGCTTCAACACAGAACCAGGTGCAACAATCTTACCTTCTGGATTTCTCCAAATCCCATCTACTTCCTTCGCTCCCTTTTGAAGCCACTTGTTCTTTTCATAAGCACCAGCTTTATTCTGCATATCCTTCAAGTGTTCCTCTGTGAGTTCCAGTAACGTAGGTGTCGCAAGTACAACTAATTGTTTGGTATAACCCCCTGCAGCTTTTGCTGCCGAATCTGTTACGATGGGGGGATAATAGGCGCCAAGATACAGGGGAGGAATGACAGAGTGACAGATGCCACTAAAACGGGGTGTATATATATATATATATATATATATATATATATATATATATATATATATATATATATATATATATATATATACACACACACAGTGGAGGAAATAAGTATTTGATCCCCCACTGACTTTAAGTTTTAATACAAAAAAACAAATGAAACGTCTCATAATTTTATGCCAGTTTTATTTTAACAGTGCCACATAGAATATCAAAAGAAAAATGGAGAAAATGACATGAAATGAGAAATATAAAATAATTTGCACTTCATTGAGGGAAATAATTATTTGATCCCCTAGTAAAACCATGACTAATGTTGGCTTCCGCAGACCACTGACACACCCTAATCACAGTGAAGTCATTACCTGAATGAGAGACACCTGTCCCAAATTATCACCTGTATAAAAGTCCACCTGGCAACAGTCTCAGTGACACTCCAACATCTCCACGAAGGGCAAGAGTAAAGAGCCGTCTAAAGATGTCAGGGACAAAATTGTTGACCTACACAAGGCTGGAATGGGCTACAAAGTCATAAGTAAAAAGCTGGATGAGAAGGTGACAACTGTTGGTGCAATTATTTGGAAGTGAAAGAAGTACAACATTACTGTCAATCGACCCAGGCCTGGAGCTCCATGGAAGATATCACCTCGTGGAGTCTCATTGATCATGGGAAAGGTTAAAAATCAGCCAAGAACTACACGGGAGGAGCTGAGTAATGATCTCAAGGCGGCTGGGACCACAGTCTCCAAAAAAAACATTGGTAATACACTGAGACGTAATGGTTTAAAATCATGCAGTGCACGACAGGTTCCTCTGCTCAAGGAGGCTCACATCCAGACCCGCCTCAAGTTTGCCAATGAACATATTAATGACTCCGAGAGAGACTGGGAGAAGATGCTGTGGTCAGATGAGACCAAAATTGAGCTCTTTGGCCTTAACTCAACTCGACGTGTTTGGAGGAAGAAAAATACAGGATATGACCCTAAGAATACCATCCCCACCATCAAGCATGGTGGTGGAAGTATTATCTTTTGGGGGTGTTTTTCTTCTAAGGGCAAAGGCCAACTTCACCACATTGACGGGAAGATGAATGGGACCATGTATCGCAAAATCCTGGGTGACAACCTCCTTGCCTCTGCCAGGGCACTGAAAATAGGTCGTGGATGGGTCTTTCAGCACGACAACGACCAAAAACATACAGCCAACTGTGGCGGCTTAGATATTTACTCTATCAGCGATGCCGATACAGGGCAACGCGGTGTAATCTACTGTGTATGGGTAAAACGAAACGCGGTGTCGTTTTACCCATACACAGTAGACGTATATACCAAAATAGATTTAATTTATTAACAAATTTAAAAACAGAAAAACACAGTGAGTACTTGGCTTAACATACAAATAAAGAAAAATCACAATAAAGAAAAAGAAAAACCTGCTAACATATAGGCCAGAGGCCAGGTGGTGAAGGGGCAAGCTAAGTGTTAAAGAAAAATTAAAAAATCACACAATTATAATTACCCAAAAAAATACAAAAACACAAAAAGGGGTGCAATGTCACAACCAAGCTTCACCAACCAGTCCTCCAGCCTAATACCACAAAAAGAAAAAGACAAAAACAAGAAAAGAACTTAAACTCTGCAAATTAGACAAAACAAGAAAATAAATGAAACAAAATACCACAATGCAACAATAAATAAAGCTCTTAACGTGCAAGTCTTACAAAGAGGCAGGGCACACAGCACAACCAAAGCCCCCAGCATGAACAGCCAATACCAAAAGAAAAGCCCCAAGCCGGAGTTAGAGTAGCACACTTAGCAGCAGCTGAGAGCCAAGCAAACAAACAAACAAAAAAAAAGAAACTTAAATAAACAAAGCTTTAATCAAAAGACAAAAACAAATACCGAAAACCAAACAGATGATAAAAACAAAACACGCGGTGAAAACAAGTAGTGGAAACAAAGCAGGTGGTGGAAACAAAACAGGTGGTGGAAACAAAACAGCAGAAGCCAGCACCAAACTGTGCATTCCTGCAAAGAAAGAATATAAATTATAATCATTATAAAATCATGATTAAAAGAAGCAGCATGGAGGGTCTTCCTACCGTGTTATCCAGAACAGCACGCGAGATTAAGGAAAGACAAGCGGTCTCTGACAAAACCACACCGACGCTCAGCCACAATGCCACACGTGGGTAACGCCGGCACTGTACAGACAGGCAGCAGGTAACGCCGGCACTTTTACAGACACCGGTCCTACACATCAGAAAAGAAACGTGCCCGATACTACACTAACCACAGCTTAAATACTACACGAGGAAAATGAGAATTTACCATACCTGCACAGCAGATTAGTCAAACGCCAGTTCAAACCCTCCACCAGCTCGCCGCCAAGAGTCGCGACAAAGGGAAAACCAGGAAGGAACCGAGCAGTGGAAACACTCACCTAGTCAGCTCACCCAATGACGGGCGCTCCCTCCCCTTTATGAAAAGCCAGGGGAGACCCGATTGGCTCACGAGTAATAAGAGGCGGGACAAAAAAAATAAACATTAGTGGAAGGGCAGGAAAGGTGTTACCGGCAGCATACTGCTACACAAGGAAACAAATGAGTGGCTCCATAAGAAGCATATCAAGGTCATGGAATGGCCTAGCCAGTCTCCTGACCTCAATCCCATCGAAAATCTATGGAGAGAGCTGAAGCTTAGTGTTTCCAAATGCATGCTTATAAACCTTAAGGATTTGGAGGTGATTTGCAGAGAGGAGTGGGCCAAAATTACTCCTGAAGTGTGTGCAAACCTTATAAAAAATTATAAGAAACGTCTGACTGCTGTGCTTGCCAACAAGGGTTTTGCCACCAAGTATTAAATGATGTTTTACTAGGGGATTAAATACTTATTTCCCTCAATGAAATGCAAATCATTTTTTATTTCTCATTTCATGTCATTTTCTCCATTTTTCTTTTAATATTCTGTGTGTCACTGTTAAAATAAAGCTGTCATAAAATTATGAGACGTTTCATTTGTTTTTTTGTATTAAAACTTTTAAAGTCAGTGGGGGATCAAATACTTATTTCCTCCACTGTATATGTGTTAGTGCATATATATATATATATATATATATATATATATGTTAGCATATATATATATATATATATATATATATATATATATATATATATATATATACACACACACATATGTTAATACCGATTTAATAATCGGTACTCCCACGGCACGCTGGGAGTTCCACACAAAACGTCCCGACCGAGGTTCGAACCGGTTGGGCTGTGACGTACTAGCCGCAGTACCAACCCGATGCACCACCTAGGCTTGAAGGAAGTGAGCGCGAGGAGCGGTCTAGCCCCTATGGCAGCCGAGCAGTAGAAAGGAAAGGAAACTCAAAAACCTCTGTTAAAGCAAGGTGCGCTTTTCGTGCAAAACCAAAAGAAATAAACAAACTAAAGAGCAGCTGAAAACGCTGCCTCCGCGACCGCGGCGCAAAACCCGAACTGAAATGACGCAGGTGTGACGTCACCGAGTGACGCACACACGTCTCCCCTGATCCCCTAATCTCAAACCCGAACGCTGTGCTCTGGAGCACCCTGCTGCCTCCACGGATGAGCGGCGTTCGACCGGACGCGTTATCTGCACACAATAATAATTATACACACAGGGCAGAAGTGATAGAATCAGCTGCATCATTCCCTTTTGCAATTTTAGATTTTAAATTAGAGTGTCCCTTACATTTAACAACTGCTACCTGAGACGGTAGATGAACTGCTGACAACAAATCCTGTAATTCTGTCACATGTTTAATAGGAGTTCCCTGAGCTGTAACCAATCCCCGTCTAAACCATTGGGGACCATTTACATGAATTGCCGACTGTGCATAAGCTGTGTAGATGAGTCTGTGTACATGTTGATCTTCTTATCAGTTGCTAATTTGAGTGCTTGTGTTAGTGCAATAATCTCAGCCACCTGTGCGGATGCTGGTTGAGGTACAATTCCATCCTTCAATGTTTCAAACCGTCCTTGTACCTTAGTGACCACTGCATAAGATGCTACTAAACCCTTCTCACCTTTATAACAGCATCCATCACAAAATAGTTGCATGTCACTATTTTGTAAAGGTACAGTGTCTAAATCCTCTCTGATCCTGAGTGCTTGACTTGCAACTAACTCACAAACATGTACCTCACTGTTCTCTTCCGTCTGTCCTGGTAGTGAACTAGTTATGTTAACAGTTTTTGATGGTGCAAATGTGATGTTTGGCTGTAATAATTTTTCACTGACTTTTAGGGAGAACATGCAAACAAGTTTCGGTCGAACTCAGCACTATACGGCGTTCCGGAGTTACATTCCTAGAAAGATTCATAGAAAGAAACGTTTATTTATATTCGTGTTATTTATTTATCTGTGGATCTGTCAAACAGCCATAATGTCGGAGAGCACATTACGCTATCGTTGTAACAGCGCGTCATATCTGTTTATTGTCAGATTATGATTTACATAATATCTCGTGCGCACCACTTAATAACTCGTGCTCACGAGATATTATGTGGTGCGCACCACCACTTACTAACTCGTGCGCACGACTTACTAAGTGGTGCGCACGACATAAGTAAAAAAAAAATTTTTTTTACTCATGTTCCTCTCAAATTTTTTTTTGCTCATGTCCCTTTAGGGGCTCCGTAACATTGAGATTACATTTAGGTTTTTTTTTTTACCATTAAAATATTTTTCAAAAACAAAGCTGTATCATCTGCAAACTGACTAATCTTGTATTTTCTATCAAATAGATTAACCCCATGTAACTCATTATTATTCACCTGAAGGGTTAATAATTGTGTAGTTATATATCTTAATAAATTGTTTAAAATGATCTCCAAAATTAAATAACAATAAAAAAATAGGAGGGATATGGTAGCTTAGTGTTTAGCACGTACTCCTCTCAGCACTGGGGATCCAGGTTTGAATCCTTATCTGGGTGTAGTTTTCATGTTCTCCCCGTGTGCATGTGGAGATCTCCTCCGGGTTCTCCAGTTTCCTCTCACACTCCAAAAACATGTATTTAAGGTAAATTGAAATCTCGACATTGCCCTATAAAGTGTGTGTTTGTGTGTGTGAGTGAGTGTGCCTAGCAATAGATTGGCGCTATGTCCTGGGCACCCATCTCCCATAGATGAGCTGCCTCCACCACCCCCCGCGAATATTCAATCAAATTGAATGCTTTTTTTTAATCAAGGGACAAAATCGAGCTACCTTCATTGATAGAGTCACAATAATGTAACATTTCAATTATTAACCAAATATGTTTATGGATATTTCTTCCCTTAACAAAGACTGATTCGCTTTCATCAGTTACAACCTTCAGTTCTTCATTTAGTCACTCAGCAAAACTTTGCAACAAAATTTTGTAATTAGTACATAACAAAGTTATAGGTCTCCAGTTTTCCCAAAAAAGAACATCCTTGTTAGGTTTTGGAATTTTAAATTAAAGTGATTATCCGTTGTTTCATTGTATATGGTTTGAGAAGCCAACTTAATACAATCTAGTAACACTTTTTTTATACTTCACACTACACATTAAACAATGGAATGAACATGGAGTTTTAACATACCTGCACATAAAATAAATAAAATAAACAAAACAGAGACAGTGTGCACAGCAGTTCCCTTTCCAATCACTCGAACAGCGTTTCGGCCTATAAGCGCCCTAACAGAGAATGCACATGGAAAAAAATGCACTGAGCACGTGTCTTACGGCATGTTTGGAAAAAAGGTTTGCAACTGAACTAAAAGTACTGTAACATTAAACCGTGCTTAACATTGAATCATCCAGAACATACAGTAAATGTTACATTAAATTAGTCATTTTTTTATGTTAGTTAAAATAGTTTTGCACACTATTTATTTTAACTGTGTTACATTCACCCCACCTGAAATCCACCAAAATACTCAAAATATAGTAGAAAAGCATCCCAAACCAAAAACCTGCAAGATGACGAAATAACATACCAGCACAAGTGAAAAGTAGACCTAGTCTACAACAACTGAATAGTTACCTCCAGCAAAGGTTAAGAGAAAACAGAGATTGATCAAGTCTCCGACCCTCTTTAGAAAAATGTGACGCCTGTTACGCCACACAACACTTGGCTCTAATATCACCAAAATATCACTACCTTGCCACTACGGAGAAAAAGAAAAGAAAAAAAATCTGTACACCATTTTCAACATGACACCGTACAATTATCGAAGAAGAAAAGTTCCTAGAACAAAGAAATCTGGTGTCTTTTAAAGGGTTTCTGAACCATTGATTCAATTAATCGGTTAACAGACTTTACCAGTCTACCTGCGCGTGTTCTCACGGATTGCACCCTAGGAACTGAATCTGTGTCAACCGTATTATCAGGCAATGGTATCGTGTCAGCGTTCGAATCAACATTGTCTACACCATAACCAGGAAGCAAAAGAGGGAAAGTCACGGACCCATCAGAAGCTGCAAGGCCAGAAGAAGAATCCATCAACCCAATCACATCTGGTGATGCAGGATCCGTTCGCGGAACCACAAGCTGAGTTTTGGAATCAGAGGGTGAGGTCACGACAAGTCCACCATCCTCCTCAGACGAGTCACAGTCTGTCAAAGTGTGACTTGCATCCATAGTGTCCTCAGAGTGACCAAGTTCAGGCAAAGGCAAAAAATTTACCTCCAGCAACAGATTTCTGTGTACAACCCTTTCGCGTCCCGCTTTATCTTTTATCCTGTACACGTGAATGTCAGAGTTCGCATCAACGACTGTGTACACTTCATTCTCCCACCGGTCAGCCAACTTTCTCTTGCCCCGTTCAGTTTTATTTGCTACCAAAACACGGTCACCCACATCAAGACGGAGACCTCTGACACGCTTGTTATACTGCTGTGCTTGGCGCTGTTGCTCAGATGAGCATATTTTCTGAGCAATTTCCATGGCATCCTTCAAGCCCGTAATCAGAGAACGAGCATAAGAGTCATAGTCAGTAACAAGGGTATCGCACAACACATTCTTGAATAGCACATCCACAGGTAGTCTGGGAACACGGCCAAACATTAAATAAAATGGTGCATAACCCGTTGTTTCATGAACAGTGGCATTATATGCAAATGTGAGTGTCTGAATTTGCTGTTGCCACTTGTGCTTTGCCTGCAATGGAAGTGTACGAATCATATTACCCAAAGTGCTGTTAAATCTTTCGGTGCCCCCATTGCCCATTGGATGGTAAGGGGTGGTGTGAGATTTCACAACCCCCGCCAGGTGGAGGAGTTCTGCTATCAACTTGTTTTCAAAAAAGCTTTTAAAGTTTGTCCCCTGATCGGAATGAATTCGCACAGGAAAGCCATAGATGCAATAGACGTTGTCCCACAACTTTCTAGCAACCTGTTTCGCGGTTTGGTTGACACAAGGAAATGCGTGAGCAAGCTTGGTGAAATGATCAGTAATCACTAGAACGTCCACTGATCTTTGCTTACTATCTTCAGCCGACCAAAAGTCAATGCATACCAACTCCATTGGAGCAGATGTCCGAATATTCTCAAAGGGTGCACGTGCAGCGGGTTCAGGGGTCTTCCCTACCACACACCGCTGGCAGCAACGGCCAAATTCCCTGATATCTTTTTCCATGTCTGGCCAATAAAACCGTTGCCTCGCCAAACTCAACGTACGATCCTGCCCCTGATGACCAGCCAGGTCATGGATGCCGGATAATGCTCTATCCTTCAGGGCTTGAGGCAGCACAAATTGAAAACATTTTTGTTTGGTGAGTGGATCTTTTGACACCCTATATAGAACATCATTCCGGACTTCAAAACGGTTCCATTGTTTAAACAATTTCAAAGACATCAGGTCAGTACCACATCTTTGTCTTCTGGATGGTCTTATTTTCTCGACTACAAAGGGCAACACCATGGAAATACAAGGATCTGACCGTTGACTAGAGTGAAGTTCTTGCTCAGACAACACTGGTAAGATGTTTAGGTCACCAACAAACTGCTGGACAGACTGAGCAATTAAAATAGCTCTGCACTCCGTGGCCGAAGACCAATTACTATGTAATTCACACAAAGCTTTAATCTCCATACTAACCAGAGACTTCATTGAAATGGAGTCCACTGCTGCTCTGTATCCATGCTGAACCTGAGATTGGCAACTCAGCCTAAAGACATCCTGCACCATCTCTCCCTGCACTTCACAGGCTTCGCCCAACAGTTTGTGATAGGGTTCACCCAACAACCTCTGACTCACTGACCTAGTAAAAGGAACTAGGTCTAGCTGAGAGCATCAGCAACGACATTACTTTTACCTGGCAAGTGCTTGAGGTCAAATGAATAAGAAGTGAGTTTAGCGACCCAACGAAGCTCACAAGCATCCAATCTGGGTTTGGTCAGGAGAAACGTGAGTGGGTTGTTGTCAGTCCAGACAGTAAATGTATGACCCTTAAGCCAATGATTAAACTTCTCGCAGATGCTCCATTTCAGGGCCAGAAACTCAAGGCGGTGGGCTGGATATCTTCTCTGTGCCATACTTAAGTGTCTTATTAGCAAAAGCGACAGGTCTAGCTTTAGTTTCTCCTTCGGGCACCTGTGATAAAACCGCACCAAGCCCATCCAAATACGCGTCCACAGAGAGAATGAAGGGTTTTGCAAAATCTGGATGCGCAAGTACAACACACTCCAACAACATTTTCTTCAGCTTCTCAAAAGCGTTGGTGCATTCATCCGACCAGTCTGCAGAGGTAAGTTTTCGAAACGTGCCCTGGATCTTATGGGCTTTGGCACTCTTTCCTCGTCGTCTTTGTCCTCCAGTCAGTGCAAACAGAGGTTTGGCAATGGCAGAGCAACATGGAATGAAATGTTGATAATACAGTAACATGCCAAGAAACGATTTTATTCTGCGAACAGATGGCGTAGAGCCGTCACTATCCATCAAATCCATCCATTGAGTGCATGTTTGTACTCAGTCACACTGTCCTTCCATGCAACCCTAAATAACTCCATGCAACCCTAAATAGTTTTTCTCCATTTACGCTCCATGGATCTAGTGGTTTGTTTAAGGGCATGTGTTTGATCATTAAACCATGGAACGAGTCTTGTATCTTTAATCCTTTTTTAGTTTAAGTGGAGCGACACTGTCTAAGGTTGCAGAAAACACGTGTTTAAGGTATTCTGCTGTGTTTTCAGGTTCATCGGGTCCTGATGCTGGTTTAATGTTTAATTTGGGTAAATGTTGTAGGAATGACACAGCAGTAGAGGGAATGATTGTACGCTTCATATCATATTGCGGTTTAATGACTGGATCAATATCAATTTCTAAATCGTAGGTTATCAAATAGTGATCGGAGATGACCTTACTTAGTGGAACAATAGTTAAATTATTAATGTTAATACCTTGTGATAAAACTAAGTCTAATGTATGTTTACAGCGATGTGTTTTACCAACTACACTTTGAGTAATGCACATGGAATCTAGGATGGAGTCAAAGGCTAATTTAAATGAGTCTAGTGGGTTTTCAAAGTGAACATTGAAGTCACCGACTATTAAGGCCTTGTCTGATGAGATTACTATGTTAGAGAGAAATTCACCAAATTCTTTAATAAACTCTGTGTATGGGCTGGGAGGGCGGTATATGGCTGTCACAAAGGGTTCTGATAGAGAGATCAGGAGACGAATATGCAGAACACTGGTTATTTATTAAGTGATAAGGCAGAGGCAGGGTAGTACGGAGGGAGCAAGGACGAACTGTTTTCGGGGGACCAGGATGAGAACTGACACCTGGAGCGAGATCCTGGGCAGAGCACAACACCGAGCAAACGAACAAACCAATAAACAGAGGTTCAGAGAGATAATAGAAACACTGTAGTAAGAGAACCCTACACTGGCTATGCGTGAAGAAAGAGAAACTAAGCTGGTGAGGTTTAGTAGGCAAAATAACAAACTCTAAGGAAACACAGAATAGGGTGAAAAGGAGAGTGCAAGAACACACGCAGAAGGAAGATACAGAGATGAACGTAATATAGACAGAGGATCGGTGAACTGGATGCGCTGTCGAGCAGACCTGAACGGAACCTGGAACAAACACAGGGAGGGGAGACAGCAAGAGAGTTAGTAGACACTGGACAAAAAAGGGTTAGTTCACCGATAGATAGCGGGTTAGTAAATAGATCTGAAAAGTTAGTATACAGAGTGAACACTGAGTAACGAACACACACAGGTGGTGACGCGCCAGCGGAGCAGGCTAGGGTGAGTGCAAACTCCGCCCCATCCGGCCGAAGCCGATCCACCTGTGAGGACAGACAATAAACAATAATGCTCCCGGGACACTGAAAGTAAGGGACAGGGGAAATGGCGGAAACAGAAGGAGATGAACTCAAAATAACTCTGGGAGCAGACACAAACACACACAGCGATCACTCATGCACACAAACACACGCTATGCTAAACCAGGAAGTGAGTAGATGGAAGCTAACGCTAAGCTTAAACAGACGCGCACTCACCCAGATGGTAAACAGCACAAACAGAAGCGGACAGAGACAGATCAGATAACAGCAAAAACGCTCGGTATGTGTAGTAGAAACCAGGGACAATACTTCGCGCCATCTAGCCTGAAAGCAGGGTTTAAACAGAGGTAACCGACCCATCAGAATAATCAGCCGCACCTGGTGAGGAAGCGAAGGCAGAACTAGAAGGCGGGGCTGAGAGAGCGCGCTGGAGAGAGAGAGACAGACAGCCTATTTCTTACAATGGTAATAAGTTGCATTAAATTGTATTTATTCTTCAATGCAGATGAGCTGCTTATGTTGAGTACAAGAGCTTCGAAGGATTTTGACTCATACTTATTATTGTGTTACATTTATGTTTTCTTTATAGATCATAGCCACTCCACCTCCTCATCCACTAAGACGTGGTTTATGAGCATAAGTATAACCAGGTGGAGAGGCATCATTTAATGCTAGGTATTCATTGGCTCTAATCCAGGTCTCTGTGAGACAAAAGACATTTAGGAAGTTATCAGTTATTATTTCTTGAACTAGAGCTGATGTTGATGAAAGTGTGCTAATGTTTAATAACCCAAGTTTTAAAATAAAAGTGTTTCTTACATTAGATTTTTTTGGCACACCTTTTGGACTCTTTTTGTTTTTTGCTCATTGCAATACTTGATAACTGTCCTAATGGTATGGAACCTAGTTATTGTGGGTGACGACTCCTGGAAGTTCGCAGGCAGTTGGTTAGGCCATTCTGTCTGCTGCCTGGCCTTGGCTCTGAATTGTCAATTTTTATTCCTATCTGAAGAAAAAACCCTATCGGCTATGTTATTCAACATGAGCGCAGCACCCTCCCGGGAAGGATGGATGCCATCCCATTTCAAAAGGCCAGGTCTTCCCTCAAAAGTAGACCAATTATCAATGAAGGTAATGTTGTTTTCTGAGCACCACTTAGACATCCAGCAACGCAGCGACCATAACCTGATGTAGGTTTCGCCACCACGCCTAATTGGTAGGGGACCAGAGACAACTACTTCATCAGACATCATTTCAGCGGTTCCACACACCTCTTTAACATTAGCCTTAGTAATCTCTAACTGCTTGAGATAAACGTCATTAGTGCCGATGTGGATAACTATTCTAGAGAATGAGCGTTTAGAATTAGCCAGCACTTTGAGGTTCGCCCTGATGTCTGGAGCCCTGGCCCCCGGGATGCACCGGACTATGGATGCTGGGGTCTCTATAGGGGTAGCTATTCGCACGTGTCTGAACCAGAGCAATTTTAGCAACCGGTCTCTCAGTGGGTGAGTCACTGAGTGGGGAAAACCGATTGGACACATGGATCCTAGAAGAGTGATGCTCAGTTCTACGTGTACGTTGCCTGGTCGTCACCCACTCGCCCTGCTGCGAGGGCTCTAAAGCCGGAGATTTAGGATCTGATCCTGTGGCATTCGGGCTGGCTAAACTGGTCCCTGACACACCTTTACTAACATGACCCTGTTCTAAAACCCGAATGTGCTCTTCTTGCACTGAAATCTTCTCCGTCAGACTAAGGACTAGGCTACACCTCTCACAGGCTGAATTATCAGTAATGACGGAGGAAGACTGTCTATACATACTGCACTGAGGGCACGCAACCAGAGGGGAAAGTGCCATTGTAAAGTTTATATATAAATGAAGAAAAACTTAGCTTTGGGTGGGTAGAGATGTAAGGTTAGTTCCTGCTGTAACAGCCGATGATGAAACAAAGCAGCGGCAGCAGCTGGTGGAGATCCAACTCTAGTAAATCTGGTATTAGCGTCAGATGGAGTCCTGAAGGTTCTCACAATGCGGTGTGTGACAATCAGTGTCGAGACCAATAAAATCCGATCCGAAAATCCGAACAGTTGATTCCGGCGACACAGATCAGGAGTTGGCTCTTTTATAAATATAGGCTAATATTTATAAACGAAGTGGGTAATAAATGCAGCAGTGTTGGCAGCAAACGACTGCGATAGTAAGCAGAAAGTGCTAGCTTTAGCGGCTAAAAACGCTAGCAACTACACCGCGATTTGGAGAGTAGTGAAGGACAAAAAGTGGAATAAATGCTATGTTATAACGATGAGGTAGCCGAACAGTCAAGAGAATGTAAAAAAAGTAACTAAATAACACTTAATTTAGTAGTTAAGCTTAACAGAGCTAGACAGCGCATGTACGCATCTACACACTGACTGCATGGCAGGAAGTGACGACACACACGACCAACAGACAGACAGACCTATTTAGTGTGGTATAGAGGTGGTATTAACTCTGCTTTCAGGAACTGATGATGACGAAAGAGCTGCTGAGGACGATGAAAGAACTACTGATGACGACGAAAGAACTACTGATGACGACGAAAGAGCTGCTATTGAGGACAATGACGATAATGGGACAATGACGACGATGAAAGGACTGACAATAACTTCAAGAACAAACGAGGAATACTATGAATAAAGAACTAATGTAGCAAACAGATACTGACCAGGAGAACTGAACCTCGAGGAATCTTCTGGAAAGTTTCTGCAACAGTGGTGCAAGAGGGTGTTATTTTGTTTGTGAGTGTAGGGATGGAGACTGTCTCGTTAGGCGCGGTCTCTATTAGTATAATTAAAGTTTGTTTTCAGTGTTGTGTTTTCAGCCTATATGGCCATGTAATGTGTTGAGCACCGTCACGAGGGGTGTTAGTTACAGGGGGGGTAGTTTAATTAGCGCTCTGCCTCCTCAGCATTCAGTTATTTTAACCTATAAAATTCATCTATGAATTTAGTCACGTTTTAAATTGAGTTAATTGAGTTACAATAACGTGCAAATTTTTAGAAATGGTAACTGGATGTCACAGGTGCCTGGGGCACCTGTCCCTCGTTTGTGTCCTTAATTGTCTTAGCTGGATGATTGGTTTGTTTTGTGCATGTGATTAGTTGGTTTATTATTTAGTTTCCGTTTTCCTTCAAGTCGGTGCACGTCTTTGTTTTGCGGTATTATACCCTATGTTACGTTGTTCGTTTGTTCCCCCCTTTCTGTTGGTGTCCTGTCACCAAGTTTTAATAAATTTCGGTTTTGGATTTTATCCCGGTGTTTTTCCTGGACTCTCCTTCCGCGTTCAACCACGGTGCAGCACTGCGTACTTTCTCGACGCAGGTCGTGTTCGTGGGAGCGTTTCAATCCGTGGACCGATGTACGCTTTATTTCCCCGTGTAGTCAGTGCCCGGGAAGCGCGAGCGGCGTACGTATTTACTCCGCGTAGCCGCCCTCTTCCGGGGAAGAATGGACTTCTGTGACAGAAAGACGTGCCAAACCATCGGGAGAGTTCTGGACACCAGGGGTCACCCACCGCTGAGCCAGAGGAACAGAGGCTGCACCGCTGAAGAAGCCGAGCACCAGGGACCGCCGATTACCAAGTCTGGGCGCCAGGGAGCGCTCTATCGCCGACTCTGAGCACCAGGGTCCGCCAGCCGCAGACTTTGGACACCAGGGGCGCTATCTCCGCCTCACAGCAAGAGGGCGCTGAGCCGCGCCCCCGCAGCGAGATGACGTGCTCCACGCTGTCAGCAGGGGGCAGCTAGCAGGCTTCACCGCCAGAGGGACCTTCCGCCCCCCCCCCTTTTTTTGTTTTTCGCGAGAACAGTTTATTGTTATTATTATGTTTTTTTTTTGTTGGGTCGCTTCCCTTTTTGCGCGACCCTTGGGGTGGGGGTATGTCACAGGTGCCTGGGGCACCTGTCCCTTGTTTGTGTCCTTAATTGTCTTAGCTGGGTGATTGGTTTGTTTTGTGCACGTGATTAGTTGGTTTATTATTTAGTTTCCGTTTTCCTTCAAGTCGGTGAACGTCTTTGTTTTGCGATATTATACCCTATGTTACGTTGTTCGTTTGTTCCCCCCATTCTGTTGGTGTCCTGTCACCAAGTTTTAATACATTTTGGTTTTGGATTTTATCCCGGTGTTTTTCCTGGACTCTCCTTCCGCGTTCAACCACGGTGCGGCGCTGCGTACTTTGTCCACACAGGTCGTGTTTGTGGGAGCGTTTCAATCCGTGGACCGACGTACGCTTTATTTCCCCGCGTAGTCGGTGCCCGGGAAGCGCTCACTAGGTGCGAGCGGCGTACGTATTTACTCCGCGTAGCCGCCCTCTTCCGGGGAAGAACGGACTTCTGTGACACTGGTAAAGTCTGGTTTAAAATTTATGGCCGTAAAATATTTAATTTAAAATTTATTTATGGGAGCATATAGGTGCTCCCATAGGGGGGATTTGTCAGAAATTTAAAATTTCTTATACATAATGAGAGTCCCAATATGACCAAAAGACAAACAAAGGACTCTTCTGATTTTGCCTCCAGAGATTCGAACCAAAATACTGGGCTAGCATTGGCTGATTTAAAACCTAGGGGGGTAATCTGCGATTGGCTTAGGCAGTTAAGGGGCGGGAACTTGACGTAACAATATATACACAGGTAACCCTTGAGTGGGCTCTCTCTCTCTCACTCAGACCCGAAGGCGTACTTAACACCTGGAAGCTGAGAGGGGCAGACCGCTGGCCAGCGTTACTTCCTGACGGTGTCCAGAGGGAATTCTTATTGTCCTCAATAAACCAGTTGAGACGGCCATCTTGCATCGGCGTGTTCTTTTGCCTTTCCAAAAATCAAAAAGATCCCAACAATTGTTAGAGAAACTGGATATCTGTTCATTTGGTTCAGCGTTCACTGTAAAATCTATACTAAATTACATTGCGGAGGACCAGTTTATTAGCGATTATGCTTTCAATAAATGCATTTATGAATTAAACCTTGTTTTTTGTGTTATTACAGAGCCCCTAAAGTGACATGGAAGGAAAAAAATAATAATGCGAGATCTCGCAAAAAGTTAATTATATTTTATTATTAAGTATAATAATATGGAAAAGTTTTATTGAGTTTTATTTTGTGATTGGCTTGCAATATAAAGACATCAAATCAGTGCTTGCCCGTAAACACGGTTTTGTATAAGTGAGTGTTATGTTCCAATAAAACGGTCATAAGTCGGCGGCTTTGTTCCAAAAAGAACTTAATGCGTTTTTGTTATGATCTCACGATCGAGCGAGGCGGATCCGCTACTCGGAGATAACGAGCTGAACGCAGGTACAGTCAGTATGATGTTTATTAAATCCAAACAACGAGGATCCACAGAACGATAAACACAGAACACAGGACGTGGATAAGGTGAGGCGAGGGGTGATGACGTCAACGGGGAGTAGTACAAACGACCAGGGTACCAGTAACGGAGTTCACTAGACGAAGGGTAGACGGAGAGATGAACTGCACACAGACAAAGCATAAACAGAACACAGGTCGAGGTACAAGGACTAGGATATCGAGGACGGGGCTAGTAGTGTCAAGGCAGGCAAAACGGCGTGGCACGAGACAAACTGGCGGTGAGGGTAGGGCGTGCAGGGTATATATAACAAAACGGTGATAGATCCCAGGTGCGCGTGATTACGGGGGCGTGACACAGAACCCAACCCACACCACGTGACCAAACAAACTGTGACAGTTTTACTGAATAGATAAACAAGTGTTCAGGAAAAATCATCAATGGCAGACGACTGCGATTGATGAGAGAGCTCTGAATTCTTAAAGATCCAGCTTCGGTATATAATCCTTAGGTGGGATGTCCTTCTGTGTGTGGATGAGTGTGAATGGACTTTCCATAGATGGTGAGGACTTCCTTAGCCCCAGACTCACCATTACATTTAAAAAATGTTACCTGCTCCCTAAGTCTACAGCTCACTCTGTGATCGGACACCCCGACCCTTTGCCATGCTCATCCCGCAACTGGACATTCTTACAATTATACACGTTCATCCCACAAATGACCATTCCCTCTGTTCCCTGTAGTCATTTCGCAGTTGTTTGAACTATGTGAAATAGTAAATGTCATTACATGAGTGTCATGTTTGGGAAGGATGGAGGCGAGGCGGGTCGAGTTCAGAGTAGGTACCACTTTATTTGAGTCCAGGAAAAGCCTCCTATGCACCACAGGAGCTTAAGAAAAAAACAACAAAAAACACCTTGACGAAGATGCGGAGTACGTGCAGCAGTCCCGATTGGCGTGCAGCGCTCCCGCCAGAACACAAAGCGCGGCAGCGACTCAAACAAAGGGACGGGGCAGAGTCCGCGTGTCCGGGACCCGTCAGCTCTGGTGCAGGTGCCCTGGTGTATCTAAGACTCCGGGCGCTGGAACTCTGTGATGAGCGAGGGGTCCAAAATGTCCTTAGCGGCCACCCAACTTTGCTCCTCAGGACCAAACCCCTCCCAGTCCACCAGATACTGCAGTTGCGTCCCCCGTCTACGAGAGTCCAAAAGCGATGCAACCCTATAAATCGGAAGCAGATCCTTGCACCCAGGCGCCGAGTTGCTAACCTCAGCCCACCACGACTCCAATGGCCCTGCCACGTACGGTTTAAATAGGGACGAGTGGAAAATGGGGTGAATCCTCCATCCGCGGGGGCAGTGCTAATTTAAAGGTTACCTCGTTAATGCACTTCACTATGTGATACGGACCGGTGTACCGAGGGAGAACTTTACGTGAACCTGCGCAGCGCAGATTGCGGGTGCTGAGCCATACTCGATCGCCTACCCGATACTCGGGCGCGTGTGCGCGGCGACGGTCGGCCCAATTCTTGTCTCGGCGCATGGCTCGCTGGATCCTCTGATGCACCTGCTCCCAAACCGTCTCGCTCCTGCGAAACCAGTCATCCACCGCGGGTGCCTCAGAGGGTTCCGGGTCCCACAACGCGAACGGAGGCTGGTAGCCCAGCACGCACTGAAAGGGCGTAAGCCCCGTCGCTGAGTGATGCAGCGAATGCAGGGCAGGAACCGAGGCCAATCGGTCGGGTTCTGACACGCGAACAGACGTAAGAACTTGTTAAGTTCCTGATGCGATCGCTCGCATAACCCGTTGGTCTCCGGGTGATACCTGGAGGACAGGCTGGCCGAGGTTCCTAACTTTTCACAAAATGCCCACCATACGGCCGAGGTGAACTGAGAACCGTGATCCGACAGGATGTCCTCCGAGATGCCGAACTGCGCGAACACATGTTGAAAGAGGAGTTCGGCGGTTTGGAAAGCGGACGGGAGACCCTTCAGGGGTAGGCACTTTAACGCACGCCAGAACCGATCACAGATGGTGAAAATAGTATTAAATTCCGAGGACACTGGAAGATCCATCACAAAATCTATGGCGATGTGAGACCAAGGTTGTGTCGGCACTGGCAGGGGTACCAATTTGCCTGCCGGCAGCGTACGGGGTGTTTTACACACGGCGCACAAAGAACAGGAGCTCACAAACTCGTGCACGTCCTTAGCCAGTGATTCCCACCAGTACTTCCTACGGATGATCTCCACCGTGCGTGTCTCACCCGGGTGACCACTACAAGGAGATGTGTAGGCCCACGTAATGAGCCGACTTCGAAACCGATCTGGGATGTACAGGCGATCGCTCGGACATTGGGGTGGCGACGGCGAGTTCCTCAGGCTCCGACGCAACTCTTCATCGAAGTCTCAATGAAGGGCCCACACGAAGCAGCGCGTGGGCAGGATGGGAGTGTTACGCTCTGGATCCCGGTCTCGCGGGTCGTGAATGTGGGACAGCGCATCAGCTACGCCATTAGCCTTACCTGGACGATACGAGAAGGTGAAATCGAAACTATTAAAAAACAGTGACCAGCGTGCCTGACACGCGTTGAGCCTCCGTGCATTTTTCAGGTACTGGAGGTTCTTGTGGTCAGTGATTACCACGAATGGCACATTAGCACCCATTAGCCAGTGGCGCCACTCCTCAAATGCGAGCTTGACCGCCAGGAGTTCGCGGTCTCCGATGGAGTAATTGCGTTCCGCCGGGGAGAACTTACGGGAAAAAAATGCTATGGGGCGGACTCTGGCCAGGCTCCCAGACCGCTGTGATAGGACAGACCCCTGCCCCGACTGATGAAGCGTCCACCTCCACCATGAACTGTTTGTCTGGGTCGGGGAGTGCCAACAGGGGAGCAGAGGAGAAAGACTGCTTCACTTCCTTGAAAGCCCTCTCTGCCTCCTTGGTCCAGACCAACCGTCTAGGTTTGCCTTTTAACAGCGCCGTAATGGGCGCGACCACGGAACTGAAAAGCATGGATGAATTTTCTATAAAAGTTTGCGAAGCCCAGAAATCGTTGTACTTCGCGTATGGTGGAGGGCACGGGCCATTCCTGGATGGCACATACCTTACTACCCTCCATCTGCAACCCTGCGCGCGAGATGGTGTACCCCAGGAACTCCACCTGCGTGCGGTCGAATTCGCACTTCTCCGCCCTCACATATAGCTGGTGCTGTAGCAGGCGGCGTAAAATGGGTATGGTGTTCGTGTATATAAGTGGAGTACACCAGGATGTCATCAATATAGACAATCACGCACTGGTCCAGAAACTCGCGCAGAACGTCATTCATGAACGCCTGGAACACAGCAGGTGCATTAGAAAGCCCAAAGGGCATAACCAAGTATTTATAGTGCCCCGTGGTAGTGACGAACGCCGTTTTCCACTCATCCCCCTCCTTGATGCGAACCAAATTGTACGCGTTGCGGAGATCTAATTTTGAAAAGACGGCGGCCCGGCCCAAACGTTCCAGCGCGGACGGGATGAGCAGGATAGGGTACGCATATTTCCGTGTAACCTGGTTTAGGCCCCGATAATCAATGCACGGGCGGAGCTCGAAATTCTTCTTAGGGACAAAGAAGAACCCCGAGGCAGCGGGCGAGGTAGAGGGATATCCGCGGGACCGGGGAGGAGTCGGGAGCCGGGATAACCACCTCCGGGGAGGGCGCGCTGACCGTCGCAGCCCGCAGATGTGCGAACTCCCCCTCCAGATTCCCCTGGTGCTCTGCCATGTTCCTCAGCACCGTGGTGATCTCTCCGAGGTTGTGGCGTAGCTCCCCCAAAAACCTGCCCTGCTCCCGAATGGGCAGTCGCGGATCCTCTGGATAACTGGCCCCTGCAGTATTGGTGTCGGATTCTGTCATGTTTGGGAAGGATGGAGGCGAGGCAGGTCGAGTTCAGAGTAGGTACCACTTTATTTGAGTCCAGGAAAAGCCTCCTATGCACCACAGGAGCTTAAGAAAAAACCAACAAAAAACACCTTGACGAAGATGCGGAGTACGTGCAGCAGTCCCGATTGGCGTGCAGCGCTCCCGCCAGAACACAAAGCGCGGAAGCGACTCAAACAAAGGCACGGGGCGGAGTCCCCGTGACGGGACCTGTCAGCTCTGGTGCAGGTGCCCTGGTGTACCTAAGACTCTGGGCGCTGGGGGACGAGAGCCCGGTCACTGGGATGGAGAACACAGATGAACGTTAACGGGGGGGCAATTAGCTCCGAACAACGATCAAAGTTCAAGTTCAAGTTCAAGTAATTTATTTATATAGCGCGTTTTACAACAGTACATTGTCACAAAGCAGCTTTACAGAATGAAAAGCCTTTAAACCCCCAAAGAGCGAGCCGAAGCGACAGTGGCAAGAAAAAACTCCCTTTTATGTTGTTATTTAAGGAAGAAACCTTGGGAGGACCAATACTCAGTGGGGGACTCCTTGAGCGGCCAGGCAGCAACAACAGTGTAGGACAGCCATGTCCAGATATTAAACAAATGGAAAAACTAACAACTGGAAAACTATATGTGAGTCCATTAGGGGGCGTCCTGCAGGACCGCCTTGTCAGGTTCCATACAGTATTCGTCAGCAGAGCCATGGATGAAGATCTCCAGGAAGCCGGGGGACACCTCAAAAGAAACAGACAAGGAAGGCAGTTAGAGCTAATAATAAAGCACGGCATTTAATTAATAAGTAATTTATTGACACAGTGCAGCATGTGACTCCGGCATCACTGACTAGAGCAGCATAACTAAAAGAAGCAGATACTGCAGACTCTACATAGTTGAGATGGCTCCCCGGAACAGCATCATTTCAGCGCCACACCCCCCCATTAATGATGAGGTGGGTGAAGAGGTGAAACGCCAGCATACACTGATCAGAGATTACCCCCTCAACACAGCCAAGTCTGAGACCTACATCTTTATCTACAGGGGATTAGTTAAACGCAAGATTAAAAAAATGTGTTTTTAATTTATTTTTAAAGATTAATAGTGATTCAGAATCACGAACAGTAACTGGAAGGCTATTCCAAAGTTGAGGAGCCTTGTGGGAGAACGCTCTTCCACCAGCAGTAACTTTGTTTATTCTAGGAACTAAGAGTAAACCAGCACCTTGAGATCGGAGCTCACGTGTTGGCTTGTATGATTGAATCAACTCACTCAGATACTGTGGAGCCTGATTATGTAGAATTTTATATGTTATCAATAAAATTTTGTACTCGATACGAAACTTAACTGGTAGCCAGTGCAAGTTTGATAACACAGGAGTTATATGAACAAACTTTCTGGTTTTAGTTAAAACTCTAGCTGCAGCATTCTGCACAAGTTGTAATTTATGTAATGATTTATTAGAACATCCTGTCAGAAGTGAATTACAATAATCTAACCTTGAAGTAATAAAAGCATGAATTAGTTTTTCTGCATCTTGGAGGGAGAGGATATTTCGTAGCTTCGAAATGTTACGAAGGTGAAAAAATGCAATTCTAGTAATATTGCTAATGTGCTTTGTAAAGGAGAGATCTGAATCAATAATGACACCGAGATTATTTACAGATGAACTGGGTCTAATTAAAGAGTTATCAAGGTTTAACATAGTGTTAGAAGCTTTGTTAATTTTGTCCTTGGGTCCAACTATCAGAAACTCTGTTTTATCAGAATTTAGCAGTAGGAAGTTCTTTGACATCCATGTTTTAATATCTTGGATGCAGTCCTCGAGCTTAGTGACTGAACAACCATCATTAGGGTTAGCTGAAACATATAACTGTGTATCATCTGCATATGAGTGGAAACTGATTCCATGTTTACGAATAATTGATCCCAATGGAAGCATATATAATGCAAATAGGAGTGGGCCCAGAACTGACCCTTGTGGGACACTGTATTTAACTTTAGCAAGATCAGAATATTGGTTGTTAACACAGGTGAATTGATATCGATCTGTCAGGTAGGATTTAAACCACTGGAGTGCAGATCCTGTAACACCCACAATGTTTTCTAATCTATCAACTAAGATGTTATGGTCTATAGTGTCAAAGGCTTCACTAAGATCTAATAATACAAGAAAAGAGATTTGGTTATTATCAGAGGACATTAATAAGTCATTAACGACTTTAATTAAGGCTGTCTCAGTGCTATGGTGAGACCTAAAACCTGACTGAAAAACTTTATGAACGTTATTAGCTAGAAGATGGCGATTCAGCTGGTTAAACACTATTTTTTCTAGGATTTTAGAGACAAAAGGAAGGTTTGATATTGGTCTATAGTTGGACAGTATTAGAGGATCTAAATTAGGTTTTTTAAGTAATGGTTTAATGACTGCACACTTCAGATTTTTGGGGACATAACCTATTTTAAGTGATGAATTTATAATGTTTATAAAAGGCTCTGTAATATTTGGTAGGAGGTCTTTAAGCAGGTTTGTAGGTATTGGGTCTAACATACAGGATGTTGTCTTTGATAATGTAATTAATGAGACAAACTCTTTTTTAGATATGGGGTTAAAGGTATTTAACTCTTGTACTATATTATTTTCTCTACCACTAGATTTTTCAGAAATCATTGATGGTTGATTATTGGTTACGCTACACAATGCATTAGATGATTTAAGTCTTATATATGTTTTCAATTTTGTCACTAAAGAAATTCATGAAATCATTGCTGCTGAACTGTGAGTGAATCTGTGAGTCTGATTCAGTAGCACTTCGAGTTAATTTGGCAATGGTACTAAAGAGAAATCTTTGGTTGTTTTTGTTGTCTATTAATTCAGAATAATATTTAGTCTTCGCTGCATTGAGTGCATGTTTGTACTCAGTCATACTGTCCTTCTGTCAGGTTGGGAGGGTTGGGCCCCTCCCCCCTGCCTCCCGTGTTCCGGGTTTCGGCCATATCGGGCTTCCGTAGGTAGGACCCACCCCCTTGAGCAGGGATTGGGTCCTACCTGATCATGTGCGACCTACTGACGGCATTTATGGCATCTCTGCTGAGCCGCCAGTAGGTCAGCATTGAGTTCGTTTGAGCTCTCGCTCAATCGTCACGTCGGGTGTTTTTCATGTGGGTATTTTTATCTGTGTTGTTCGGTGCATGTCACATGCTCGCGTGTCCTCAGCGGCGTTCCCGCTGCACCTGTTTTTTTTGTTATTTGCTTCCGGCTACTTCAAGCGGCGTTCCCGCTGTTTAGCCATTAAAGCGTGTAGTGTTTGGCTTACCTGGTCCTCGGCTCTGTGATTCTCCACCACATCGCGCTGCTCCGCCATTTTCCAGGCAGCGCGCCCCGATGCGTAACATAATGCTGACCTCCCCCAACCGTAGCAGAGTCCAGGATTCCTCCTCCGGGTAAGCGAACACATTTCTTATATTTCTGCGCGCATGCGCCCCCCCGGCTTTCGTCCCGGGTTTGTTTTTTATTTTAGCGCGTCCGCTTTCAGCCGCGTTCCCCGGCTTTTGTCCCGGGTTTGGTTTTGTTTATTTATTCGTGCTAGCAGCGTTAGCGATCGTGCTAACCGCGTTTAGCCACGTTTTCAACTGCAGCAGTCGGCTATTTAGATCGGCGGTAGCCACGCCATTAGCCGCATTTTTTCAGCAGCAGTATCTGGCTTATTTAAATCGGTGTTAGGCACGCCATTTAGCCGCTTCCTCCAGCTGCAGCACCGGCTTTCATAACTCGGCATTAGCCCTGCCTTTAGCCGAGTCCCTGGCTGCAGCAGAAAGGCTGTTTAACTCGGCACTAGCCATGCCAGTTGTTGCCCCGTCTGTAGCGATCGGCTTCCTTAGCTTGGCGCCGGCCACGCCGATTAACAATCGCTGCAGTACTCGCTCCCCGGAGGTTGGAGCGAGGAGGGTTATCGATCGGGTCCCAGGTTATTGTCCTCCCTCTCTCGGCTTCGATCGAGCTCCCGGCACCCTGCGACGGGGTGACGTTAAAGCCACTTCCGTATATTATCGGCTGTCGCAGGGTGTTTGACATGGTCACCAGTCGGGAGCTTTCGGACCGAGAGAGGGTGTTGTTTTACCTCTCCCGTCTCCTGGGTCCTGCGCTGAGGTGGGCCGAGGGCCTCGTGGCCACCGGGGACATTTGTCTCACCTCAGCAAGCCATTTTGAGTCGGCATTCTTAGCCCGGTTCGCCCCGGGTTCAGATGCCGGCTCCGTGGGCAGATGGCAGTTCAGATGCCGGGAGTCCGCGGTGCGAGCCGGCGCGTGAGTCGATGCGCGAGCATCCGTGCGTCTCCCGCCATGGGAGATTCCCTGTCCCAGGGTTCACCCACTGAGCGAGTTTGTTCTCGCCGCCCGGAATTCGTCGCGCACCCCTCCGTGCGAGTCTCTAGACTCCACGGAGGACCCTTTCGATGAACTGGGGTTGGCTGCTTGGGTCCCGTCTCCCGTTCCTCCGTCGGAGCCTTTCTCCACGGAGGACCCGCTCGGCGAGTTCTTCCGGGTCTCGCGGACTCCGTCTTCGGCCCCTCCGTTGGACCCTTTTTCCGCGGAGGACCCGTTCTTCGAGCGCCCTCTCGCCGACCGGTCCGCGCCTCGCTACTCCACGGAGTCCCCGTTCAGCGTGTTCTCTCACACTGCTCGGGTTTGGCCTTGCGCCGCGATTCGTCGCGTGCCTCGCGCTGCGTCGTCCCGTTCCGCGCGCCGCGCTGGTCCGCCACGCGACGTGCCGCCACGCGCCGCATCTTGCGCCGTGCTGCCTAGCACCGCACCCCGCACCGTGCAGCGTAGCGCCGCGCCGCTCCGTGCTGCGTCGTCTCGCTCTGCACTTCGCGCCTCGCGCCGCGTTCGCGCCTCGCGCCGTGTTCGCGTTCCTCCATGCGAGTCTCCTATCTCCACGGAGGACGCGTTCAGCGAGTTCCCCCTTACTGCTCGGGATCTGCCTCGCGCCGCACCTCGCGCCGTGCCGCCTCTCGCCGCACCTCGCGCCGTGCCGCCTCTCGCCGCACCTCGCGCCGTGCCGCCTAGCAAGTCACTTTCTGTGGCTGCGTCTCTCGACGCGTTGGATGAGGCTTCCCCTCAGCGCGTGCATCCTCGCGGTGTTCCCCACGATTCCCCTCACGTTGCCTCTCAGAGCCCTCCGCGCGCCTCTTCCCGCGGTTCCTCTCGCGTAGCCCCTCGCAGCCCTCCGCGCGTCGCTTCCTGCAATTCCCCTCGCGTGGACTCTCGTGCTGTTTCTCGCTGTGCACCGGGTGACACACTGCAGGCGCCCCAACGCGCTATTTCCTGCGTTGCTTCGGGCGTCGTTCCTCTCGTTGCCCCTCGCGGTTCTTCCCGGGTTGCTCCTCGCGATTCCGCTCGCGATTCACCCCGCGCTGCGCCGCCCGATATTCAGGGCGACGCTCCGCACGCGTCTCAACGCGATTCTTCTCGCGCCGCACCTTGTACTGCACCTCCGGTTGCGTCTCTCGACGCTCGGGACGAGGCTTTACCTCAACGCGTGTCTCCTCGCGGTTCTCCCCGTGATTCCCCTCGCGTTGCCTCTTGCAGCCCTCCACGCGCCGCTTCCCGTGATTCCGCTCGCGATTCTCCTCGCGCGGATCCTCGCGAGGCTCAGGGTGACACTCCGCTTCCGCCCCCACGCAAGTTTTCTCGCGTGGCTCCTAGTGGAGCACCTCGTATTTCGCCTCGCAATGCGCCCGGCACCTCACCTTGTGATGCCACGCATAGTACTCCACGGGGTTTTCCGCAGAACTTGCCGTCCGGGGTCAATTTGGTAGGCGGTCAGGATTCAGACTCCCTCTCGATCAACCAGGACCTTATAATGTGTAGTGTGGACAAAGTACTGGCTCTCTCTTTGTGTGTCCAGGTGGCGGAAAGGAGGGAGGCTGGGAGTCGTGGCATGGCGCTCAGCGCATTCCTCAGAGGGCAGTACAGTGGTCTGGTGAGGAGGCAGTGGAGTCCTGTGGTCCCTGCACAGGATAGATTGACCCCTGCTTCGGTCAATAAATCTGCCGCACTGGACTATGTGCCCCTTAACATGAATGACCCGTTCTCCATTCAGGACACTTTCCCCCCTGCTTCAGACAAAGCATCCGCCGGACCAAGGACTTTGGGGACGGAAGAATTCGCGTGGGACCCTGGCCCGGCTGCCATGTTCATGGACCATGTCGGATTCACCGCTGCATCCACTCGGGTCACTAGTGCGTCAACTCGGGTCACTAGTGCGTTCACTCGGGTTTTTTCTGTTTTCACTCGGGTCACCTGTGCGTCCACTCGGGTCGGTCCTGTGTTCTCCCGTTCCTCCTCTGCAGTCGCGTGTTCCCCGGTTCTCCCTGCGTCCGTGTTTTTCTCTCCGGTTTCTCGGGTTCTTAAGGGGTTAGGGCATCACCGCATCCTCCGAGGCGCTCGTCCTCCGCCCGCACGTAAGTGGTCTCGCCTTTTCGGTACCCATAAGAGGGTACACCCCTCTAGCGCCTTCTTGGGGTCGTTCCCCCTGCACACTCACAGGAGGTCATGGCGTTCTTGCACCTCTAGTGCTCTCAGAGGGTCACGGCGCTCCCGTACCCTCACAGATTTTGGCTCCTCTCGTGCCCACCGGGTGCCAGGTCCTCCATACACACACCAGGGGTCACGGCGCTCCCGCAGACTTAAGGGGTCCCGTCACTCTCGTGTCCTCAGGTCGGCTTGGCACCACACACACAAGAGGCCACATCCCTTCCGCTTCCACATGGGGTCACCGGGCTTCCACACCCTGCGGGCCTCACAACGGCCCTGTATCCTCAAGGGATCTCGTGCCCCGCGTCAGTCCACGAGGGCACGCCGGCCTCACCCTCACACGGGGTCACGGTGCCGCCGCACCCTTCGCCACGGCGCCTCCGCACTCTCTAGGGGTCTCCTCATTACCTGCGAGCCCCCTTGTTTTCCCTTTCACGGCCCCGGGTGCCTTTGTCCCCCGGTTGTTTTTGGGGGGGCGATATGTCAGGTTGGGAGGGTTGGGAGGGTTGGGAGGGTTGGGCCCCTCCCCCCTGCCTCTCGTGTTCCGGGTTTCGGCCGTATCGGGCTTCCGTAGATAGGACCCACCCCCTTGAGCAGGGATTAGGTCCTACCTGATCACGTGTGACCTACTGACGGCATTTATGGCATCTCTGCTGAGCCGCCAGTAGGTCAGCATTGAGTTCATTTGAGCTCTCGCTCAATCGTCACGTCGGGTGTTTTTCATGTGGGTATTTTTATCTGTGTTGTTCGGTGCGTGTCACATGCTCGTGTGTCCTCAGCGGCGTTCCCGCTGCACATGTTTTTTTTGTTATTTGCTTCCGGATACTTCAAGCGGCGTTCCCGCTGTTTAGCCAATAAAGCGTGTAGTGTTTGGCTTACCTGGTCCTCGGCTCTGTGATTCTGTGATTGTCCGCCCCGATGCGTAACACCTTCCTTGCAACCCTAAATACCTCTAATTTAGTTTGTCTCCATTTACGCTCCATGGTTCTAGTGGCTTGTTTTAGGGCGCGTGTTTGATCATTAAACCATGGAACTAGTCTTTTATCTTTAATCCTTTTTAGTTTAAGTGGAGCAACACTGTCTAAGGTTGCAGAAAACACGTGTTTAAGGTATTCCGCTGTGTTTTCAAGTTCATCGGGTCCTGATGCTGGTTTAATGTTTAATTCGGGTAAATGTTGTAGGAATGACACAGCAGTAGAGGGAATGATTGTACGCTTCATGTCATATTGCGGTTTAATGACTGGATCAATATCAATTTCTAAATCATAGGTTATCAAATAGTGATCGGAGATGACCTCACATAGTGGAACAATAGTCAAATTATTAATGTTAATACCATGTGATAAAACTAAGTCTAATGTATGTTTACAGCGATGTGTTATACCAACTACACTTTGAGTAATGCCCATGGAATCTAGGATGGAGTCAAAGGCTAATTTAAATGAGTCTAGTGGGTTTTCAAAGTGAACATTGAAGTCACCGACTATTAAGGCCTTGTCTGATGAGATTACTATGTTAGAGAGAAATTCACCAAATTCTTTAATAAACTCTGTATATGGGCCGGGAGGGCGGTATATGGTAATAAGTTGCATTAGATTGGATTTATTCTTCAATGAAGATGAACTGCTTATGTTGAGTACAAGAGCTTCGAAGGATTTTGACTCATACTTATTATTAAGTGTTACATTTATGTTTTCTTTATAGATCGTAGCCACTCCACCTCCTCGTCCACTAAGACATGGTTTATGAGCATAAGTATAACCAGGTAGAGAGGCATTATTTAATGCTAGGTATTCGTTGGCCCTAATCCAGGTCTCTGTGAGACAAAAGGCATTTAGAAAGTTATCAGTTATTATTTCTTGAACTAGAGCTGATTTTGATGACAGTGACCTAATGTTTAATAACCCAAGTTTTAACTTAAAAGTGTTTCTTACATTACTTGAGGTTGTATTGATATTAATGAGATTTTTTTGGCACATTTTTTGGACTCTTTTTGTTGTTTTTTGCTCACTGCGATACTTGATAACTGTCTTATTAGTATGGAACCTAGTTATTGTGGGTGACGACTCCTGGCAGTTCGCAGGCAGTTGGTTAGGCCATTCTGTCTGCTGCCTGGCCTTGGCTCTGAATTGTCAATTTTTATTCCTATCTGAAGAAAAAACCCTATCGGGTATGTTATGTGACATGAGCGCAGCACCCTCCCGGGAAGGATGGATGCCGTCCCATTTCAAAAGGCCAGGCCTTCCCTCAAAAGTAGACCAATTATCAATAAAGGTAATGTTGTTTTCTGAGCACCACTTAGACATCCAGCAACGCAGCGACCATAACCTGCTGTAGGTTTCGCCACCACGCTTAATTGGTAGGGGACCAGAGACAACTACTTCATCAGACATCATTGCAGCGGTTCCACACACCTCTTTAACATTAGCCTTAGTAATCTCTGACTGCTTGAGACGAACGTCATTAGTGCCGACGTGGATAACTATTCTAGAGAATGAGCGTTTAGCATTAGCCAGCACTTTGAGGTTCGCCCTGATGTCTGGAGCCCTGGCCCCCGGAATGCACCGGACTATGGTTGCTGGGGTCTCTAAGGGGGTAGCGATTCGCACGTGTCTGAGCTGGGAGTCGCCAATAACCAGAGCACTTTTAGCAACCGGTCTCTCAGTGGGTGAGTCACTGAGCGGGGAAAACCGATTGGACACGTGGATCCTAGAAGAGTGATGCTCAGTTCTACGTGTACGTTGCCTGGTCGTCACCCACTCGCCCTGCTGCGAGGGCTCTAAAGCCGGAGATTTGGGACCTGATCCTGTGGCATTCGGGCTGGCTAAACTGGTCCCTGACACACCTTTACTAACATGACCCTGTTCTAAAATCCGAATGCGCTCTTCTAGCACTGAAATCTTCTCCGTCAGACTAAGGACTAGGCTACACTTCTCACAGACTGAATTATCAGTAATGACGGAGGAAGACTGTCTGTACATACTGCACTGAGGGCACGCAACCAGAGGGGAAAGTGCCATTGTAAAGTTTATATATGAATGAAGAAATAAACTTAGCTTCGGGTGGGTAGAGATGTGAGGTTATGTCCCGCTGTTACAGCTGATGATGAAACAAAGCAGCAGCAGCAGCTGGTGGAGATCCAACTCTAGTGAATCTGGCTGTATTAGCGTCGGATGGAGGTTGAGTCCTGAAGGTTCTCACAATGCAGTGTGTGAGGATCAGCGTTGAGTCCAATAAAATCCGATCCGAAAATCCAAACAGCCCGGCGACGCAGATCAGGAGATGATTCTTTTATAATATAGGCTAATATTTATAAACGAAGCAGGTAAATAAATGCAGCAGTGTTGGCAGAAAACGACCGCGATAGTAAGCAGAAAGTGCTAGCGTTAGCGGCTAAAAACGCTAGCAACTACACCGCGATTTGGAGAGTAGAGAGGGACAAAAAGCGGAAATAAATGCTATGTTATAACGATGAGGTAGCTGAACAGTCAAGAGAATGTAAAAAAAGTAACTAAAAGTAACTAAGCAACTAGATAACACTTAATTTAGTAGATAAGCTTAACAGAGCTAGACAGCGCACATACGCATCTACACACTACGGTCTCAACCTCGACCAACGACAATCCGACACGCCCATCCCGCGGCATCCTGAGTCCCGGGACGGGGCAATGAGCCCTTCAATAATCCGGTGACGCCACACGCACCGTGGCTTCTGCCCGTGGGACGTCCACGGTAGGGGGTGTGACACTGAGCAAAAACCTTACAAATAATGCAATTCATGTCTTTTTATGTTCAATAAATTCCAACACGAGAGACACCTGAAGCGACTGCAAGTTTTGTGAGATATCGCGAGATCTCACATTAACTTTTGCGAGATCTCGCAATAAATATAAATACAATTATTGCGAGATCTCGCAAAGGTTTTGCGGGATCTCACAAAATTATTGCGAGATCTCACATTATATTTTTTTTCTTCCATGTCACTTTAGGGGCTCCGTATGTTATAGTGTGTTTGTAACCATTTTATAAAAGTAATAAGACACTGGAGGTTGTGCATTATTGTGAATGAATCACGGAATGTCCATTACACCTCTTTTCCGTATTTTATTCACAATAATGCACTCCCTCTCGTGCCTTATTGCTTTTTTATTGCTTTTTATTAAAACTTTCAATTGTAAGATGCTGGTCTTGCATCTTCCTCCAAGCAGTTTAAAATGTCTCTGAGTGCTTCCAGATGTGGCTGGAAACAGCTGCAGGGTTACAGTGTTTTTGTTCTAGTCATTTTGTATTCTGATTTCATTCAACTCAGAAACACATGAACGTATAAAGAATGAAAGAATAAATAGTACAAACATATTTACATATTATTTTAATTATTTACTATTAATGGTAATAATAATAAAAGCAATAGTGTTTAATTCAATATGTTATCACAGATTTTATTCACATCATCAGTCTGAAATTCCAGTTTATAAAGTTGCAGTTTGTTGTGAGAATAAACTGGTTCTTATTCATATATGATATAATATAATAATATAAGGAATCATTTTATAATGTTTATAATCCATTGTTCCTTACGGAGCCCCCAGAGCTTTCATTAAGTACTCGCTTCAGGTGTGTGAGAAATCCTGTGTCTGCGTCTGTCTCTCCTGCACGCTCTGCCACTCGCTCCCTTAGCCCCGCCTTCTAGTTCCGCTTTCGCTCCGGCACCAGGTGAGGCTAATTTGTTTGATGGGTCGTTTCTTCTATTTAAGCTCTGTCTTCGCACGGGACAGATGGCGAAGTATTGTCCCTGATTTTTCATACATGCCGAGCGATTTTTTGACTGCTATCCTGTCTGCTTTTGTGTCTCGTGGTGCGTCTGGTCTCGGTGAGTGCGTGTCTGTTTATGTTAGCTGTGTGTTAGCATCTGCGTTCTCACCTCCGTGTATAGATCAGTATTTGTCGTTGTATGAGTGAACGTCTTTGTTTTTCTGTGATCGCTCCCTGGTGTCTGTCTGATACTCTTTCTGTTTTCAGTGTTCATCCTGTCCTTAGTGTCCTGCGTCCCGGGAGCGATCTCTGTCCGTCCACTCAGGTGGTTCGGCTTCGGCCGGGTGGGGCGGAGTTCGCGCTCGCCCTAGCCTGCTCCGCTGGCGCGCCACCACCTGAGGGCGTCCGTGTGTCATCGTTCACTCTACTTACTAACGGTTCCAAGCTTTCTACTAATACGCTCTGTTTTGGTGAACTAACGTTGTTTCCTCCAGTGTATACTAATACCTTGACTGTCCGCCCAGCCCTCGTTGTTCTCAGCCTGGTTCCCTGCCTTCAGTCGTCCCGTGTAGTTCACCATACCTCTTTGTGCACTTTCTACACTCTTTCTTCTTTCAGGTTTTGTGATTACACTCTCGTTAACACACCTATTCTGTCTATCATAGGGTTTGTTATTTTGTCTATCCTAGACACACTCACTAGTTTCTTCTATTCCTTTTCACGCATAGCCAGTGTAGGGTTCTCTTACTACAGCGTAGTTTACTCTGTGTGCTTTGTTTTGTTTGGTTGTTCTTTTGCTCGGTGTTGTGCTCTGCCCAGTCCTCTGTTCCAGGTTCCACACCTCGGCCGGGGTCTAGTTGGCAACACCTCCACCAACCGACACTCCTCCTGCATAACCCTACCTCTGCCTAGCATATCAATAAACTATAATTGTTCTGCATCCTCGTCTCCAGACCTATCTTTACAGACAGTTTGTGACAGAATACTTCGCCCCTCCATGGAGACGGCGGAACAACTGCTTCAGATGCTGGCGCAACAAGTACAGGACCAGGGACAGGTCATCCAGATCCTGATGCGCCAAGTGCAAGAGCTGTCCACAGGAGCCGCCAAAGCACCTGTCCCGCCACCAGGTGACACCGTGGGTAACCCCAGCAGCACCACACTTAACCTGTCTCCTCAGGTCGCCCCGTCGTTCACAGGGGGCACCACGGGCGCTGCTGGTGCGTCCGTCCCCACGGCCGGAGATGGCACAACGCTCATCCCCATCCCGGAACCGCCATGCTATTCCAGGGACCCCGAATCCTGCGAGGAGTTCCTCCTTAAGTTCTCCCTCTTCCTCGCCAGCCGTCCAACCACCACGGACCGGAATGCCATCGCCCTGCTCATCTCCCGGCTCACCGGTCCGGCGTCCGCATGGGCTACGGCCATCTGGCGCAACAACGGGGCTGATGTCACCTCTCTCACGACCTTCCTAGAGTCCTTCCGGGCCACCTTTAATCATCCTCGTCACGGGGCGGCGGCCGGAGACGAACTGCGACTGCTTCGCCAGGGGAGAAGATCGGTTGCGGAGTATGCACTGCACTTCCGCACCTTGGCGGCCGCCAGCGGATGGAACGAGGTGCCTCTCATCTCCCAGTTCAAGGCTGGTCTGTCTTCCTCCCTGCAGAGGGAACTGGTTTATCGCTCCCTCAACCTGGACCTGTCTCAAGTCATCCAGTTGGCTATCCAGTTGGATCAGCATGCCACCCCGCCTGACCCTTCCTCGGGAATAAACACCCCGCAACCTGCTGCGGCTGCCGCGCCTCCAGTCCCTATGGAGTTGGGGCAGACCGAGGTACCCAAGCGAAAACGGCAACAGCGGCCACGCCAGCACCTGTGTCCGCACTGCGGGGGAGCCGGACATCGGGTGGCGCAATGCCCCCGGAAGACCCGGAAAACGGAGGACAAACAGGCAGAGGTAGCAGGAGGAGCGAGGAGGACTGGGACAAGACGTCCGACGCCCAGTGTCCGCCAGGTGAGCCCGATCCAATCCGTTTGTAAGGGAAATTCACGGATTCTCACTCAAATATCTCACCTGTCGCACACTTTCACAGTGTCCGCCCTCATCGACTCGGGTTCTGAGGGGGACTTCATAGAGGAACGCCTGGTACTACGCCTCCAGGTGCCCTCTGTCCCTCTACCAGCTCCCATCAAGATCTCGGGAGTCAATGGAGCCACGGTGGGGACCGTCACACACAGAACCCGACCGATCTCACTGGGCGTGGGCGCACTCCATAAGGAGAAAAGGTCACTGTTGATCATACGGAAGCCACTGTCACCGGTCATCTTGGGCCAACCATGGCTGCGGGACCACAACCCCAAGATCACCTGGGAACCACTGGACATTGTTGCCTGGTCACCCCTGTGTGTAAACCGGTGTCTGAACCCCGTAGTGAGAAAACTACGTGTGGCCACCACGGATCAGCTGCCCTTCAGCCTCCCGGAAAATGTACCCCAAGAGTACGCAGACCTGGCCAAGGTATTCAGCAAGGGACACGCATGTCGCCTTCCACCTCATCGGGAATACGATTGTGCCATTGAGCTGCTACCAGACGCCAAGGTACCGTGATCGTCACCTTACCCCCTTTCGGTAAAGGAAACAGGTATCATGGAGGAGTACATTAACGAGGCCCTGGAACAAGGATTCATACGGCCATCCAAGTCCCCAGCCAGTTCCAGCTTCTTCTTCGTGCCTAAGAAGGACGGCACGCTCCGCCCGTGCATTGACTACAGGGAACTCAACAAGGTATCGAAGAGGTACACTTACCCTATCCCACTCGTCCCCTCGGCCCTAGAACAATTACGCGCCGCCAAGATCTTCACCAAGGTATACAGATGGACCCAGTTAAAGTCCAAGCCGTCCTGGAATGGAAGGCGCCCCAGTCTGTCAAAGAGCTCCAGAGCTTCCTGGGGTTCGCGAACTTTTTCCGAAGGTTCATCAGGTCCTTCAGCCAGACTGCACTCCCGCTTACTCAGCTTCTAAAGGGTAAACCCACGAGGCTCTTCTGGAATGACAAGGCGCAACAGGCCTTCGAGAGGCTCAAGAAGGCGTTCACCACGGCACCGGTGCTCGCCCACCCTGACCCCGACTCCCCCTTCATCGTGGAAGTGGACGCATCTTCACTGGGGGTCGGTGGCATCTTATCTCAGCGACAAGGAACGCCCCCCAGGCTGCACCCCGTCGCCTACTTTTCAAGGAAACTCTCCCCCGCGGAACAAAACTATCACGTGGGGGATAGAGAACTTCTGGCCATCAAACTGGCGTTCGAAGAGTGGCGGCACTGGCTGATGGGCGCCAAATTCCCCGTCCAGGTCATCACTGACCACCGCAACCTCGAGTACCTGAAATGTGCCCGGAGACTCAACGCTCGACAAGCCCGGTGGTCCCTCTTTTTCAACCGATTTGAATTCTCAGTAACGTATCGACCAGGGAAGGACAACGCCAAGGCAGACATCCTGTCAAGGAGATACGAGGACCAGGAGAAGGCGTCGCCACCAGTCAAGACGATACTGCCAACCCGGGTATTTGTGCAAGCGGTCTCCTGGCAATTAGATGAACTGATCCGGGCCGCCAACAGGGAGAACCCGGAGGCCCGCCTAAGAGAGACGCCTCCGGACAAATTGTTCGTGCCCACCCGTTTTCGCCAAGAGCTAATCGCCTGGGCCCACACGAACCTCAGCTCTGGACACCCAGGTGGCAATCGCACCTTTGAGAGGCTCCGGGAGAAATACTGGTGGCCGTCCATGAGGACCGACGTAGCCCGAGACGTCGCGTCATGCGCCACCTGCGCTGCCACCAAAACCCCACGCCAGCTCCCGGCAGGGAAACTGAACCCGCTCCCTGTCCCCCAACGCCCGTGGAGTCACATCGCCCTCGACTTCGTGACGGACCTACCAGTGTCAGAGGGCAACACCACCATCCTGACCATCGTGGATCGTTTTTCAAAGGGGGTCAAGTTCATCGCCTTGCCCGCACTGCCCTCAGCCTTCCAGACGGCCGAAGCTTTGTTCGCAGAGGTTTTCCGTCATTTCGGCCTCCCGGAGGACATCGTCTCGGACCGGGGCCCACAGTTCACCTCCGCCGTCTGGGAGGCCTTCATCAAGAAGATGGGCGCATCCGTCAGCCTCACGTTGGGTTACCACCCAGAAAGCAATGGACAGTGTGAGCGGGCTATCCAGGAGCTGGCCAAGTTCCTCAGGAGCTACTGCCAGAGCCACCAGCACGACTGGACTACCTTCCTCCCCTGGGCTGAGATCGCGCAAAATTCTCTCAGGAGCTCCAGCACGGGAATCACCCCTTTTCAATGTTTCCTGGGATTTCAGCCGCCGTTTGCTCCCTGGGACCCCACTCCATCTAATGCTCCGGCCGTCGACGACTGGTTCCGCAGGAGCGAAGAGGTCTGGGAAACGGTCCACCAGAGGATTACTGAAAGCAACACCAGGACCAAACGGTTTGCAGACCGCAGGAGGAGTGAGGGTCCCCCCTACCAAGTCGGAGACCAGGTCTGGCTCTCCACTAGAGACCTCCGGGTACCCGGCAGCAAGAAGCTGGGTGCCAAGTACATTGGACCGTACCCCATTGTCAAGAGAGTGAACGACGTGACGGTGACTTTAGGACTACCCCCCCGACTGAGAATCTCACCATCCTTCCACGTCTCCCTCCTTAAACCCTTCAAACCCGGGCCCCTTGACAGTGAACCCCACCAACGCATCTCTAGAGAACTCCCCCACGACCGTCCCACGTACACCATTAATGAGATCCTGGACTCACGACAGACTGACTCAGGAATAGAGTACCTTGTCGACTGGGAGGGGTACGGTCCCGAAGAACGTTCATGGACTAGACGGACGGACATACTGGACAGGACGCTACTCGACCAGTACCACCTGACTCACCCTGACCGTCCTGCTCCTCGTCCCAGAGGGAGACCCCCTCGCACACCGGCTCGCAGAGGCAGGCTCCCGGGCTCCCTACCCAGCAGACCTAGGGGTCGCCCTCGCCTTAATCCCCTACCTGCCTCTGCTCCCCCTAGTGCCAGCCAACCTCGCTCGACTGGCAATCAGGACACGGGTCTCCCGATCCCTCAGCCCCGTAGGCCCAGGGGTCGTCCCCGTTCCAGACCACGTCCTGATCCCGACCCATCATCTGGTCCCCTTTCTGTCCCGGGTAGAGCCACCCGCAGCACTTGTTCCCTTCCCGACCCTCCCCGAGTTGGTTCCGGTAGGTCGTCTCCAGTTGCCCCCGGTGGTGCCCCCTTGACGACCTCTTCGGGGGGGGGCTATGTGAGAAATCCTGTGTCTGCGTCTATCTCTCCTGCACGCTCTGCCACTCGCTCCCTTAGCCCCGCCTTCTAGTTCCGCTTTCGCTCCGGCACCAGGTGAGGCTAATTTGTTTGATGGGTCGTTTCTTCTATTTAAGCTCTGTCTTCGCACGGGACAGATGGCGAAGTATTGTCCCTGATTTTTCATACATGCCGAGCGATTTTTTGACTGCTATCCTGTCTGCTTTTGTGTCTCGTGGTGCGTCTGGTCTCGGTGAGTGCGTGTCTGTTTATGTTAGCTGTGTGTTAGCATCTGCGTTCTCACCTCCGTGTATAGATCAGTATTTGTCGTTGTATGAGTGAACGTCTTTGTTTTTCTGTGATCGCTCCCTGGTGTCTGTCTGATACTCTTTCTGTTTTCAGTGTTCATCCTGTCCTTAGTGTCCTGCGTCCCGGGAGCGATCTCTGTCCGTCCACTCAGGTGGTTCGGCTTCGGCCGGGTGGGGCGGAGTTCGCGCTCGCCCTAGCCTGCTCCGCTGGCGCGCCACCACCTGAGGGCGTCCGTGTGTCATCGTTCACTCTACTTACTAACGGTTCCAAGCTTTCTACTAATACGCTCTGTTTTGGTGAACTAACGTTGTTTCCTCCAGTGTATACTAATACCTTGACTGTCCGCCCAGCCCTCGTTGTTCTCAGCCTGGTTCCCTGCCTTCAGTCGTCCCGTGTAGTTCACCATACCTCTTTGTGCACTTTCTACACTCTTTCTTCTTTCAGGTTTTGTGATTACACTCTCGTTAACACACCTATTCTGTCTATCATAGGGTTTGTTATTTTGTCTATCCTAGACACACTCACTAGTTTCTTCTATTCCTTTTCACGCATAGCCAGTGTAGGGTTCTCTTACTACAGCGTAGTTTACTCTGTGTGCTTTGTTTTGTTTGGTTGTTCTTTTGCTCGGTGTTGTGCTCTGCCCAGTCCTCTGTTCCAGGTTCCACACCTCGGCCGGGGTCTAGTTGGCAACACCTCCACCAACCGACACTCCTCCTGCATAACCCTACCTCTGCCTAGCATATCAATAAACTATAATTGTTCTGCATCCTCGTCTCCAGACCTATCTTTACAGACAGTTTGTGACAAGGTGTCTCTCACTTATACATAAACTGTGTTTACGGGCAAGCACCGATTTGATGTCTTTATATTTCAAACCAATCTCAAAATAAAACTCAATAAAACTTTGGATGAACGTTCTCCATTGTTATCGTTTATTGTTGTTGACCTGGAAACTGACCTGTAAGTACATCAATTTATAATAAAATTTTTGCAAAAACTTTGCAAGATCTCACATTCGTTTTGTGATTTGGCAGTCGTAATAGAATTCATTAGCAACCAAATTCAATATTCTGGACAGCTTCACGGTTACCGGTGGATGTTTGCGAAATGCAGAGGACATGGACTATGAGTAAGGAAAGAGGATGTGCGCTTGGTTTTGAAGGAACTGGATCCGAGAGGAGTGTTGTTAATGCAGGCAAGACGTCTCAAACGACGAAGCTACTTCTCAAAGCGGCCAAATTTCATTTGGCACATGGATTCTTATAATAAACTGTAGCCATATGGCATTTGTGTCAATGGATGCATTGATGGTTTTTCATACCAAATAATGTAGCTCAATGCCTACACAACAAGTAGTGACCCAAAGTTAATCGGAGGTTATTATATAGAAGTTTGGGAGGATACCCTTGAATTGTGAGATGTGATCTTGGAACTGAAAATGGTTATGTTCGAGACTTCCAGCGTTTCCTCGTCCCCGTTACCGCAGACAGCACACTTGACAGTTACTTGGATGGAGCCAGCACTGCCAATCAAAGAATTGAATATTGGTGGGGTTTTCTTCATAGTCAGTGCATGGACTTCTGGTTGTCCTTGTTCGCCGACCTCAGAGACAATTGACTTTTTGATGGGGGATTTCTAGACAAAAGCATCCTTCAGTTTTGTTTCATGGGACTTATCCAGGTAAGTTCATAAATGACATTTTTTATATTTGTGCCTGTGTATGTGAACAAAATATGCTTAAATAAAAATAAAATAAATTTTATTTTTAATATTACATTTACATTTGGTCATTTAGCAGACGCTTTTATCCAAAGCGACTTTCAACACAGGGTTAATCACAACATCCCTGGAGCAATGAGGGTTAAGGGTCTTGCTCAAGGACCCACATTGGTAATTGCAGTGGACCTGGGATTTGAACCCCCAACCTTCAGATTGATAGCCCAACGCCCTGACCACTGAGCTACTGTGCCCTCCACTACCCTCCGCTACTGTGCCTTATTAAATATAATTAAATTATATTTAATTGAATGTAATCTAACATTTAAAGATAAAAGCTGCAGAATTATTGAAAACATAGGTTAATCACAATTAATTTCAGCAAATTGCATGATTATTTATTTATTTATTTACACCAATTGATAGCCCTAATTAGTTTTTTTTTTAACAGGATGAGTTGGATGACACTGCACAGGTTTAGAACGCACACACTATCAGGCCCTCGAAGAACGTAAATGTACCCAGCGGTCGGCCTAATGTGATGTATGCCTTGCCTAAACTTTACAGGCCAAGATACTATCTGTCTCCACTTCAAAATGAGGACAGTGAACTATGCAAAAGCCAGTGTGCCTTTCGCAAGACCATAGTCCCGTCTGAATTTACGCACAGATCCATATAAGCGTCAGAGATCGCAGCGCTGCGGTGCGTTCCCCTAGCCCCGCCTTCTAATCAGCGCGCGTTCTCTGTGCACCAGGTGAGGTTCATTGTTTCCAGGTTCTTTCTTTCCTTTATAAGACTTCCTGTTTCGCTGGTCGGGCGTGAAGTATTGGTCGTTCCACGTCATTACCGAGCGTTATCCGAGTGATATTCCCTGCAGGCTTTCTTTGTGTCCTTCCGTGTTTTGGTCTCCGTTGGGTGAGTGCGATTTCGAGTGTGTTTAGTAGTAGCGTGTTCCTCTCTCTCTGTTCCCCGCTTCTTCCGACCTCTCGTCCTCCCTTTCCCTCGTCCCCGTCCTTTCCCTCCTTCCCTTAGTTTAGGATCCTGTGTGCGTGTGGTGTGTGGAAGGAAAGTCAGTGTCCGTCATTTATGTATAGACTCCCTAACACCTCACTTTTACTTACTAACCTCTCCACTATCGGTGTATATAACACATTTAACCCAACTCCTCTGTCTCCCGGTTCCAGGTTCCCGTCGGTGTTTCCTTCCCCGTCATCCACCCTCGGTTCTCCCTGGTTACCGCCTCGTCCAGCACTTCACCTCCTCTATCCTATTCCTATTCTATTTAGCTCCTCCTTTCACGCTATTTTCCACTCTCTTTGTTTAATCTATTCCCCTGTGTTTATATTTTGTGTTGGTGTTGGTTTGTGTTCTTTTTCTCTCTTCTGCTTGTTGCCAGGTTCGCTGCCAGTCCTGGTACTCAAGCTACGCACGTTGACATCCAGCGAGTGCTCCAGTGATCCCGCTGCCGATCACCTACTCAGTCACATGCCACTCGGTCGCCGCTGTTTGATTGGTTCAATAAACCACAGTTGTTTTGCATCAACGTCTCCTCTGTTCTCTCTGAGCCAGACTCGTAACAGTAAGGCTGTGAATGTGTATATGCACCTCAGAGAGGCCATCAGGGCCTCTCTGTAAGGCACAAATCTTGAGTTATGTACTTTAGGAGCCAGAAATGGTGCTGACATAGTTGATGTATGAGTGGTTGATGATAGTGTTTATAGTTTTTTTTACTTCCTATCACTACTGTGATTAACCATGCTATGTTAGTTCTGTTATTTAAATTTAATTCAGCTTTTTGTCTAGAAAAGTATGTTTTACTTGATTTGACCCGTATTTAAAAAAAAAAAAAAAAAAAAAAAACGAAAAAAAAAAAAAAGATTTATTATCTTCCACTTAATCTGCTACTGGGGTCGCAGGGGGGTTCCCCATGCACAACCAGGGGAGAACATTTAATGCGCTGGGCAGATACACCCAGGACAGGGTGCCAATGTATCACTGGGCACACACTCACCCACACAGACACATGCACAAACACACTATATGGGGATATTTAGAGCAGTCAAAATACTTATCTAATAC
This sequence comes from Corydoras sp. C115, assembly GCA_019802505.1. Taxonomy (NCBI): domain Eukaryota; kingdom Metazoa; phylum Chordata; class Actinopteri; order Siluriformes; family Callichthyidae; genus Corydoras; species Corydoras sp. C115. The sequence continues at coordinate 95,301 of JAFMOC010000387.1, read as the reverse complement.
TTATCAGGTGATATCTAATGGACCTAAATGAGCAGTCAGCACAAAAAAATCATGCTGAAAGTTTACGTTAAACAGGTGTATTTAATCCATGTAGGCATGAAGACTCCGCACAGAAGGAAGTTTAGTTGTTTACTTGTGGAACCTGTCAATAACTAATTATTCTTTAGTGATTAAATTATTTCTTTGTTTAAAACTGGGGTAATATATATATATATATATATATATATATATATATATATATATATATATATATATATATATATATATATATATATATATATAGCTTATAATATTATATATTTATAAATCATTTAGTTCAGTATTCACTGCACTCTATGTATATAATATTATATATTGCACTATATATATTGTACTTGGCCCTGTACCTGTATTGATAATAAAGTCACATCTAATCTAATTTAAAAATATTAAAACCAGAGAACCTTCTGCTCAAGTTGAAAACTTACATTTACTTTACTGACATAGAGGTTTTTTTTACACAATAATAGAATTTCTGTGTTTGTACATCATATGAAGGTTAATAAAATTTGGAATGGATTATGTGCTGTTATCAGGTTGTAGTGAAAGAGAGATGCAGGTTTGTGGTAACAATACAGATACAGGATGGAAATGGAGAAAGAGTAAGAGAAGAGGATGTACATTCACATTTCACTGAACTTATTTAAACAGAAAAATAAGATGTACTTCTAACACCTGCGGCATGATGCTCTGCCCAGAAGTGATCCCACACACCTCAGAGAGCTGTGTTTGATGCGTTACAGTATTAATATTTCATTGTAATTAGTGTATTTGTATAGCATTGTCATCATGCTTCATCATTTCTCTCTCAGGTTGTGTGATTTGAACCTATCAGAGGAAAGCTGATAAGTCTGATAGAACTGGAACTGAGAGAGAAGAACCTGCAGGATTCAGAAGTGAAGAATCTCTGTGCTGCACTGAAACTTCTACAATCTGTACCAGAGACACTGAGGTGAGATGTTCCTTTAGTTACTGAAATAATTGTTCAACCCAGACATAATCAGAAAAAGAACCATTTTATATAGCGTTTAGAGTTTATATATAGATTATATTCAGAGGTGTGTCCTGTATATTGTCTCCCCCTCACCATAACAAAAACATGGAGTAATTGATTATGTATGGTAATAGCCCAATATCTTATTTGATTGATTGATTGATTGATTGATATACTTTATTAATCCCACAATGGGGAAATTAAAAAAAAAAATGAAAAAGATGTAATACATTAATGGATGTAAAATAATGGAAGGAAAAGACAGGTGATAAAAACAGAGGGTTTGTTTTATCTTTGAATTTTAAATCATTACTAAAAAATGCTGTAAGTCCAGAGGCATGTATTTAGTCAATTTATTTATTTCACCCCACATCGTTACCTGAAGCTTGTGAAACAGCGCCCCCTGGTGTCACTGAGTGGACGGTGACGTAACACATCACCTGTTGTGTGACGCAGTTCGGGCGGTGAACTGATTTGAATAGGCGGAATAAACGAGGAGCTCGGCTCTGTAAAAAAGAGGAAGGGTTTTTACAAGTTAGTGTTTAAATATTTAAACTATCGTATGGACATTTTGTAGAAAAGCAACGAATGCAATGTGAGACAGGTGACCTTTGTTAAACCAGAACCCACAATGAACCTCTCCGACAAAGAAGATTTGAATGAACATGACAGGTGAGTGAAAGATGAGGAGAAATCTTTTGTTTTATATATAGAATTTAATATTAAACTCAGCACTGTCATGAAACCCTAATGTATGTTGCTGTGAGCATCAAATATAATATTGCACCTCTTGTATTTAAAAAGAAACATATACTTTAATTAATTAATTCATTATCTTCCGCTTTGTCCTATATTAGGGTTGCAGGGGGGGGGGGTTCCCCATGCCCATCCAGGGGAGAACGTTTCCGGCGCTGGGCAGATACACCCAGGACATGGAGCCAATCCATCGCTGGGCACACACTCACACAGACACACACACATACACACACTATATGGGGCAATTTGGAGAACTCAATTGACTTAAACCATGTTTTTGGACTGTGGGAGGAAACCGGAGAACCCGGAGGAAACCCACGCGGACACGGGGAGAACATGGAACTCCACCCAGATGGGGATTCAAATCGGGAATACCTAGTGCTGAGAGGTGGCTGTGCTAACCACTAAGCCACCGTGCCGCCATATACTTTAATTACTTAATTAATTTTATTTTGTCTGCATTATGTATGTGGTTACCACATTCACCTCTCAGCGTTGGGAAATTCAGATTCAAATTCCAATCTGGGAGGAGTGTCCACGTGGGTTTCCTCTGGGGTCACCGGTTCTAAATGCTCTAGACTGCCCCATATAATGTGTGTTTCTGGCCCAGTGCCAGAAATGTTCTCCACTGAATAGGCATGGGGAACCCCCCCTCCCCATGATCCATGTAGAGGATTAAGCGAAAGATAATGAATGAACTCTTGAATGAATTATTTATTTTTATTAATAAAATAGAAAATAAAATAAATCAACACCTAATTATCAAACATACCAATACAGAGTCTATTTGGCAAATAAATTGTATATATTTATAAATGTCCAACAAACATGTCTGTCACACATCAACACTAAATTTAACAATAATGATCAAAGCCTCCCCCCCCCCCACACACACACGCACAGTGTCGGACAAGACAGCACAGAGTACAAAACCTGCACCTTTTAAATATATCCTTTTAAAGGAATAATGGTTTCTGATGAACCCAAAACAGTTCAGGGAAATAATAATGTTTGCACTTTCCATTTTTCTGATTAAATAAAAAAATAAGTTCATCAATGTTTTTTCTTCTTTAAGTAAAAATATCCACATGGTTTAAATCCTGCCACTAAAGTTATGAAGTAGAAGTTACATTAGGTCTTTATTAATTCAGTTTATATTTAAAATGTTTATTGTTGCACACTTCACACAAACAGAATTTATTTAAGACTTAATTAACTGTAATTTATGAGAATGTGTTCATTGGTAATAAAGCCTTTCAATCTTTAAGTAATAATAATTGCTTTCTTGATCAAACCTTAACACAAAATAAGACATAACACAATAAAACACTATTGCGGGTGCCCCGCCACATAGAAGTCAGGCCCATGGTGGTCATGGCCCATGGGAGCCATGGCGGTTGTCCTTTTTTCATTTCTGAAAGGTTGCAACCCTAGATACCACAGCTCACCTTCTATTGGAGACCATGTCTCCATGGGTCATGGCTGTTTTGGCAGCAGAAGGAGGACCAACACACTATTAGGAAGGTCCATGGGTAATGTATATTGAAGGGAATGTGATGCTACAGGTAGCAGATTAATGTTTTTCTTGACATCTCTTCATGTCTCCCTCAGGCTATGTGACTTTAACCTGAAAGAACTGTCTACAGTTTTGAGTTCAGATTCTTCTTGTCCAAGAGAAGTAAATCTTAGTTTCCATAAGCTGCGGGATTCAGGGGTGAAAGAGCTCTGCAATGGACTGCAGCATCCAAACTGTAAGCTGGAGATACTGTGGTACGTTATTCATCCTCACACACCTGTACTACACAATGAGACTTAGCGTAAGAACCGCATTCCTCATTTACACTGTGTTTTTGTAATTCTATCCCTGTGTGCTTTTGAATGTATTAATTCTGCAGCCATTCTTATTCAGTCTCTGTTCAGAGGGATGTTTTATTTTAGGATGGTGTGAAAGGATGTTATACTTCTGCACATTACGGAGATGTTTTTAGTAACAATGAGGTACATAGTGGCTTGAGGTCCCTGTTTAAGGGATTACAATTCAGAGTCTGATCTGTACAGTGGATGAAATAACTAATGGATCCCACACTGAATTAATAAGTTTGTACTCTGACAAATAATTATAATTAAACAGTCTATAATTTTATGGTAGCTTCATTTGTGAGACAGCAAAAAGAAAATCTAAAATATTGAATAATATTTCAATTAAAATAATTTGCATTTCATTGAGGAATAAGTATTTGATTCCCTAAAAACCATGACTAATCTTGACTCCCACAGACAACTGACACACCTTAATCTAAGTGAAGTCATCACCTACATGAGAGACACCAGCCCTAAATTGTGACCTGTAAAAAATGGCCACCTGCCAACCAACCTCTCCACCATGGGCAAGACAAAGATGTCAGGGACAAAATTGTTAACCTACACAAGGCTGAAATGGGCTACAAAGCCATAAGTAATAAGCTAGATTGAAGGTAACAACTGTTGGTGTAATTAGTTAGAAGTGGAAGAAGTGCAACATTACTGTCAATCGACCTAGGCCTGGAGAACCATGCCTCTTGGCATACCTCTTGGAGTCTCAATGATTATAAGAAATATTAAAACTCAGGTTAATGATAAAAAGGAGCAGGTTAATGATCTCATGGCAGCTGGGACCACAATCTTCAAAAAAAAACATTGGTAATACACTGAGACGTAATGGTTTAAAATCCTGCAGTGCACGCAAGGTTCCTCTGCTCAAGAAGATTAAAATCCAGGCATGTCTGAAGTTTCCTAATGAAAACATTAATGACTCTGAGAGAGACTAGGAGACGGTGCTGTGGTCAGATGAGACCACAGTTGAGCTCTTTGGCCTCAACTCGACAAATTTGGAGAAAGAGGAGCATCATGCCCACGGTCAAGTGTTTTTCTTCTAAGGGCACAGGCCAACGTTACTGCATTGAAGGAATGAACAGGGCCATGTATTGCTGAATCCTGGTTGACGACCTCTTTGTCTCGGCCAGGGCACTGAAAATGTGTCTTGAATGAGACTTCCAGCATTACAACGACCCAAAACATACAGCCAAGGAAACAAAGGAGTGGATATGATAAAAAGCATCTCAAGGTCATTAAATGGCTTAGCCAGTCTTTTGACCATCGACCCATTAAATATCTAAGGAGAGAACTGAAGTTCAAATGCATGCCTGAAAACCTTTTGGGGTTTGGAGATGATCTGGAGAGAGGAGTGGGGAAAAATACTTCTGAAGAGTGTGCAAACCTGATTAAAATTTGCATGAAACATCTGACTGCTGTGCTTGCCAGCAAGGGTTTTGCCACCACTGTTTTACTAGGGGTCAAATACTTTTTTCCTTAAATGAAATGAAATGAAATGAAATGAAATTAAAATTAATTTTTATTTCTCATTTCATGTCATTTTCTGTTATATTGTTAAAATAAAGCTAGCATAAAATTATAAGACATTTAAAAAAAAAATTGTATTTAAATAAAAATACAATAAAAGTCAGTGAGGGATCAAATACTTAGGTCCCCCATCGTAAATGCAGAAGAAACTTATAACAGAATGATTAATGTTAGATCAATAAAGATTGTGCTTTAGTGTCAGTCTAACAATAGATTAGACTGATCTTCTCTTCTTTTCCCTGCAGGTTGGAGGGCTGTAGCATCAGAGATAGAGGTTGTGTTTCTCTGGTTTCAGCTCTGAGATCAAATCCATCATCAAACCTGAAAGAACTAAATCTGAAATCTAATCCAATCTTGTGGTTAGGATTCAGACTGCTGTTTGATCTGCTGATGGATCCAAAGTGTAGTCTAAAGAATCTACAGTGAGTTACACACACATACACATGTACACACAAACTCCCTCTTAGCCTAACTGTCTACGCCCTGATCAACACACACACACGCACACACACACTCTATTATTTATACTACTTATTTATAATTTATTTATTTTTAAATTTACAATGATGTATATGTGCACTTTATAACAGTCTATATACAATACACAAACACTACATCTTCTAATAGTATAATTCTCTGTTAATTTAGTAATAATTCAGTAATTTATACAGATTTGCATAAATACTTGCCATGATGCGCTGTCGAACCTGCATAAGAGCATGCCACTGTACCCTAAATGGAATCAGGACCCAACATAAGTGTTACAGCGGGGCGCGCTGCCCGGAAAATGGCGGTGCAGCGCGGTGCGGTGTAGAAACACAGAGCCAGGCGACCAGGTAAGCAAACACAAAAAAGCCCTTTAATGGCATAAAGCGGGAACGCCGCTAGAAGGAGCCGAGAGCTATATACAATAAAGAAATCGGTGCAGCGGGAACGCCGCTGCGGACACAATAACACGTACCGAAAATACGTAGTGAAAAGGCAAACGCGGAAAAGCCGCTGGATGCCGAATGAACCATAAAAAACCAACACCACACGAGCCACCCGATGTGACGCTTGAGTCGAACCCCAAGCTCAGCACAATAGGCGGCCCAGCGCGGCGCGCGGAGCGGGACGACGCAGCGCGGCACGAGGGAGAACCCGAGCAGTGAGGGAGAACTCGCTGAACGGGGGCTCCGTGGAGTAGAGAGGCTCGCACGGAGGGACGCGCAGCGTGGACCGGTCGGCGAGGGGACGCTCGAAGAACAGGTCCTCCGTGGAGTCAGGAGACTCGCACGGAGGAGCGTGATGCGAATCCCGGGCGGCGAGAAACCACTCGCTAAGGGGGTGTACCCTGGGACCGGCAACCTCCCACGGCGGGAGACGCGCGACGAACGGGTCCTCCGTGGAGGAAGGGTCCAACGGAGGAGCCGAAGACGGGGTCCGCGAGACCCGGAAGAACTCGCCGAGCGGGGCCTCCGTGGAGAAAGGCTCCGACGGAGGACCGGGAGACGGGACCCACGCGGCCAGCCCTAGTTCACCGAAAGGGGCTCGCGACGAATCCCGGGCGGCGAGAAAAAACTCGCTCAGTGGGTGAACCCTGGGACCGGGAATCTCCCACGGCAGGAGATGCACGGAGGCTCACGCTTCGACTCACGCGCCGGATCGCGCCGCGGACTCCCGGTCCTTCCCCCACACCCACGGGGCCGGCATCTGAACCCGGGGCGAACCGGGCTAAGAATGCCGACTCGAACCGGCTTGCTGAGGTGAGACAGACATCCCCAGTGGCCACTAGGCCTTTGGCCCACCTCAGCGCGGGACCCAAGAGACGGGAGAGGTAGAATAACACCCTCTCTCGACTGGTGAGGGTGTCATTCTAAAAGCTCCCGACTGGTGACCAAGTCGAACACCCTGCGACAGCCGATAATATACGGCAGTGGCTTTAACGCCACCCAGTCGCAGAGTGCCGGGAGCTTGACCGAAGCCGAGAGAGGGAGGACGATCTCCCCATACTCCGGGACCCGATCGATGCCCCTCCTCGCTCCAACCTCCGAGGAGCGAGTACTGTGGCTCGAACTAAACGGCGTGGCTGGCGCCAGGCTAAGAAAGCCAATCGCCACAGACGGGGCAACAACTGGCATGGCTAGTGCCGAGTTAATCAGCCTTACTGCTGCAGCCAGGGACTCGGCTAAAGGCAGGGCTAATGCCGAGTTATGAAAGCCGGTGCTGCCGCTGGAGGAAGCGGCTAATGGCGTGGCTAACGCCGATTTAAATAGCCAGATGCTGCAGCAGAAACCGCGGCTAATGGCGTGACTAACGCCGATCTAAATAGCCAAACGCAGCAATGAAAATCGTGGCTAGTGGCGTGGCTAACGCCGATCTATAAAGCCAAATGCTGCTGCTGAAACGCCGGTGTAAATAGCCGAATGCTGCAGCTGGAACCCGGTACACAAACGGGCTAGTGCCGAAGCTAACGCAGCTACCGATGTATACACCAGCAAAACAACAACCCCGGGACGAAAGCCGGGTTACGCGGCCGAACGCGGTCGCGCTAATAAACAACAACAAAAAAAAACAAACCCGGGACGAAAGCCGGTGGACGCAGGCGCGCAGAAATATAATTAAAGTGATCGCTTACCCGGAGGAGGAATCCTGGACTCTGCTACTGTTGGGAGAGGTCAGCATTCTGTTACAGCGGGGCGCGCTGCCCGGAAAATGGCGGTGCAGCGTGGTGCGGTGTAGAAACACAGAGCCAGGCGACCAGGTAAGCAAACACAAAAAAGCCCTTTAAAAAGCCCTTGGCATAAAGCGGGAACGCCGCTAGAAAAAGCCGAGAGCTATATACAATAAAGAAATTGGTACAGCGGGAACGCCGCTGCGGACACGATAACACGTACCGAAAATACGTAGCGAAAAGGCAAACGCGGAAAAGCCGCTGGATGCCGAATGAACCATAAAAAACCAACACCACACGAACCACCCGATGTGACGCTTGAGTCGAACCCCAAGCTCAGCACAATACAATTCAGTTCAATGCTGACCTACTGGCTGCTCAGCAGAGATACCTTAAATGCAGCCAGTAGGTCGCACGTGATTAGGTAGGACCCAATCCCTGCTCAAGGGGGTGGGTCCTACCTACGGAAGCCTAGCACGGCCAACAACCCGAATCACGGGAGGCAGGTAGGAGGGGCCCAACCCTCCCAACCTGACAATAAGCATAGTTGTGTTTATTAAAAGAACAGAGCATAGTAATATAGTATTGAGACAACAGTGTATAAATAACAAAAACAGGTCATTTGACGACAACCAATAAGCCATGAAACAACATAGCTAATTAACTTTAAAAAGTAAGCGAAATGAGGCAATAAAGTTAATTTAGGAGACTTGATAAAAAAAGCAAAGACTCAAAAGGATGTAGTATAATGCCACTGCTTACCATACTGTACAATTTATCTGTAATTTATTCATTCATTCATCCATTATCTTCCACTTTATCCTATATTAGGGTCGTGGGGAGGTTCCCCATGCCCATCCAGGGTAGAACGTTTCGGGCGCTGTGCAGATACACCCAGGACATGGAGCCAATCTATCGCTGGGCACACACACACACGCACACAAATACACTCTACATGGGGCAATTTGGAGAACTCAATTAACTTGATCCATGTTTTTGGACTGTGGGAGGAAACCGGAGAACCCGGAGGAAACCCACGCGGACACGGGGAGAACATGGAAACTCCACCCAGATTGGGATTCGAACCGGGAATCCCTAGTGCTGAGAGGTGAACGTGCTAGCCACTAAGCCACCGTGCCGCCCATCTTTAATTTAGTTTTGGTAAACATCTTTGCGAAATAAATAGGTTATGAAAGGAATTTGTACACCATAATGCCTGTTTACTTGCACATGAAGAATTATATTAAATCTTTAATATTTAGACAAATATGTATACACACAAACATTTACACACAGACACACAAACATACTTAATGTGTATATATACAGTTAGGTCTATAAATATTTGGACAGAGACAACATTTTTCTAATTTTTAATCTCTAAATAACAAAAATAATAATAACAATTCAGATGCAGTTGAAGTTCAGACCGTCAGCTTTAATTCAGTGGGTTGAACAAAAATGATTACATGAAAATGTAAGAAACTAAAGCATTTTACAAACATAATCCCTTCATTATCCCTTCATTTCCCTTCCATAATCCCTTCAAATTAAATAACTGTAAATAAAATATTTATCTCTAATACTTGATTGAAAAACATTTCTTGGCAATGCCTTCCTAAAGTCTTGAACTCATGGACATCACTAGATGCTGAATTTCCTCCGTTTTAAAGCTCTGCCAGGCCTTTACCTCAGCGGTTTTCAGTTGCTGTTTATTTGTAGGTCTTTCTGTCTGAAGTTTAGTCTTTAACACATGAAATGCATGCTCATTTGGGTTGAGATTTGGCTTTATGTTTTGGGCCATTGTCCATCTGTATTGTGAAATGCCTGAACAATCAGTTTGGCTGATTTTGGCTGGAAAAAACTTCAGCTGCTTCTCACATGTCACATCGTCAGTAAACACTAGTGACCCAGTGCCAATGACTTGGTCATCGGAAAGAAATAATAGTCAGGATGTGAGGTCCACGCCATAGTTTATTAACATAAAGCAGGCAACAAAGTAGATCCAAAATGTAACTGGAGAGTGGTTTGTCCGAAACGTGACTTGCTACTTCAGGAATGCAAATAGGCGGGTCAGGAAAACAAAGGGAGATGCCGGAGTCCGGCAATCCCAGTGAAGGAGCATGGGAACCAGCTGATGGAGAACAAAGTACTCGAGAGCAGGAATTCTCAGGGGCGCGGCTGTGAATGAGAGACAGAACACTTGAACAGTGAGGGACGATAAGGCACACAACCTAATGGAATGCTCTCTACTGACATGAAACGACAAGCCTGAGCACCTGAACCCCAAACCCCTAAATACCCTCATGAGAGCGTGTGTTCTGGCTGCCGGACATAAGGCAAAATAATAATTAGAAGTCCGGTGACGCGTTTTATGTCGTCTTGCGATCTGGAGGGAAAAACCAATCTTGCCAGAGTTGTGGATGCTACATGTGTTACAATTAGTGTGTTTGTGTAGCAGAGTTGAGATGCTTCATGATTTCTCTCTTAGGCTGTTTAATTTGAATCTATCAGAAGAAAACTGTAGAGTTCTGTCCTCAGTTCTCACATCAAACTCCTCCAGACCGATAGAACTGGAACTGAGTGAAAGGAACCTGCAGGATTCAGAAGTGAAGAATCTCTGTGCTGCACTGCAACTTCTACAGTCCGCACCAGAGGCACTGAGGTGAGATGATCCTTCAGTTACTGAAATAAACATTCAGCTCTATTACCTTCACACAGCAACAATTAGAGGGTTTAAAGCTGATCTTACCTCATGTTACCTTTACTGATCTTACCTTGTGTTCTGTACTGTTATTTCTGATGAAGGTTCAGGTCACTAACACCACATATAAAGACAGTAGGAGGTTTGAATATGAAATTGTCCTTTATTTGGCGAACATTTGTCAATTGAGTTGCATTTCTGTCACACACATCACCACTTAATCTAACAAAAATGTTCAAATGCCCCCGATACCTCTCCTCTGTGTGTTTGTGGCTGCCTGGGTGACACAGTGTCTGACACTACACACCGGTGCAGCTCAATAAACCAGCACCTTGTAAATATGTCTGCTACATCCAATATTCCATTATGTCCTCAAAAGCAAAACTGCTTGCAAATGTAAAGATGTCATTGAGACGAGACTGCACTGGCTGCAGTCGGCTGGACTGTGTCAGTGAAGATGATTACAGATCAAATTGTAATCAAATTTGTTTACATGTATTTAAGTTGTTTATTTCTATTATTTCCTCTTTAAAAAGTAAAAATATCCTCATGGTTCATATAATTATGCAGTTTAAGTTACATTAAGATCTCAATTTGTTTAGTTTATATTTACCAAAATATTGCATTTAAGATTTAATGAACTGCACTTTAATGGAATGTGTTCATTGGCAATAAAGCACTTTAATCTTTAAGTATGACTGATTGCTTTCTTGACCACACCTCAAATAAAAACATTGGTACAAAAAAAAGCATAACACTTCTGCAGATGCCATGCCCCATAGGAGTCGGACTCATAGTGATCATGGACCAGAGGAGCCGTGGCGGGCGTAAATTTTTTCATTTTAGAAAGTTGGCAAACATAGTTGGAGCAAATGACACCACAATGTTTTGGTGGGGTATTGAAGCAAATGACACCACAATGTTTTGGTGGGGTCATACTTCCTTATTTCTTGTCTCTACAGCACTTGTAAATTCATCTTACATCAGTAAATCATCTTAATGGGACTTAATGAGGACATAATGTCTTATTACTTCTTATCTACTTCTTCTTTCTTACAGTTTGTATGGATACATGATCACAGATGAAGATGTTGTCACTCTGGTTTTAGCTCTGAGAGCAAATCCACTGTCATCATTATCATCAAACCTCAAAGAACTAAATCTGAACTCTAATAAAATCACAGATTCAAAGATGATGCTTCTATCTGATCTATTGTTGGATCCAATCTGTAAACTGGAGAAACTACAGTAAGTTACTGACTGACATTTATAAACATTTATAAAAAATAAAATGTATATCATAAGAAATAAGTAGAGAGATGGAGGACTTTTATGCAGGGAGCGAAAATACATTTAGTTCCAAAATATATATCATCTTCAGAATCAGAGCTCCAACTTTACAATAAAGAAAAGACAAAAAAGATGCTTGAGTAACCTCAACATCAAAAATAAAGCATAACAGCAAAAAGAACTGAACTGTATGAAAAATGTCTTTAATAGAGAAACCGCTGAGTTCAGAACAGAAAACAAATCAAAAAGAGATTAAGTACAAGGAGACTTTTTAAAGAGATATTAGACTTGCATTACATCAAGAAGAATTATCCATCCATCCATTATCTTCCGCTTTATCCTCTACTAGGGTCGCGGTGGGGTTGCACATGCCCATCCAGGGGAGAACATTTCGGGCGCTGGGCAGATACAGCCAGGACAGGGCGCCAATATATCACTGGGCACACTTAACTCATACAAACATGCTCTATATGGGGCAATTTGGAGAGTTCAATTGAACTTGAGCCTTGTTTTTGGACTGTGAGTGGAAACCAGAGAACCTGGAGGAAACCCATGCAGACACAGGGAGAACATGGAAACTCCACCCAGATTGGGATTTGAACCGGGCATCCCTAGCGCTGAGAGGCGAACGTGCGTCTTTTCAAACTGTTACAGTGCATGGCATGCTGATAAAAATATTTGTGTATGCCAGACCCAACCACGTGAGAAGAAAGCAGAAGAGACATTTATATTACATTAAATTTAATAATTTACAGATACTTTTATCCAAAGCAACATACAAATTAATGTACAAGTCTGTACTTAAGGAGGAACCAATTACACTGTAGTTTTATTAAAATTGATCATTATCTAATTTAGGCAGTGGCTAGAGAAAAAAATAACTATCCATGTTACACAGACATCATGTTTTTGAACAGAGATACAGTGATGGGTTACTTGAACTGAATACTGCTGAATACCAATATAATGGATCATCATTTCTCTCACAGGTTTTGTGAGTGTAATCTAACAGAGGAAAGTTGCTCAGTTCTGTCCTCAGTTCTCAGTTTAAACTTCTCCAGTCTGATGGAACTGAACCTGAGTTACAATAAACTACAGGATTCAGGAGTGAAGCTTCTCTCTGCCGGACTGAAGAATCCATACTGTAAACTAAAGATACTGAGGTGAGATCATCACTCTTCAATCATTACACATGTTGTATTATAGATGCCATTGTAAACAGTGGGGAAAATATATTTAACACGTTAACATTATACATCTCAGTTCCGATGCAAGAATTTTTAAATGTCTTATTTAGAGATCCGTTACAGTTTATTCTTCAGATAATTATATTTTTTTAGACATTTAATAAAGTAAATGAAATGTATGTTTATATCTGTGTAAATTATTTATGTCTTTATTTTTCAGGTTGGAGGGTTGTAAACTAACAGAAGGAAGTTGTTCAGTTCTGTCCTCAGTTCTCAGTTTAAACTCTTGCAGTCTGATAGAACTGAACCTAAGTTACAATAAACTACAAAATTCAGGAGTGAAGCTTCTCTCTGCTGGACTGAAGAATCCACACTGTAAACTGGAAAAACTGAGGTGAGAGCTTTAATTATAAATTATCTAAAGTTGTTACAATGGGGGCTAAGCTGGAATCAATGAACAGCTCTGGCCTGTCTCACATGGGTTGCCCACACCTACCAGCTGTATAACTAGTTAAGCCGACAGGTGCACCTCATCACACAAAATAAGTGTGGTGTTTTCTGGGAAATGTAGTTTTTCCCTTCACGCTGTGTTCCTCCTGCCTGCCTTTGCTGCCCTATAGTGGTAGATTGTGCCACAGCGGCATGACATGTAACAAAAGTTAAACATAAATATTTTCTCTTCTAATGTCTCAATATATAAAATATCTAGGACTCATATCATCATGTCACTATTATTATTATTTACTATGCGGTGTGGTGGCTTATTGTTAGCACGTTCGCCTTTCAGCACTAGGGATTCCCGGTTCGTATCCCCATCTGGGTGGAGTTTCCATGTTCTCCCTGTGTCCGCGTGGGTTTCCTCCGGGTTCTCCGGTTTCCTCCCACAGTCCAAACACATGAATCAAGTCAATTGAGTTCTCCAAATTGCCCCATATAGAGTGTGTCTGTGTGAGTGAGTGAGTGTGTGCATAGCGATGGATTGGCGTCCTGTCCTGGGTGTATCTGCCCAGCGCCCAAAACGTTCTCTCCTGGATGGGCATAGGGAACCCCACCGCGACCCTAATATAGGATAAAGTGGAAGATAATGAATGAATGAATTATTATATACTGTTACTGTTCTAATGGATCATCATTTCTTTCACAGGTTGTGTGTTTGTAATATAACAGAAGAAAGTTGTTTAGTTCTGTCCTCGGTTCTCAGTGTAAACGTCTCCAGTCTGATAGAACTGAATCTGAGTCAGAATAAACTGCAGGATTCAGGAGTGAAGCTTCTCTCTGCTGGACTGAAGAATCCACACTGTAAACTGGAGATACTGTGGTAGGAATGTCCATCCATCCATTATCTTCCACTTTATCCTCCACTTCCTCTAATAGGGTCGCGGGAGGCTCCCCATGCCCATCTAGGGGAGAATGCCTTGGGCGCTGGGCAGAGACATCTATGACAGGGTGCCAATCCATCGCTGGGCACACACTTACTCACACAGACACACACACAAACGCACTCTATATGGGGTAATTTGGAGAATTCAATTGACCTTGACCCATGTTTTTGGACTGCGATAGGAACCCGGAGAAAACCCACACAGACACAGGGAGAACATGGAAACTCCACCCAGATTGGGATTCGAACCGGGAATCCCTAGCGCTGAGTGGCGATCGTACTAACCACTAAGCCACTGTGCCGCCCTGTAGAAGGAATATAATTCTCATAATGTTTCTCTTATAGAACCTATTATGTGTCTAGTTTTAATTGAAGGATTTTTCTTTTTTCTCTGCAGGTTGGGATGGTGTAATATTACAGATGATGGATTTACTGATCTGGCTTCAGCTATGAAATCAAATCCATCATCAAACCTGAAAGAACTTTATCTGTGTGGTAATAAACCAGGAGATTCAGGAGAGAATCTGCTGTCTAATCTACAGAAAAATGAAATCTATAAACTGAATAAACTACAGTAAGTAAGAGTTATGTAAAACTATTATTAAATATATAATATATTTAATTCTATATATGAATTTTGTAGATTTAACATTAAAATCATAAAGAAATTTGTAATAATTTGATTTAAAAACAGACTTTTAAAACATTCACAATAATTAATTAAATTAAATATTTAAATTAAATAATTAAATTCCTGTTAAATAATTAAAATTAAAGGTGTTAAATAAAGAGAACAATAAAGGAACAAGTTTACTAAATAAATACTTACTAAATAAAGTTAGAAAAAACATTATTAAATAAATAATTGTTGACCGTGATAAAGTTAAAGAAATGAGAAAGAGAAGTGAATAAAGGAGTTTAGTATGAAAGAACTTTAGTATGAAAGAGCCCTCACCAAAACTCCACTGAACACTTTACTGATCAAATTTCAACTGCATCATCTCATTCAACATCACATCTCATCAATCAGCTTGTGAAAAGATTTGCGTGTGTGTGTGAGGGGGGGTGTCACATGTCTATAGTGTAATAACTAATTGCATTCAACCTGGTTACATTTTTCTGTTCTTTTTTCTTACAGTTTCTGATCAGTTCTCAGACAGGATTGTGGGTAAATGCTGAGTATAATATAATAATAATATAATATAATATAATATAATAATATAATATCTGCTGAGTATAAATCCTCTGATACATTTTGATTTCACTTCGTTTAATGTTGAACTTCTTTTCTTCTCTTGTTGATCACATAATTCACCTCATGTCAGGCAATTAAATTTGAGGCTGAGTGTAAATCTGAGATTAACTCTACAGAGTTAATGAGGATCTGAATTATTCTACATATCATTCAGAATTTAATCAACTTTATAAACTCTGTTTATAAACTTTGTTTTATATATATAAACTTTGTTTCATTAAAAATAATTAGCCATATACTTTGGTTGATGTAATGTGTGTATATACTTATTATAACAAATGTATTTAGATTTAGTTTTAATGGAATGTATTTTTTAGTACAATTTAATGAAATACAATAGAACAATTATTATTCTAGCAGTTCATTAAAAGGTTCTATGTATTTACATAGTGATGAGTTGAATGTTCTATAATCATGTTAATACTAATTTCAACACAGCTTTTATATCATTAACTAAAAACAATATCTATAAATAATAACTGTAACGTGTTGTTTCTTTATCAGACTGTAAGATAATGAAGATCACATGAATAGATGCGATTGAATTCCATTAAACATCACATCTCTCCTTACTGCAAACCTTAAAGTTACAAAAACATTATAATTTACAGCAGAATCTTTCTTTGTTTAAAATGTGAACATGAATATTAAAGCATTTCCATTGTTCTGTGAGAAGTGGTGTATTTACTGTAACAGTGTTACGGTGTTCTGAAAATTTGTCCTACCTTAAAAAACTTTCCTACCGTACGTCACGCACGGTAGCATAGCGCATATCTGTAGTTAAATCCCCTTTTCAGGTCGGAAAAATAATACAGTTTTGTAATTTAGTTGAAATCACCCGATAATAAGATATTTAAACCTTTAATACAGCGGGTAGGATTATTTTATAGCTCCAATTAAGTCTTGTTCGGAGACCGTTACCTTTAATACAGCGGGTAGGATTATTTTATAGCTTCAGTGCTTCAGTTACGTCATGTTCAGAGACCGTGACCTTTAATACAGCAGGTAGAATGATTTTACAACTTCAGTTACATCATGTTAACACACTGTTACCTTTAATACAGCAGGTAGGATGATTTTATAGGTTGAAGTAATTTATAAATAAGTAAGGACTCAAAACTTTAATATTCCACATTTAATTCATTTAGCATTCAAAAAGACTTTAAACCCCCAAAGAGCAAGCCAAAGCACAGAAGCAAGATAAAATTCCCTGTTATTTTAAGGAAGAAACCTTGGGAGGACCAAGGCTCAGTGGGGGACTCATCCTCCTTGAGCGGCCAGGCAGCAGCAACACTGTAGGACAGTAGTGTAGGAGACTAATATACAGATTTCACAAATTTTGACCTTATTTAACAAATGCAAAACTATATACACAAGTCCATTGAGAGTGTCCTGAAGGACAAACAATCCATTTAACATCCAGGTTCCATCAAGTAATCCTCTTAGCCGCAGTGCTTCGGCAGAGTCATGGATGAAGATCCTGGGTGTATCTACCCAGTGCAATAAATGTCCTCCCCCGGATGGGCACATTAACTATTTTTGAAAACATTTTTTGCAAATGTAGTTTGGTTCTTTTGTTTTGAATGAGACACATTCAAAATGTGCCCAACAACAGCACTGATCACATTGCACCTGAAAATAAACAAAATGGAATTTAAAACTTTAACTATTTGCATATATGCTCTTAATGTTTTGACTGATTGTTTTTAAATATTTACCATGTCAATCATGCTGTTATCAGCATCAGCTTCCAACATGTTGCAGACAGTGCAGTAGTCTTCTGCATTCCCTAAAAAATATAACTAGTAAGTTAATAAACCTGTATATTGGACTTAAAGTTCCGAGGTCAGTTCTATGTAACATTATAAACAGATTTGTTCATATTTTCTATTATATGCTGTAAAATTTTAAACCTTCTGGCAGTGTTTTTTTTTTTTTGTTAATAGTGGACAGTCAACATTTTTTACTATGATTTACAAAACTTTTAAAAGCATTAAGAATATCTAATGAATAGTAGTAAATAGTTGCAACAGTAAATATATCTAACAATTGTGCATTTAGGAACTTTTTTCCTTTCTAGATATTTTTATCCATATTTACAGATTTTAAAAATTGCACATTTGACTAAAGCCATTTTGTTAACAAGTGGGACTTGTTGTGAAACATTAAGAAAATATATGTCCAGAGTGGGTGTCATGCCGCGTGACGTCACACAAAAAATAGTCCGACCTTGCTCAAAAAAAAAACAAAGTATTTATTGAATGTTCGTTAAGGCAGAAATAAGGAGAAACGAAAACCAAAAAGTCAAAACGAAAAATCATATGCCGGCGCGACGCCGGGACGAAAACCAATGAGCGTGGTCACAACGGAGCGAAGAGCCGATCCGTAGAACAAAGGACAGGTGAGCGGCAGGTTGCGCTGGCGAGAAGTGCCAAACTGGTGAGCGGTCCACTCCAGAGGAATCAGGACTAGGAGAACAAACAGTTAACACAGATGCACGCGAATCAAACCAACGCGACCGACATCGCCACAGCGTCACTTAAATAGTGCTGTCAATTTAGAAATCTGGCGATTCGCCACGCCTCCCCACAGAAGGAAGACGTGGCGAATGAGCACTGGCAGGGGAATGGGAAGACGCCGGTCTTACATCACCCCCCCCCCCTGATGACCCGCAGGGTGCACATGTCGCGAAGATGAATGAATGGACCTATACTTACCCCGGCGTGGCGGCCGACCCCGAGGTCTGCGAGCGGGACGGTCAGGATGGGTCGAATGAAAGTCCGCGATTAGCTGAGGGTCTAGAATATCATTGGCCCCCACCCAACTGCGCTCCTCGGTGCCAAAGCCCTCCCAATCTACCAGGTATTGCAATCTCCCACCTACTCTTCTGGAGTCCAGCAATTCAGACACTCGATACACCTCCGGTACTCCTCTGCCTGAGGCGGTACCGGTGGCTTCAGCCCACTCGTAGTCAAGGGGGCCAGACACGAACGGCTTAAGGAGGGAGGTGTGGAAAACCGGATGTAATCGCCACTCCGGGGGAAGGTCTAGACGGTAAGAGACCTCGTTTATGCGGAACGGCCCTACATACCTGGGCAGAAGTCGACGCGTCCCTGTAGGGCAGCGCAAATTTTTAGAGCTGAGCCACACTTGGTCACCCGGGGTGTAAACCGGAGCCTGTGCCCGACGACGGTCCGCGAACCCCTTCATCCTGCGGATGGCGTCCTGGATGCGTCGATGAACCTGCAACCAAACTTCCTCACTATGGCGAAACCAATAGTCCACTGCGGGTGCTGCCGAGGGCTCGGGATCCCAGGGAGCGAATGGAGGCTGATAGCCCAAAACGCACAGATAGGGTGTGATGCCTGTAGCCGAATGACGCAACGAATTCTGCGCAATCTCCGCCCACGGCAGGTAGCGTGCCCAGTCCGACGGGTTATTATGGCAGAACATGCGTAGGAATTTGTTCAGCTCTTGGTGCGCCCTTTCGCACAGCCCATTAGTCTCTGGGTGATGTCCTGACGAAAGACTCACCGAAGTCCCCAACTTCTCAAAGAATGCTCTCCAGACGGCGGAAGTAAACTGTGGCCCCCGGTCCGACAAAATGTCCTCGGGAATGCCAAAACCTGTAAAAATATGCCGAAATAATAACTCTGCCGTGAGAAAGGCCGAAGGGAGACCTTTGAGAGGAATGAACTTAACTGCCCTAGAGAAGCGGTCACTGAGGGTCATGATGGTGTTAAGTCCTTCGGATGAGGGCAGATCCGTAACGAAATCCACAGCCACATGTGACCAGGGCCGAGCCGGTATGGGTAATGGGACCAGTTTGCCGGCAGGGAGTGACTTTGGTGTCTTACATGCGGCACATAGCGAGCACGACTTCACAAAGTTGTGCGTGTCTTTGTGAAGTGTCTCCCACCAATACTTCCTGCGAAGGAGTTGAATGGTGCGTGCAACGCCCGGATGCCCGGTACTTATGGCCGTGTGTGCCCAGGTGATGAGCCGCCCACGGAATGCGGGAGGAACGTACAGCGCTCCGCCGGGACAGTGGTGTGCACGGCGTGTGTTGCGCAACGCCCTCCGAATCTCCCCATCCAAATTCCATTGTATCGCGTTTAAGAAGCGTGTGGACGGTAAGATAGGACGTAAACGGTCGGGGTCCGGTGTGTTGCCCTCATGTAAACGGGAAAGGGCGTCAGCGGCCGTATTAGAGCTACCTGGTCTAAACGAGATGATAAAGTTAAAACTGTTAAAAAATAGTGACCAGCGGGCCTGACGGGCGTTAAGACGACGAGCTCCCTTAATGTATTCGAGATTTTTATGATCTGTGCTAACAGAAAACGGGGTAGTGGTGCCGATCAGCCAATGCCTCCACTCTTCGAGAGCCAGTTTAACCGCTAATAGCTCGCGGTCCCCGATGGAATAATTGCGTTCGGCAGTGGATAGCTTACGTGAGAAGAAGGCTACCGGTCGAAGCAGGGACCGGTTGCCGATGCGCTGGGATAATACAGCCCCGACCCCATAAGCTGACGCATCCACCTCTACCACGAAAGGTTTCTCAGGATCCAGGAGAGCCAAGACCGGTGCCGACGAGAACCGTTGTTTAAGGCTAGTGAACGCCCGATCTGCCTCCGGAGTCCAATTAAGGTGTTTAGGTTGTCCTTTCAGCAGTGAGGTAATAGGGAGAACTACAGAGCTAAAAGAGCAAATAAATTTGCGGTAAAAGTTGGCAAATCCTAAAAACCGCTGCACCTCACGAACGGTAGTGGAGACCGGCCATTCCAGGATTGCGCGAACCTTCCCGTACTCCATAGACATGCCCCCGGATGACAGGTCGAACCCCAGAAATGAAACCCTTTCCTGAAAGAAGGTACATTTCTCAGCTTTCACGAACAGTTGGTGCTCTAATAACCTAAGTAATACCTTCTGCACATGCAGGCGATGGGTCTCAAGATCCCGAGAATAAATGAGGATGTCAATGTAGACCATCGTGAACTCCTCAAGGAAATCACGCAATACGTCGTTAACAAATGCTTGAAAAACGGCCGGCGCGTTAGTAAGGCCAAAGGGCATGACCAAGTATTCGTAGTGCCCCGTAGTGGTTACAAACGCGGTTTTCCACTCATCACCCTCCTTAATGCGCACCAAGTTATAAGCGTTACGAAGGTCAAGTTTGGTAAATACTGTAGCCTGACCTAGACGTTCCAACGCTGACGGCACCAAAGGCAACGGGTAAGCATAGCGGCGCGTGACCGCATTGAGCCCCCGGTAATCAATGCACGGGCGGAGTTCGGAATTCATTTTGGGGACAAAAAAGAATCCTGAGGCTACTGGAGATTTAGAGGGCCGGATGATGCCCAGCTCCAGAGCCTCTGCTATGTATTTACGCATGGCCCGATTCTCCATTACCGAGAGAGGGTAAGGACTGACCCTGGGGAGCTTAGCGCCGGGGACCAACTCAATGGCACAATCGTACTCCCGATGAGGGGGCAATTGCTTAGCTTGCATATCACAGAACACCTCAGCTAAATCAGTGAATTCCGAAGGGACGCCGGCGGGTAACTTAGCCACCCCTGCGGGGGAAAGCGATACCACCTGAGAATGAATCTTACCCACAGTGTGGGTGAGACAATGGGAGAGGCAGAATTTGGACCACTGCAAAATTCCACGCTCTGACCAGGAGATGACAGGGTCGTGCTGCTGCAGCCAGGGTAAGCCGAGGATCATCAGAGTGGATGATAAAAAAAGAAATCAGTTCAACATGCAATGCGCTAATTTGGAGAGAAACAGTTTCTGTGTAGTGAGTCACCACCCCATGATTGACAGGCTGCCCATCCACCCCACAGATAGGTAAGGCTTTGGGTAGCTTGTGGAGCCGAAGTCCCCACCGTAATGCAAGGTCTTTGTCCAAGAAGTTCCCTTCAGCCCCTGAATCAATGAGCACCCTAGATGTATAGTTGGTGTTTCTGCAGGATACAATCACCGGGAGGTACCAGGGGCTGGAGACGTCCCTCCTAGTGGTGCTTACCGGGGTAATTGCTGGTTGGGCTGAACGCTTCTCAGACGGTGCAGGACGACCTTTCCTCTGGAGTTTGTTCTCGCATGCACCCAGTAGATGGTCAGCACTACCGCAGTAGAGGCATAGTCCCGAACGGAGGCGACGAGCCCGCTCTGATGAAGACAGCCGGAGGGAGTCCATCTGCATGGGAGACTCATCCGAAGGGTTAGGAAAATGGACATTCCTCCCAGGATCAGGACGTGGGGATCGACTGGGACGGAGTTGGTCCAAGTTGATAGCGGTGGTGATGAGCGTCTCCAGAGACATCTGGGCGTCCCGACAGGCTAGGTCTTTCCGGATCTCGTGTTGAAGCCCAGCACGGAAGGTGGTCAGGAATGCAGGTTCATTCCACCCACTCCGGGCAGCCAAAGTACGAAACTCTAACACGTAGTCAGAGACTGGCCGATCTCCCTGTTGAATCTCATGCAGCAGCTCTCCGCACGGGCGTCCGTGTCGTGCATGGTCGAAGGTGCTCTTAAAAACATTTAGAAACAATCCCGGGTCTCTGCCGATTGGGACTCCCATAGAGCGGCGGCCCATTCCCCTGCTCGGCCCACCAGACGAGACATGATAAAAATAATCTTCTGTGCATCGGACATGGGGGGTCTATTGGCCAAAAAGAGCTCGCAGTGAAAAAGGAACGTGCTGCAAGTCTCTGGAGCTCCCTCGTAGCGCTCGGGTTCTGTGAGTGCCAGAGGGTTGGATGAAACCATTCCCACGGCTGCCGGTGATGGGACTGGGGCAGGTGTGCTGGCTGGCGTTTGGTTTCGAAGGTCCACCATTGCCCGTTCCTGAGCATCCTGGCGTGACAGGATGGTGTGCATGGTGTTGGACATGCCCAGGAATTCCTGGTGGAGCTCTCCCAGTTTCTGACCAAGCTCTAGCAACAGCGCCTCCGGCGATCCCGCCCTGGGGTTTGTGGCGTTGGTTTCTGTCATGCCGCGTGACGTCACACAAAAAATAGTCCGACCTTGCTCAAAAAAAAAACGAAGTATTTATTGAATGTTCGTTAAGGCAAAAATAAGGAGAAACGAAAACCAAAAAGTCAAAACGAAAAATCATACGCCGGCGCGACGCCGGGACGAAAACCAATGAGCGTGGTCACAACGGAGCGAAGAGCCGATCCGTAGAACAAAGGACAGGTGAGCGGCAGGTTGCGCTGGCGAGAAGTGCCAAACTGGTGAGCGGTCCACTCCAGAGGAATCAGGACTAGGAGAACTAACAGTTAACACAGATGCACGCGAATCAAAAAAAACGCGACCGACATCGCCACAGCGTCACTTAAATAGTGCTGTCAATTTAGAAATCTGGCGATTCGCCACGCCTCCCCACAGAAGGAAGACGTGGCGAATGAGCACTGGCAGGGGAATGGGAAGACGCCGGTCTTACAGTGGGCTATATGTGTTAAATATTCTGATGGATTAATTAAATTATATTTGAAATAAAATTTGTATGAAACTCACCTTGACTGTCAAGCAACAAACAGACGATTTCCATCCGTGCATCCTTTATAGCTGGTGGTAAGTTGCCCCCCGATATCTCCCAGCCGAAGTAAAGCTTCTGTGAACTATATATATTTTTATAAAGTTTAAATGCAATAAACTGAAGATATTTACAAAGATACATTTATCAATAATAAACCAATGATGTACCTTTAGTAACAAAACTCCACAGCTGCTGAAATCCTGCTGCAAATTGTGCTGCATTTTGCAGAATTGCCAGTCAGCACTGTGGGCTTTGTGTCCCATTGCCTTCAGAAAATTTCTAAAGAATGTTCATAACATCAAAACAGTGTTCAGTCTGGCTACCTATGTTTTAACAAGTTAATATTTTATTAGCAAAAGTACCTCCAGTTTTGTAAAACTTTTCTTTCATAGGAGTCTTCATTTCCCATTGGATCAATCAGTATGAGCGTCTTCTTTGACATGTACAGTCTTCAAAAAATATATCATACCATTTACTTAAATTCTGAATTTGTTAAAAAGTGATGAACTTCAGAACTGAAGACTTTACAAATACTGACCTTTGTCTATGAGAGGAAAAAAAAAAAAAGTTTAAAATATACAAACCACAAGAATCCAATGGGCTCCCGTATTCACAGGACATAGCCAAGTCTCCTCAACTGGAAACTTCATCTGCAACAAATAGTTTAAAAATGTTTAGTTATAGTCCTAAATCCTTCAAGTTAAAAACATCTTTATAAATGTATTACCTTCCTGAGACAACTGAATTGTCCCTCAAACAATGAAGAGGCAACAACCGCACTCAGCTGATATACAGGCTTCTGTTACAAATATTTATTCAAAAATGTAAAGTAAAAAATAATTGGAAAATAGCTCTACACTTGTGTTAGCGATTGTCCGTTTTTCCCCGGGAGAGGGCGGCTAACGCGGAGGTATTGCGTTCAGCCGCTCGCGTCTAGTGGGAAGAATGCGCGCGTCGGTCCACGGAAAACACTCCCACGAATTACGACCCACGCGGAGAAGATGCGCAGCGCCGCAAACGTGGTTGCACGCGGAAGGAGAGAGAGACACCAAGATAAAAACCAAAATGAGAATTTAATAAAAATTGGTGTTGGGACACCAACGAAAAGGGGGAACAAACAAACAAACAAAGTAACACCGGGTATACATAACCACAAACAAAGACGTGCGCCGAAAGGTGGAAAACTAAGAATAAGTACAAAACTAACTAAACACGTGCACAAAACAAACCAATCACCCAACTGAAACAATTAAGGTCCAAACGAGGGACAGGTGCTACAGGCACCTGTGACATACCCCCACCCCAAGGGTCGCGCTAAAAGGGAAGCGACCCAACAAAAAAAAAAAAAAAATAATAATAATAAACAGTTCTCGAAAACAAAAAACGGGGGGGGGGGGGGTAAACGGTCCCTCTGGCGATGAAGCCTGTTGGCTGCATCCTGCTGACTTCGTGGAGCACGTCATCTCGCTGCGGAGGTGCGGCTCGGCGCCCTCCCGCTGCGAGGCGGGGACAGCGCCCCTGGAGTCCGAAGTCTGGCGGGCTCTCGGAGTCATCGATAGAGCTCCCTGGCCCAGGGTACCCCCCCGTTGCTCCGGCGGCTGCAGCCCCTGGTCCTCCGAAATCAGCGGTCCCCTGGTGTCCGTCATCGATAGAGCGGTCCCCTGGTCGGTAATTCCCCCGTGCTCGACTTCCTCAGCGGTGCAGCCCCTGGTCCTCCGAATCAGCGGTGGGTGACCCCTGGTGTCCGGAACTCTCCAGATCGTTGGCACGTCTTTCTGTTACCGATTGTCCGTCTTTCCCCGGGAGAGGGCGGCTAACGCGGAGGTATTGCGTTCAGCCGCTCGCGCCTAGTGAGCGCTCCCGGGATACCGACCACGCGGGGAAGAATGCGTGCGTCGGTCCACGGAAAACACTCCCACGAATTACGACCCACGCGGAGAAGATGCGCAGCGCCGCAAACGTGGTTGCACGCGGAAGGAGAGAGAGACACCGAGATAAACCAAAATGAGAATTTAATAAAAATTGGTGTTGGGACACCAACGAAAAGGGGGAACAAACAAACAAAGTAACACCGGGTATACATAACCACAAACAAAGACGTGCGCCGAAGAGATGGAAAACTAAGAATAAGTACAAAACTAACTAAACACGTGCACAAAACAAACCAATCACCCGACTGAAACAATTAAGGTCCAAACGAGGGACAGGTGCTAGCACCTGTGACAACTTGTAACTCGCATGCTTGTACTTGCCTTTAGTTCTTTAATAAGTAAATAAATGTATGCATCAATGACCTGTAAGAAAATAAAATGTTAATCAATTTAGTGTACTTAAATGTTAAATGTTGTAAATGTCCAACTCTTACTTCATCAACCAGACACTCATCTCCTTGCAGTGTCCGAAAAGAGGAGTCATATAATTGATATGGCCCAACAACAGCTTCGAACTGGCCGATGTCGCTTGAAGCCCATAGTTTCGAAACTAAAAAGTATAAAAATGAAATTAATAATAAAATAAAACAATTATTCATTCACAGTTGATCTCAAACCAAGGCCAACAAGCCAAGCATTAAGCGAAGATGCCCAACAGGCACCAAGCAAACATAAAATTGAAAGTGGTGGGCAGTATAACCAAATAGATTTAAATGGCAAGATCAAAATTTAACTAAGCATAATAATGAAAACATAATTTGGCCACAAAGTATAATTTGTCACAAACAGCAAGAAACGAATAAGGCAAGTACGGATATCAGAGCTCTGAAGACATTACATTTTTAAAAAGAGTAGAGAAAAAAAACACATTGGAAACAGACAGGAAAAAAGAAAAAATGTGAAGCAAAAAAGGGAAATGAGTTTTGTACAGACAATAAAATAAGGTTATAAGGTTACTAAAAGAATTTTAAATGGTTATATGGTTTTAATCATTTATTTTGATTTTTTAAGTACAAATGCCTGTTGCACAGTATTAATAATTTTTCCTACAAATGAGTTTTCCCTGCTATTCATGCAGTCTTGTCATAATGATTATGGCAAAATGCATTTTTATGTAGAAAATTAACTGACATTTTCATAAACTACATATATTTTAGCCATTTTTCACTCAATAAAGGTTATTTTGTCCACCACATAAGCCAAAAAAATAAATAAGTAAAATAAAAAAGGGACGAAAATGGCCAACCGGCCAACGAGACAAACATTAGCAAACCTCCATGAACTGGGGAGATAGGCCAAACTGGCAACAAATTGACCAACCGGTCGAAATTGGGAAATTTGTGGCTACAGCACCTTTCTCTTGAGTGGGATTTGGGGGGATCGTAACCTCTGCCGTCTTTACCTCTTTATGACATGGCAGCTGGCCCTTTGATTTTGGGGCAAAATGTATAACGGAGGGCCTCTGCAGGTTGTCTTGTTCCGTTTTGCTTCTCCGATATGGTTTTAAATGGTCAATGTTGTACTTAGTTTTAAGTACTAAGCCCATATGGTTCTGCAAGGTTAGTCTTGCCAGTAATGGAAAAAATTGTGTAGGGACCAGAAAAATCAGGCTCAATTCTTCCCCCTTTCCTTCCACGCTTCCTCATATTTAAAAGAAGAACTTCATCTCCAGCACTGTAAACTAAGTTTTTGTATTTTTTTGCATTTTTTTTTTGAATAAGCAAGTTTTTATTTTTCCTGTGACTTGGAAATATTTTCACTTGCTTTGGAATTAAGAGCCCCCATTGACTTTTTTTTTTCAACGTGATCTCCATATCCTTCTTCTGGAACAAAAATGTTGGAAATCTGAGGAAAAAAGTTTTAAATAAATCGAAACAAATTTTGCAAACATGAATTTGTACCACAATTTAATGCATGAATTCACATAATACCAAATTTAAAGTCAACTGTACACTACACATGGTTCATACTGCACAATTATCTCTTTGATATTACAATTAATTTCTAAACTAAGATGAGAATGAACCCAATTTTGTTAAAATTTACATGGATTAAATGTATTACAAGAAGTCACTGTCATTCCACCACCACATATCAAGGACATACAGAGAATTAAAATACCATTCCTCCTCTCTGTAGACAGAGAGAGAGGGAGCCACTGCGATAATTCACGCCACCACCATAAGTTAGAAGTAGGTAGGAAATGTGATACATTAGGACCATAGGTGAGAAAAAAAAAAACAGCTCACAGACTATGCTTCAATGAGCACAGTTTGGAGTCCTAAAAAAAAAAACGTGTTTTAGCATAAATACATAAACGGGCACTGACATGAAGCTGTGAAAGACATGTTCAAAAGGTTAGGAAAGAGGGGTTAGTCCATAGGAGAGACAGGGCAGGTCAGTTTGCAAGGAAACCAAAGCAACTTTCCATCCAGGCAAGCTGGTTCCCCTGAACCACGAATTCTCATGGAAAGAGTGTCCATAGCGCAAAAGAGACCATTTAATTAGTTCCATTTTCTTGTTTCAAAGAGCAGTGCTATGATAATTCCTGCACAGAAAAGACAGAGAAGCAAAGCAGGTCTTATAGGGACAGAGAAGGAGAAAGTGCAACCGCGTTCTACGAGAGCAAGATAAAGAGTCAGCACAAAAACACAAGGGGTATAACGTTACCACAAAGGTCACAGGTTTATTCGCACTATTTGGGTTGGACATCATATGAGAAGGAGAAAAAGAAGAAAAAAAAAGTTGATAAAGGAAAAAAAATGCATTTAGATCATCTTGGTTGCTGTTTACTTTAGTTTTTCTCTATTCAACAATATCATTGTCCTACAATGTGACAAAAAAAGAATATGCCATAGTCTTAATGCAAAAATAATTTTAATGAATTTACACTCACCGGAACATCAACACGAACCTCGGAAGGGAACACTGCTTCTCTTCCATACATCAACATAAATGGGGTGTGTTTTGTAGTTGTATGGATCTTGGACCGCAATGAAAACAACGTGGCCTCAAGATACACATCCCAGTCATTCTGTCTTTCGTTCACCAACTTTTTCAGGGCTCTAAGAAGGAAAGGAGTAATGTGTTAAATCAATATTTTAAGAAATCATAAACCACACTTATACGCTTGCATTAGTGGAATAGAATACAAACTTGCAATGCTGATACAGCTACTTCCAAACGTTTGCAATTATACATAGAAAAGTAGAAAAAATACCACCCAGTACCTCCATGTGTCAAACTAGTTTTAATAAAGACAAATTAAAATGTATTATTATATACATAATTTAAGGCATTTTGTGAGAAATCCAGGTTCTGCTTCTGTCTCTCCGTCACGCTCTGTCACTCGCTCTCTTAGCCCCGCCTTCTAGTTCCGCTTTCGCTCCGTCACCAGGTGAGGCTAATTTGTTTGATGGGTCGTTTACCTTATTTAAACTCTGTTTTCACACTGGACGAACGCGAAGTATTGTCCCTGGTCTCCATACATACCGAGCGATTTTTTGGCTACTGTTCTCGATCTATTCTATCTGCGTTTCGTCCTGTGGTGTATCTGGTCTCAGTGAGTATGCGTCTGTTTGTGTTAGCTTTTGTTAGCATCTGTGCTCTCACCTCTGTGTTTAGGTTAGTCTGTGTTGTTGCATGAGTGAACGTCTGTGTGACTCTGTGATCGCTCCCAGTGTCTTGTTTAGTCCTCTTTCTGTTTCCAGTGTTCACCCTGTCCCTAGAGTCCTGCGTCCCGGGAGCGATCGTTGTCTCTGTCCGTCCGCTCAGGTGGTTTGGCTTCAGCCGGTTGGGGCGGAGTTCGCGCTCACCCTAGCTCGCTCCGCTGGCGCGTCACCACCTGAGGGCGTCCGTGTCTCAGTGTTCACTCAGCTTACTAACGGTTCCAATCTGCTAATCATCTCTCTATCGGTGAACTAACATTGCTTTCTCCCCTGTATATTAACCACCTCGCTGTCTCCCCGTCCCTTATATGTTTCAGTTTCGTTCTGAGCCGCTCGTCGTCCCGTTCAGTTCACCGTACCTCTTTGAGCACTTTCAGCACGTATTCTTCCTTCAGGTTTTTGTCTAGCACTCTCTTTGACACGCCTGTCCTTTCTACCTTAGGGTTTGTTATTTTGTCTACTCTAGACAACCTCACTAGACCTTTCTGCTTTTCATCACGCATAGTCAGTGTAGGGTTCTCTTTCTACAGCGTTACTATTATATCTGTGTGCCTTGTTTTGTTTGGTTGTTCTTTTTGCTCGGTGTTGTGCTCTGCCCAGTCCTCCGTCCAGGTTCCACACCCCGGCCTGGGTCCAGTTGGCAACACCCCTCTCGATCAATACTCCTCCTGCACCACCCTACCTCTGCCTTGCTTATCAATAAACCCTATTTGTTCTGCATCCACGTCTCCAGACCACTCCTTACGTCCGATTTGTGACAGAATACTTCACCCTACCATGGAGACGGCGGAACAGCTCCTTCAGCGGCTCACTCAGCAAGTCCTTGATCAAGGACAGGCTCTTCTGTTCCTGAGGCAGCAGGTGCAGGAACTGACCACAGGAGCCGCCAAGACATCTGTCCCACCTTCCGATGGCACCATGGGTAATCACAGCAGCACGACCCTTAATGTGTCTCCAGAGGTCACCCCAGTCAACACCCCTTCGTCCACTGGGGCAACCTCCAGCGCCGCTGCTTCCACTTCCACGGTTGGGTCTGGTGCTATTCTCATCCCCATCCCAGAACCGCCGTGCTATTCCGGGGATCCTGAGTCCTGTGAGGAATTCCTCTTGAAGTTCTCCCTCTTCCTCGCCAGCCGTCCACCCACCACGGACTGGAACGCCATCGCTCTGCTGATCTCCAGGCTCACCGGTCCTGCGTCCGCATGGGCTACGGCTATTTGGCAGAATAATGGTCCTGACGTTGTTACCCTTACTGCCTTCCTAGAATCCTTCCGGGGCACCTTCAACCATCCTCGTCACGGTGCGGCTGCCGGAGACGAACTGCGGTTGCTCCACCAGGGGAGACGATCCGTCGCGGAGGACTCGCTGAACTTCCGCATCCTGGAGGCCGCCAGCGGATGGAACGAGGTGGCGCTGATCTCCCAATTCAAAGCGGGTCTGTCTTCGTCTCTGCAGAGGGAGCTGGTTTATCGCTCCTTCAACCTGAACTTGTCTCAGGTCATCCAATTGGCTATCCAATTAGATCAGCATGCCACAATGTCTGACCCTTCTCTGGGAGCGAACACCCCTC
This sequence comes from Corydoras sp. C115, assembly GCA_019802505.1. Lineage (NCBI taxonomy): Eukaryota > Metazoa > Chordata > Actinopteri > Siluriformes > Callichthyidae > Corydoras > Corydoras sp. C115. Next base: position 64,931 of record JAFMOC010000387.1, on the reverse strand, counting down.
AACCTGCTATGGTTGACGCGCTTCCAGTTCCAATTGAGTTGGGGCAGACCGGGGTATCGGAGCGGCAGCGTCAAGAGCGGCTACGCCAGCACCTGTGTCTGTACTGTGGGGGAACAGGACATCGTGTGGCGCAATGCCCCAAGAAGACGCCAAAAACGGAGGACAAGCAGGCAGAGGTAGCAGGAGGAGTGAAGAGGACCTGGACAAAACCTCCGACGCCCAGCGTCCGCGAGGTGAGCCCGATTCAACCTGTTCATAAGGGCAATTCTCGCATTCACACTCAGATATCTCACCTGTCACGCACTTTCACAGTGATTGCCCTCATCGACTCGGGTTCGGAGGGGGACTTCATTGAGGAACGCCTGGTACGACGTCTCCAGGTACCCTCCGTTCCCCTTCCAGCTCCCATCAAGATCTCGGGAGTCAATGGAGCCACGGTGGGAACCGTTACACACCGAACCCGACCCATCGCACTGGGTGTCGGCGCCCTCCACAAGGAGAAGAGGTCGCTGTTGATCATGCAGAAGCCACTGTCACCGGTCATCTTGGGTCAGCCATGGCTGCGGGACCATAATCCCAAGATCACCTGGGAACCATTGGACATTTTGGCCTGGTCCCAACAGTGCGTCAATCAATGCCTGGTCCCGGTGGGACGGAGACTGCACGTGGCGGTCACAGACCAACCCCCCGTCGCTCTTCCTGAGAACGTCCCGGACGAGTACCGAGACCTGGCGGAGGTATTCAGCAAAGGGCTTGCATGTCGTCTCCCACCTCACCGAGAATATGACTGCGCCATCGAGCTCCTGCCGGACGCCAAGGTTCCCCGTTCCACGCCATCCTCTATCTGTTAAGGAGATTACGATCATGGAGGAATACATCAACGAGGCCTTGGCACAGGGGTTCATCTGACCGTCTAAATCCCCTGCCAGCTCCAGCTTCTTCTTTTTCCCCAAGAAGGACGGCTCCCTAAGGCCATGTATCGACTACCGAGAACTCAACCAGGTCTCTAAACGCTACACTTACCCCATTCCTCTTGTCCCCTCGGCTCTGGAACAACTACGCGCCGCCAAGTGGTACACAAAACTCGACCTACGAAATGCCTACAACTTGCTCCGAATCAAGGAGGGGGATGAGTGGAAGACAGCGTTTAGTACCACATCTGGCCATTATGAGTACCTGGTGATGCCGTTCGGACTGACCAACGCGCCTGCTGTTTTTCAGTGTTTGGTCAACGACGTCCTACGGGAGTTCTTGGGGAAATGCGCCATCGTCTATTTGGACGACATATTGATATACTCACCAGACTCCGCCAGCCATGTCCGCAACACCAAGGAGGTCCTGAAGAAACTACTGGAACATGGACTGTTTGTCAAGGCTGAGAAATGTGAGTTTAACAAACGGGAGATCGCATTCTTGGGCTACATTATCAACGATCAAGGAATCCAGATGGACCCGGTGAAAGTGCAAGCGGTCCTGGAATGGAAGATGCCCCAGTCAGTGAAAGAGCTTCAAAGCTTCTTGGGGTTCGCAAACTTCTTTCGACGGTTCATCCGATCTTTCAGCCAGATCGCACTCCCACTGACGCAACTACTCAAGGGTAAACCTAGGAAACTCTCCTGGTCGGACAAAGCTCAGCAGGCTTTCGAGAGGTTGAAGAAGGCGTTCACCACGGCTCCGGTGCTCGCTCACCCTGATCCAGACTCCCCCTTCGTTGTGGAAGTTGACGCATCTTCCCTGGGGGTCGGAGGCGTTCTATCGCAGCGGCAAGGAACGCCCCCCAGGCTGCACCCCGTCGCCTACTTCTCGAGAAAACTCTCCCCCGCGGAACAAAGCTATCACGTGGGGGATAGAGAACTATTGGCCATCAAACTGGCGTTTGAAGATTGGAGACACTGGCTCATGGGCGCCAAGTTCCCAGTCCAGGTGATCACGGACCATCGTAACCTCGAGTACCTGAAGTGTGCCCGGAGACTCAATGCTCGACAGGCCCGGTGGTCACTCTTTTTCAACCGGTTTGATTTTTCAAAAGACAATGCTAAGGTAGATATCTTGTCAAGAAGGTACGAAGACCAGGAGAAGGCAACGCCACCAGTGAAGACCATATTACCAACTTGAGCATTCGTTCAAACTATCTCCTGGCAATTGGACGAACAAATCTGGGCCGCTAACAGAGAGAACCCGGAGGCCCGCCTGAGAGAGACACCTCCGGACAAACTGTTCGTGCCTAACCGGTTTCGCCAAGAGCTAATCGCCTGGGCACACACGAACCTCAGCTCTGGACACCTAGGTGGCAACCGCACCTTTGAGAGACTCCGGGAGAAATACTGGTGGCCGGCCATGAGGACCGACGTAGCTCGAGATGTCTCGTCATGCGCTACCTGCGCCGCCACCAAAACCCCACGCCAGCTTCCAGCAGGGAAACTGAACACGCTCCCTGTTTCCCAACACCCTTGGAGCCACATCGCGCTTGACTTCGTCACGGACCTCCCAGTGTCGGAAGGAAACACCACCATTCTTACCGTCGTCGACCGCTTCTCCAAGGGGGTAAAGTTCATCGCCTTGCCCGCACTGCCCTCAGCCTTCCAGACGGCTGAGGCCTTGTTCGCAGAGGTGTTCCGTCACTTCGGCCTCCCAGAGGATATTGTGTCGGACCGAGGTCCCCAGTTCACCTCTGCTGTCTGGGAGGCCTTCATCAAGAAGCTGGGCGCATCCATAAGCCTCACATCGGGTTACCACCCAGAAAGCAACGGGCAGTGCGAACGAGCGAACCAGGAGTTGGCTAAGTTCCTCAGAACTTATTGTCAGAGCCATCAGAACGACTGGGCAACCTTCCTCCCTTGGGCGGAGATCGCCCAAAACTCGCTCAGGAGCTCCAGCACGGGAATCACCCCATTCCAATGCTCCTTGGGGTTTCAACCTCCGTTTGCTCCCTGGGATCCCACTCCGTCCAATGCACCGGCCGTCGATGACTGGTTCCACAGGAGTGAAGAGGTTTGGGAGACGGTGCACCAAAGGATCATGGAAAGCAACGCAAGAACCAAACGGTTTGCAACGGTAATGTTATTCATACAAGGTAAATCTTTTTGAAAACTAGGCACAATTACATAAAATCATAAGGTATAAATGGTTTAATGAGAAATATTTGTTAAAACTAGTCAAAAAAAAATTATAAAATAAAAATTTTACCTTTTAATATTGTCATTGGTTTTTTCATCCAGTCCATTTGTTTGCGGATGGTATGCTGCCGTGACACTTCTCTCAATGTGTAAAAGTTCACACAGCTTGAGGTTGAGCTTGTAAATAGAACAATGATCAATTAATACCAGCTGGTTCACAAATCTCACATCTAATATGCCATTTTTTGACTAACTACAATAATTGTGGGGCAGTTACTTCATTAACAAATTCTCGTCCCTGATCGGATGGGATTCGTTGAGGACAGCCATAGCGATAAATGATGGAGCAGAGATGCCTTCCAACCTCAGCTGCAGATTTCGATTTTAAAGGAGATGCCTCCACCTACTTTGAGAAGTAATTAGTCACTGTCAGTATGTAAAGGAAGCCATCTGCGGTTTTTGGGAATGGGCCAGTTAGGTCTATCCCAATCAGCTCCCATCCAGCGGACCCCTACGAAATAAAAACAATAAAAGCAATAATGTGCTTTCTTCTATTAATTTTAAAAAAAGATTAGTCCACAACTGAAAACCTGCAAAATGTAACTACCTTAATGCACTGCAGTGGTTGTACTACGGTGAAGGGTTTCCCTACTTTCTGGCATTGGTCACATTTCAATACCTTTAAAAATATATATATTAATGTTATTTTTTATGTAATAATGTTATTTTTAATAGAGCTTGCATCTACTATAAAACACGCAAAAAAAACCTACCCAATTTTTAATGTCAACTGACATTCCAAGCCAGTAAAATCTGGATGATATGGCAGTTGTGGTTTTCATCACTCCAGAGTGGCCACCGATTGGAGAGGAGTGAAACTCTCCAAAGAGCACCTTTGCTTCCTCTTTCATTTTAATAACCCTTTTGTTAAGGTTGAAGAGTTCTCCATCTAAATAAATAAAATTTAAAAAAATGACTTGATTGGAGCTATAAAATAATCCTACCCGCTGTATTAAAGGTAACGGTCTCTGAGCACAAAGTCGAAACATGAGCAGAACTATGTCGAGCAGATCACAAGTACAATGTCGAACAGAGCACAATTTCGAACAGCAGCATTTTATAGGCGGCACAATGTGCATGCGCAAAAATTTTAAAAAATGCAAAAAATGTTTTGGTAAATGTTGGTAGGATGTTTCATCGGGTAGGATAAATTTTCAGAACACCGGCACCAACACAGGCGACTGGCCTAACCAAATCTTACCTCCATCCATCCATTATCTTCCATTTTATCCACTACTAGTGTCGCGGGGGGGTTCCCCGTGCCCGTCCAGGGGAGAATGTTTCGGGCACCTGGGCAGATACACCTAGGACAGCGCGCCAATCTATCGCTGGGCACACACTCACTCACACAGACACACTCTATATGGGGCAATTTGGATAATTCAATTGACCTTGATCCATGTTTTTGGACTGTGGGTGGAAACCGAAGAACCCGAAGGAAACCCACACAGACACGGGGAGAACATGGAAACTCCACCCAGATTGGGATTCGAACCGGGAATTCCTAGTGCTGAGAGGAATGTGCTAACCACTGCAAATCCTAACTTTTTATGCAAATTAAACTTTGTTACTACTTAAAACTAATCCAGCTGATATTTCACGACTGGTAATCAAAGCTTGATTTATCTCCTGTCAATACTAATATAAGTGTAACGAGCACCTGCGGCACCTGTCCCTCGTTTTCGGTTCTCATTATCTCGCTTGGGTGATTGGTTGGGTTTGTCACATGTTTAGTTGTGTTTCTATTTAGTCTGTTTTCTCCCGTAAGTCTGGGCACGTCTTTGGTTTGTGGTTATCCTACCCAACATTACGTTTTGTTCGGTTATCCTCGTTATGTTGGTGCTTCGGCACCACTTTTTAATAAATTCAGTTTTGGTTTTTATCCCGGTGTTCCAGTTGCCTCCTTCCCGCATTTCTGCCACGGTGTGTCGCTGCGTGGGCGTTCCACGCAGGTCACATTCGAGGGAGCGTCTCCCTCCGTCTAGACCGGCGGACGCTGTGGTCTACGCGTCGCCGGATCCCGGGAGACGCTCATTATGCGCGAGCGGCGTCCGCGATTTCCCGGCGGAGCCGCTCAACTCTGGGGGACTACGGACTTGCGTGACAATAAGCTTTATAAAGATTGTCTTTATAAGACTTATAAATCACTTTTAAAAGACTTATAAATCACTTTGTGATCCACATACATTTAACTGAACACATTAATATTTGTCCTCTGTTTATAGGTTTTGTCCATGTTTTAGAAAAACTAAACCATTTCACATTTTCTGTTATTTGGTAATTCGGTTGACCTTATTATTAGTTTATATAACAGCAATATTAAAAAGTCCTACAATTCCAACTGTTTGGAACATGTTATAAGTCTGAAGTGCAGAAGTGAATGTTTATTAACAAATAAATTAAAATTTACAAAAAAAAAAAAGAAATATCTCATGTTCATACTGTCTGAAAAATGTAAAAGGTAATTTTGATTAATTTAAATTGATTTGATCTATAGATAACAACCATATATTCAGATTGATTGGTAATATCTGTTATGAGTCCGGCTCAGAGAGAACAGAGGAGACGTTGATGCAAAAACAACGGTGGTTTATTACACCAATCAAAACAGCAGCGACCGAGTGGCACGTGACAGCGAATGTGATAGTAAGCAGGATCACTGGAACACTCGCTGGATGTCAACGTGCGTCGCTTGAACACCAGGACTGGCAGCGAACCTGGTATCAAGCAGAAGAGATGAAAACAGACAAACCAACACCAACACAAAATATACACACCAGGGAATAGATTAAACAAAGAGAATGGGGAAAAAAGCGTGAAAGGAGGAGCTAAATAGAATAGACACAGGATAGAGGAGGTGAAGTGCTGGACAAGGCGGTAACCAGGGAGAACCGAGGATGGGTAACTGGGAAGGAAACACACCTACGGGGACCTGGAACCGGGAGACAGAGAAGTGGTTAATACGAGATGGGTTAAGTGTGTTATATACACTGACAGTGGAGATATTAGTAATAAAAAGTGAGAATATGTTAAGGATACTAACCATCAAAACCGGACACGGACTTTCCTTCCACACACAACAAACACACAAGATCCTAAAACTAAAAGAAGGGGGGAAAGAACGGGGACGAGGGAAAGGGAGAGAGGGAGGACGAGAGGTTGATAGAAGCGGGGAACAGAGAGATAGGGACACGCTACAACTAAACACACTCGAAATCGCACTCACCCAACGAAGACCAAAACACGGAAGAAGACTGAGGAAGAAGGCAGGAATGTATCACTAGGATAAACGCTCGGTACAGTCGTAAACGGCTAATACTTCGCGCCAGGCCAGCGAAAAGGAAAACCTTATAAAGGAAAGAAAGAACCCGGAAACAATGAACCTCACCTGGTGTACGGAGAACGCGCGCTGATTAGTAGGCGGGGCTAGGGGAACGCGCCGCAGCGCTGCAGTCTCTGACAATATCTAATGATTGTTCGCTTATTTAAATAATTTTGTATTTTAAATGCATTAAAATGTTAAGTGCCCTGTTAATTTTATAAGGAGTTGGTAAAGAATTGTGTAAAGATTTTGTTTCCTATTTTTTTTGCCATTATAATATGTATAAAATTTTGATAATTACATTCATGTTTTGCATTAATTCAAGCAGAAGTTACCAATGTTAAATGAATAAGTGGAATTTTAAGTCTTGCATTAATCGTAACAGTTAATATACAGAAAGTAATAATTTAACATTTATGCCACTGTCTTTCAACAAATCGAAGAGTTGGGCATTGTTTTCGAAGCACCACTGTGAGCCAGGGACTGGTCCAAAGCTTGTTTTTCATTCTCAGACTCCGCCCATCACAACCTGTGCCATAAATTATGTATCTCTAAAAAAATGAAAAAAGGAAGTCTGCAAATGGCATCAGAATGTGTGATGTAAGAGAATTTGTTTTTCTGCGGTTGCATATTTGCACCATAACAGATGTATGATACAGACAACAATGTTAGTTGACCATTAAACAAATACACATTATCCAGAACAGTGGTTCTTGATCACATTCCCTGATTGGCCCAAAAGATAGCTGGATGAAGAGCACAGAGAGGTTCCTCAAAAACGTCTTGTGGTTTATTACTGATTCAGCATTATTAAAATTTTAGTTGTACTATAAATATTGTATTTGCAGACAAAATCATGATGCCTGGTTATTTTTTTGCTTTGAAGGATCATGGAAATAAAATTGATGTGGCTATAAAAGGGATGTAAGATGGTCTTCTAATAGGCTATGAAGGTGGAGAAGACTATTGTCCTACACAACCATAGAGATGTGCCATGCAGCTTCTGAAAACTGTGAATCTGAAGTGTCCACAAACTATGAACTCTTCCTATGAATTTCTACAGTAAGTGGTGATACAAAATTAAGTCAGGCTAATCATCTGTCTAAAGTACAAACATTATTACTATTAGTAAGTTGAATTGGAAGTCTGTGGAAATATATTTTTTTTCCACTGTGGAAAAATCATATCAGCACATTCATGAAAGGAAAAAATCTATCTGCCAACAAGAATAACCTCTACCAAGTAAACATGAGCACATCCAATAACAAGAAGAAAAAAATATTCTGACATATGGTAAGGAAGGAGTTTCTGTTCGTCTAAAACATCAGGTTGTTTACACAAAAGAAAAACCACATTCCTGCTCACTGTGTGGAAAAAGTTTTACTAAAAAGAGTAGTCTTATAGTGCATCAGTGTATTCACACCGGAGATAAACCCTATTCCTGCTCACAGTGTGGAGTTTTACTCAACAGAGTCATCTTCAACTGCATCATTATATTCACACAGGAGAAAAACCCTATTCCTGCTCACAGTGTGAAAAAAGTTTTATTGATCAGAGTCATGTTAAAGTGCATCAGCATATTCACACAGGAAAAAAACCCGATTCGAACAGGGAATCCCTAGCGCTGAGAGGCGAACGTGCTAACCACTAAGCCACCATGTTGCCCAGCTTATTTACACAGGAGAAAAAACATATTCCTGCTCACAGTGTGGAAAGAGTTTTACTCAAAAGAGTCATCTTGAACAGCATCAGTATGTTCACACAGGACAAAAACCCTATAGTTGCTCAAAATGCGGAAAAGGTATTAGTAATCAGTGTCACCTTAAACATCACCAGCACATTCACATAGGAGAAAAACCACAGTGTGAGAAAGGTTTTCTTTAAAAAAATGATTTAAAACGCCACCAGCGCATTCACATAGAAAAACACAGTTATTCCAGCTCATAGTAGCCAGGTTTCTATCCTAATTATGTGTATATTTGTCAGGGATTTAAAAAAGATAAATAAGATGACAGATGACATAAGAGGTCACCACAACGATGTCCACAATCCTGGAAATCTAGATTCCAGATTTCTACCAACTGAAAAGAGAATCATGGTGTGAAATCTAAGGTAGAAAGAATGTACTTCAGTTCACAACATTTGAAGTCATATAAAAAATGAAACAGTCATTTTTTTTATATATTTTATATATAAAATTTGTTGTTTTGTTTCTATTTGTAACCATTTATTATGTATTTTATATTGTATAATATAAAGTCTCAAATATGGTCGTTAAAACTGATTCTCCTCAGCTGTGATCAATAAATGTAAACCTTTGGATTAAACTGTGTCTCTGTGAGTTTTCTTCTAAAATTAAATTTGTCCTTCCCCATTTTTAGTGTTACAAACAGAATTCTATATGAAAAATGGGAGCTTTGTCATTTGCTCTCCCACCCGTCTCCATCATGCTTCAGCACAGTGTCTCTCTGTGTGTGTGGTAGGATGTGAAGACATTAATCAGCTTTGTCTCTGTATGTAAAATATATTTACACGTCTTTCCCTTTTGTCAACACACTGTGTCTAAATGTTGTTATGCATCCTAACTGACACCTTTACACATTTTAGTATTCTACTAGAATGTTTTGTTCATCACACCATTTGGGATAAGAGGGTTGGTTTCTATTTATAAATACTGTGTAAGAATAAACCTCATTTACAGAAATCTGAAAGAACTGTGTAAATCAGTAATTCAATCACACCATCTATGGGAGATTTAGGTAAAATTACTCACTGTCCAGAGAACCTTAAATTGTTTGTGATAACTTACCTAGAGGACTGAGGGCTGTCAATCTGAGGGCTGGAGCAATCTAGGCTCAATCAAAGATGTTTGGGCGTTGGCCAGTGACTGTAAACTTTCTAACTCAGAGTAGAATGGTGATCCGGAAGGGTAGGAGGAAATGGAGGCAAAGACCAGATAACCGCAACTAAGAACCTTTTATAGGATCACCACTTTAATCGTTTAACTAAAAATAGTCCACAACAGACTAGTGTTGGCAGAATTTTACCATCACCTAATACCATTAATAATTATAATTTAATAGTGATATCCAGACCCAATAATAGTGTTATACCGCCATAGGAATAAGTACAAGAACAGAAAAGCATAAGTTGCTCTAAAAGCAGTGTACTCAGTCCAGAGTCTGTTTGGAGTGTGTGGAGTGTTGAACATGTGCTGTGGGGGGGTGTGGCGCTGAAATGATGCTGTTCCGGGGCACCATCTCAATTATGTAGAGTCTGCAGTATCTGCCTCTTTTAGTTATGCTCCTCTAGTCAGTGATGTCGGAGTCACATGCTGCGCTGTGTCAATAAATTACTTATTAATTAAATGCCGTGCTTTATTATTAGCTCTAACTGCCTTCCTTGTCTGTTTCTTTTGAGGTGTGACTGGCTTCCTGGAGATCTTCATCCATGGCCCTGCTGACGAATACTGGATGGAACCTGAATATCAGTTGGATTGGCGGTCCTGCAGGACACCCTTAATGGACTCACATATAGTTTTCCAGTTGTTCGTTTTTCCATTTGTTTAATATCTGTACATACAGTAGCTGTCCTACATTGTTGTTGCTGCCTGGCCGCTCAAGGAGGATGAGTCCCCCACTGAGTCATGGTCCTCCCAAGGTTTCTTCCTTAAATAACAACATAAAAGGGAGTTTTTTCTTGCCACTGTCGCTTCGGCTTGCTCTTTGGGGGTTTAAAGGCTTTTCATTCTGTAAAGCTGCTTTGTGACAATGTACTGTTGTAAAAAGCGCTATATAAATAAATAACTTGAACTTGAACTTGAACCTGTGTCACTCCACAGACCTGCTGTATCCTGTCATCATCCAGAGGTGATCCAACATCTATTTTGCTGTTAACATCATTGCTTCACATCCACCTACAGAACCGGAACCAAAACACACACACTTTAACAGCATGTTGATTAATCACATGGTACAAGTGACTCTCTCTTTACAGAATGCTGTTTATCTAAAAATAAATAAAAATATCAAAAGTTTAAATTACTTTTAAACACAAAACTTAGACTAGAGTCATTTGTTTAATAAATGACTTAATTCAAACTTAATAAAAACTTAATTCATTAAGTTAATTAATTGTACTGAAATGTAATGAAGCTGTAGCTCTTCACTCCTCAGTCCACATCTGGGATCTGGGACTCCCATTACTTGCATTACCTGCAGTCTCTCTTGTCGAGTCTGTTTGTCTTTTTAGGTTTTTCTGTTTATCTTGCCTTTGTGTGTCTCTGTATCCCTGTATGAAGTCTATCTTAGTAAGACTGGTTAAATCATAAGTCTGTTTTGCTAAAATACTAATAGCAAAGACAAACAGTAACTAAAGGTTAGAACTCTGTAAGAGAACAATCTCTAAAATCTAGGACAAATGTTATTCCTACATTTAATCATTTCATGTCCAGCGATAGATTTGCGCCCTGTCCTGGGTGTATCTGCCCAATGCCCGAAATGTTCTCCCCTGGATGGGCATGGGGAACCCCCCCGACCCTAATGTAGGATAAAGCGGAAGATAATGAATGAATGAATGAATAAATAATCATTTCATTTCAAATGATGATGCTTCCTGGGCAGCACGGTGGCTTAGTGGTTAGCACGTTCGCCTCTCAGAGCTAGGGGTTCCCGGTTGGAATCCCTATCTGGGTGGAGTTTCCATGTTCTCCCCGTGTCTGCGTGGGTTTCCTCCCACAGTCCAAAAACATGGATCAAGTCAATTGAATTCTCAAAATTGCCCCATATAGAGTGTGACTGTGTGAGTGAGTGTGTGCCCAGCGATGGATTGGTGCCCTGTCCTGGGTCTATCTGCCCAGCGCCCGAGAGGTTCTCCCCTGGATGGGCATGGGGAACCCCACCGCGACCCTAATAGAGGATAAAGCGGGAGATAATGAATGAATGAATGAATGATGATACTTCCTCTAAGGTTTGAAAAGCCAACTAAATTATATGTATTGAAGTGTGCCTTCCAAACAGTAGGTGGCGGTATTGCACTAATCTGGCAACCAAATCGCCAATAAACATGAAGAGAAGAAAAAAGACCAATAACAGCAGTAGCACCTCGTGTGTTTAAATCTCTGAGCGATTTAATTTAAAAAGGGTTGTGCTCATCATTATTATCATCATCAGATCAAATCCAGTTCATTACTGAAGGTGAGATTCTTTATGAAACTTTCAACTATATGTGGATCATCAGGATGAAAATAAGAATGATGGATTTTAGATTTAATACCGTGTTCTAGATGATGTTATTGTTTATAATGCTAATAATTTTAAAGATTAATGTGAATGCACTGTAATCAGAAGTAATGAAGTATAAAATGACATGTTTTGGATTACGAGGTTACTTTATTGTCAAATTTACTGCATATCAAGGACATGCAGAGAACCTCTTCTCCATAGACAGAGAGAGAGGGAGTCGCTGCGACAGTTCGTGCCACCACTGTGAATTAGAGGTGGATAGTAATGTGATACATTAGGAGAATAGGCGATAAAAAGACCCGCTCCCAGACTATGCTTTAATAAACACAGTTTGAGGACCGGAGTCAAGTGATCCGTGGTTTAGCGATTCACGGTGAAGTCATCCGCGCTTTAAATATAAGTGCTCCTATATACTCAGTATTACGGTAGTTCACAGAACGCTGTAAATTATAAATTAGACTTGTTCTAAGGACTTTAACCCTTATATTTAGGGTGTATATATATACATTTAACCCTTGTGTATATATATATATATATATATATATATATATATATATATATATATATATAAAATACACATGTATACAAACATGCATTTTATATATATATATATATATATATATATATATATATATATATATATATATATATATAATTTTTTATACTATATATATATATATATATATATATATATATATATATATATATATATATGGTATAAAATGATTTTGGAGGACAAAAATTACCCATAATTTCTAAACCATTCCACTACTGCATGACAGGTAGAGGTCATTTCCACAACCACTGTCAGTTTCAGAGGATTACACTGTACCATTTATTAATAAAGTCATGTTAGTTACACTGTCTTTAGGCGAATTATATATACCATATAGACAAGAATTGGACATAAATTTCTCAAAAAATACCCATAATGTCTAAACCATTCCACTACTATATAATAGGTAGGGGTCTTCTCCATCAACACTGTCAGTTTCAGAGGATTTCACTGTACCATTTATTAATAATTCAGAGTTCAAATCAAATCAATTTGCCAACATTAGGCGAATTATACATGTATGGAATAGACTGATTTTGGACATCAATTATTCAGAATCTATCCATAATGTCTAAAGCATTCCACTACTATATGATAGGTGGAGGTCATGTCAGTTTCAGAGGATTTCACTGTACCATTTTTTAATAAATCAGAGTTAAAGTTATACTAACTTTAAGTTATACTAACTTTAAGCAAATTATACATATATTGTATAGATTGATTTTGGGGAACAATTTCTCAAAAATTACCCATAATTCCTAAACCATTCCACCACTACTTGACAGTTGAATGTCTTGTCTATCATCACTATAAGTTTCAGAGTATCATTTAGTATAGGTGTCTACGTTTAGTACTTAGAACAGTTATTTCATTGGTTTTATCTGCCTCCTTTCCCCCTTGCGCTGTCTGACGCACCACTAAGACATGAAAAATTAAAATTATCTATTTGACAGTATTTTTTAGACATATTGAAATTAGTCCTCCCTTTAACTCAGCCATGCAGTGAAATTATGCCATTTAAATGACATAAATGTTAATGTGTTAATGTCTAGCCCAATAATATTGAGTCTTCAGACAGGACTTATATATTATAAATGAGCCCATTGCATTTTTTCCTTAATAATGATAATTTATTGTACATAATTACAGATACAAGAAAATGTACATATATTTTTGAAAACCTAGATGCTTGTGTTCCAGCATATTAAAGAATTATACTTAATTTATTCTTCTGAGGTGCAGTGGGGGCACTGCCATTCCTCTTCTGTATTCACCACTATTTCAGGGATGCTGGTGCAAGAAGGATGGAAGCACTCTTTGCTGTCAGGGCACTGCACCATGATCTCCCCATTGTAGGCTGTTCTGCACAAGCAGTGAACCTTAACTGTAGTCTGTTGTGATTTCTTATTTTCTCTGTTGTGTTGCCGAGGTCCAATTTCGAATCCTGTTGTTTCTTTAGTAAGAGATGCATAAAGTTGTGCTCTGATCTGCTTTTCAGTAAAATAGCATTGTTCTGAATGCAGCCCCCTACAAATGGCATCAGCAAAAGCAATGGCCAAAAAAACACATATGTTGCTTTTTTGTTGTTGTACATCTGGCATAATCACCATAAATTCTGGGGCCCTTGGCCGCAACATCCATGACAGTGCCTGTTTTGAACTGTTGTCAAGTTCTTACAGTTGCACAAAAGTTCCTTGTGCAAAAAGATAGTAATTCTGTTAAGCTGTGCAGGCAGACATGATAATAGTTACAAAGAAAGCTTACACCATTGGTGCATTATATAATTATATCCATATATATGGATAAATTCTGAGATATTGATGTCAAAAATTAAGATAAGATAAGATAAACCTTTATTTGTCCCACAATGTGGAAAAATAAAAAGCAATTATAATAGAAAATATACATCTATATATCCACAGGACAATACACAGTTATGTACATGTAAACACGGATGCGCAAAATGAACCAAATATAGTCTATATACTGTATATAGTCTATATACTGTATGTATAATTCGCCTAAAGTTAGTATAACTTTAACATGACATTATTAATAAATGGTACAGTGAAATCCTCTGAATCTGACAGAGGTGATGGACATGACCTCCACCTATCATGTAGTAGTGGAATGGTTTAGGAATTATGGGTAATTTTTGAGAAATTGTTCCCCAAAATCAGTCTATTCCATACATTTGCCTAATGTTGGTATGAATTTAACTCTGAATTATTAATAAATGGTACAGTGAAATCCTCTGAAACTGACAGTGGTGATGGACATGTCCTCCACCCATCATATAATAGTGGAATGGTTTAGGCATTATTGGTAATTTATGAGATATTGATGTCAAAAATTAGTCTATTCCATGTATGTATAAATCGCCTAAAGGCAGTATAATTTTAACATGAGTTTATTAAAAATTGGTACAGAGAAAGACTCTGAAATTTACAGTGGTGGTGGAAATGACCCCTACCTATTATAGAGTAGTGGAATGGTTTAGACATTAAGGGTAGTTTCTGAGAAATTGATGTCCAACCGTAGTCTATACTGTCTATATAATTCGCCTAAAAGCAGTATAAATTTAACATGACTTTATTAATAAATGGTACAGTGACATCCTCTGAAATCTACAGTGTTGATGGACAAGACCCCTACCTATTATATAGTAGTGGAATGGTTTAGACATTATGGGTAGTTTTTGAGAAATTGATGTCCAATAGTAGTCTATACGGTATATATAATTCGCCTAAAGATAGTGTAACTTTAACATGACTTTATTAAAAAATGGTATAGTGAAATCTTCTGAAACTGATAGGGTTGATGGACAAGACCCCTACCTATTAAATAGTAGT
Source organism: Corydoras sp. C115 (assembly GCA_019802505.1). Lineage (NCBI taxonomy): Eukaryota > Metazoa > Chordata > Actinopteri > Siluriformes > Callichthyidae > Corydoras > Corydoras sp. C115. The sequence continues at coordinate 49,782 of JAFMOC010000387.1, read as the reverse complement.
GCAATGGTTTGGACATTATGGGTAGTTTTTGAGAAATTGATGTCCAATAGTAGTCTATACGGTGTATATGTAATTCGCCAAAGACAGTATAATATTAACATGACTTTATTAAAAAATGGTACAGTGAAATGCTCTGAAACTGACAGTGGTGGTGGAAATGAGCCCTACCTGTCATGCAGTAGTGGAACGGTTTAGACATTATGGGTAGTCTTTGAGAAATTGATGTCCAATTGTAGTCTATACAGTATATATAATTCGCCTAAAGGCAGTATAATATTAACGTGACTTTATTAAAAAATGGTACAGTGAAATCCTCTGAAACTGACAGTGGTGGTGGAGCCCTACCTGTCATGCAGTAGTGGAATGGTTTAGACATTATGGGTAATTTTTGAGAAATTGTCCCCCAAAATCAGTTTATACCATATATACCACACACACACACACATACATATATAAACTGATACTATATATATATATATATATATATATATATATATATATATATATATATATATATATATATATATAATGTATATATATATATATATATATATATATATATATATATATATATATAAAATGTATATTTGTATGTATGTGTATTTATATATACAAGGGTTAAATGTATATATACACCCTAAATATAAGGGTTAAAGTCCTTTGAACAAGTCTAATTTACAGTGTTCTGTGAACTACCGTAATACTGAGTATATAGGAGCACTTATATTTAAAGCGTGGATGACTTCACCGTGAATCGCTAAACCACGGATCACTTGACTCCGGTGTTTGAGGGCACGAAAAAAAAAAAACTTTTAGCACACAAGCAAATACAGACATAAAGACATGGACAAGAAGCTGTAGGAAACGTGTCCAAGGGGTTCTGAAAGTAGGGGCAGTCTATAGGAAAGACAGGGCAGGGCAGTTCATAAAGAAACCATAGCAACAGTTCATCTGGAGGAGTTTCAGTAAGCAGCTCGCCTCAAGGACGAGCTGATAAGGAAGCTGAAGGAAGCCGTATTGTGGTCTGCCACAATACATATCTGAAGATCCAGCAAATGGTATCAGAATGTGTAATGTCAGAGAATATATTTTTCTCTTTCATCCAAACATGTGGTTGCATGTGTGCATCATAACGGATGTGTGATGCAGCATGATGTATTTAAACTTTTATGGAATTTAAACTGGAAAAATGTGTTAATTGACCAATAAACTAATACACATTATCTAGAAAAGTGGTTCTTGATTTAAAATCCCTGATAGACCCATATATCCCTGATTAGGTTCCTGGTTCCTGATTAGATTCCTGGTTCATCAAAAGTTCTTGCTGTGAGTTACTGATCAAGAATTATGTGATCTAACATTTGTGTTTGACTATAAATATTGTATTTGCAAATGAAAGCATGGACTCTGTTTGTTTTTTCTTGTTTAAGACTCATGGTAACAGAATTGATGTGGCTATAAAAGGGATGCAGGACAGTCTTCAAATAGGCTATGACGATGCTCTGAAGGACGCTTGGAGATTTTCAATGTAACAGTACTGGTGGAGACCTCAAAAAAATGTGCCATGCAGCTTTGCCATGATAATGGACAACATCTGTTGTGTGAATCTGGAATATTCACACGCTATGAACTCTTCCTTTGAAATCTTACAATGAGTGGTGATGAATATCGAACACAACCAATCCTCTGTATGAATATATGAATTAAGAAACAGACTTCTAAGGTAAAACTCTGGCTGCACTGTAGTCACTATTTATTAGTGTTTTAAAAGCAAACAGTGACAACATTGTTTTACCTCAACTTGAAAACTGTTGAAAATACATTTTTCACTATGGAGAAATAACATGTCAAATTCCGTGCATTCATAAAAGAAAAAGAGACATCTTTCTGCCTACAGCAATACATTTCACAGAGTGAACATGAGCACATCCACAGAGGAAAAGAAAAATATTTCGACACACAGTGTGGAAGGAATTTCCCTTAGTGGTCTTCACGAGGGTGTGCAAACAGAAGAAAAGCCACATTCCTTCACACAGTATGAAAAGTCTTACACTTCACAGTTTCAACTTGACTCACAGGAGCCCATTCACACAGAAGAAAAAACATTCTTGTGTTCACAATGCGGAAAAAGTTTTACTCGTAAGAGTTCCCTTAAGCAGCATCAGCGTATTCACACAGAAGAAAAAAGGTACTCCTGCTCACAGTGTGGAAAGAGTTTTACTCAACAGGGTCATCTTAAACGACACCAGCACATTCACACAGGCCAAAAACCATATTCCTGCTCACAATGTGGAAAAAGTTTTAATCAACAGGGTCATCTTAAACAACACCAGCACATTCACACAGGACAAAAACCCTATAGTTGCTCAAAATGCGGAAAAAGTTTTAGTAATCAGTGGCATCTTAAACATCACCAGCACATTCACACAGGAGAAAAACCATATTCCTGCTCACAGTGTGGAAAAGGTTTTACTAAACAGAGTCATCTTAAAGACCATCAACGCATTCACACAGGAGAGAAACCCTTTTCCTGCTCACAGTGTGGAAAAAGTTTTACTAATCATAGTGGTCTTACAAAACATCAGCGTATTCATACAGGAGTAAAACCTTATTTCTGTTCACAGTGTGGAAACTGTTTTACTCAGCAGAGTACTCTTACAAAACATCAGCGTATTCACAGAGGTGAAAAACCCTTTTCCTGCTCACAGTGTGGAAAGAGTTTTAGTCGAAAGAGTAGTCTTATAGTGCATCAGCGTATTCACACAGGAGAAAAACCATATTCCTGCTCACAGTGTGGAAAAAGGTTTTCCCAAACACGAGATTTGAAACGACACCAGTGCATTTACACAGGAGAAAAGCCATATTTCTGCTCAAATTGTGGTAAAAGATTTACTAATCAGTTTAGACTTAAACAACACCAGCGTCTTCACACAGGAGAAAATCCATATTCTTGCTCACATTGTGGAAAGATTTTCACTCAAAATAGTCATCTTACGCAACATCTGCGCATTCACACAGGAGAAAAACCATATTCATGTTCACAATGTGGAAAGAGTTTTGCTCAACAGGGTCAGCTTAAACAACACCAGCACATTCACACAGGAGAAAAACCCTATATGTGCTCACAATGCGGAAAAAGATTCAGTAATCAGTGTCATCTTAAAGAACACCAGCACATTCACACAGAAGAAAAACCATATCCCTGCTCACAGTGTGGAAAAGGTTTTATTACACAGAGTCATCTTAAAGATCATCAGCGCATTCACACAGGAGAAAAACCCTTTTCCTGCTCACAGTGTGGAAAAAGTTTTACTCAGCAGAGTACTCTTACAATTCATCAGCGTATTCACACAGGAGAAAAACCCTTTTCCTGCTTACAGTGTGGAAAGAGTTTTAGTCGAAAGAGTAGTCTTATAGTGCATCAGCGTATTCACAGAGGAGAAAAACCCTATTCCTGCTCACAGTGTGGAAAAAGTTTTTCCCGAATACATGATTTGAAACGACACCTGTGTATTCACACAGGAGAAAAGCCATATTTCTGCTCAAATTGTGGTAAGAGTTTTACTACTCAAAGTAGTCTTAAAGAACACCAGTATGTTCACACAGGAGAAAAACCTTATTCCTGCTTACAGTGTGGAAAAGGTTTTACTAAACTGAGTTATCTTATAGTGCATCAGCGTATTCACACAGGAGAAAAACCCTATTCCTGCTCACAGTGTGGAAAAAGTTTTTCTCAAATACGTAATTTGAAACGACACCAGCGCATTCATACAGGGATAAAAACTTAGTCCAAGCTCGTAGTAGCCAGGTTTTTGTCTAAAATATTTACAAACAGGCTTAGTGGTTAGCATGTTCGCCTCTCAGCGCTAGGGATTCCCAGTTCGAATCCCCATCTGGGTGGAGTTTCCATGTTCTCCCCGTGTCCGTGTGGGTTTTCTCCGGGTTCTCTGGTTTCCTCCCACAGTCCAAAAACATGGATCAAGTCAATTGAGTTCTCCAAATTGCCCCATGTAGAGTGTGTATGTGTGAGTGAGTGTGCCCAGTGATTGATTGGCACCCTGTCCTGGGTGTATCGGCCCAGCGCCCGAAACATTCTCCCCTGGATGGGGATTTAGTTTGCCACATTTAAAGTGTAAAATCTGTAAAGTGTAAAAACACATTGCTTTTGGAACAGTCACAAACCTTTCAGGAAGTAGTGGAAAGAAAACAAATTCATGACATCCTATTTACTACATTGTCTAAGAACTGCATTTTCACTGATTTCCAAACATTTATATTTTCATTTTATTTACGTCCACAATGCTTTATTCTCTACCCTTTTGAAGAATTTATAAAATACTTTTTTTTAAACCAGCTGCCGTATTTCAAGAGATACAAAAACATCAGAAGGGCTGACTCATGATTAATTTAATAATCAAGTAATCTGTAAATTGAGATTTAATGTTTTTTTTTTTTATTATTTTTAAATTACTTTTTATTTTGTTATTTTCTTTAATAAATACAGAAGAATAGATGATCTGCACATGTGGGATCATTAGAGTTAATTTATAGGAGGTCAGGTTTGTGCCCATGTCAGTGACCATGAGTTTAGATAAGTTTTCAAATAGAAATAAAGTTTAATAATGTTTATTAAGAAATAAATGTTTGTCTTAAACATGTTTTACATTTCCTCTGTATTATATAATACATTGTCAGTTCTTATATTTTAGTGGAACCAATAAAAATGTGTTTTGTTTCTTTTTGAAACCCTTTATTATGTATTTTATATTGTATGATCTAAAGTCACAACCTGATCTTTGAAACCGATTCTCCTCATCTGTGATCAATAAACATAAAACTTTGGATTAAACTCTGTCTCTGTAAGTTTTCTCATGAAAGAAAATCCTTCCACATTTTTAGTGTTACAAACAGAAATCCTTACACAAAGTGCAAGCTTTGTCATTTGCCCTCCTTCAGCTCCAAACCAACACAATGTAGAGTGAATAATAAATTAATCATTGGGTTCAGATGTATCTGCAGGTTTAGTGAGTTGCAAATGCGTCTCAGCCCAATCACGTTGCAGCACTGTTTACATGTGTGTTAGGATTTTGAGACTTTAGTCAGCCTTGTCTCTGTGTGTAAAATATTTTGACACACCATTCCCTTGTCAATATGCTGTGGATAAGTTACATATCCTGACACTTTTACACATTTTAGATTTCTACCAGAATGTTTTGTTCATCATCATTTAGGATAAGACGGTTGCTTTCTGTCCACAAATACTGTGTAACAATAAACCTTGTTTAGAGAAGCCTGATAGAATCGTGTCAATCATTCATTCGACCATATCATCTCTGGGAGTTTTAGGTAAAGTTACTTAATGTCCAATGACTTAAATTGTTGGTGAGAACTTACCTAGAGCCTAGTTTTACACACCGTTTCTGCATTGTGCCAAAATTTCCCTTTAATATATTTGAATATGATCTCAAGTTTAAATATAAACCATAATTTTGCTACTAGTAGAGAGCTACTTACTCTCTACAACGACATGACGTGTCTTATGAGGACTTCTTCAGCATAAATGTTCGTTAATTTAGTAATTTTACCTTAAACTCCCAGAGATTATATGATTAAATTAGTGATTGACACTGTTCTATCAGGCTTCTCTTTATCATTACACAGTATTTGTGGACAGAAACAAACCTTATCCCGAATAGTGTGATGAACAAAACATTCTGGTACAAATTTAAAATGTGTAAAAATGTCAGGATGTGTAACTTTTAGCCACAGTGTGTTGACACAAGGGAAAGATCTGTTAATGTATTTTACACACAGAGACAAAGCTGACTAATGCCTTATCATTGTAACACACACAGAGACACTGTGCTGTAGCGTGTTGGGCTGAGACTAGGGCTGCAACCACGAATCGATAACATTGAGAAAAATCAATTATTAAAAGTGTCGATAACGAATTTCGTTATCGTTTCGTTGAGTTGCACGATTTCCTTGTTACTCGCAATGTTGTAATCGCTTACGTCACCTGCGGCGCTTCAACAATGCAAGCTCTGAAAATGATTTGACCTGCACGGAGCACTACGGTGATGATACACCACCTGAAATTTAACATGTTGAACACCGATGAGGATGAAGCTTAACAGCAGAGTAAATCACTCCAATATCCCAAGTTTCTTTAGTTTTGAAGTGAATCAACGTAACGGTGCACTCACTATGAAACTGGCAGAGCACGCTTTATGCTGTTTTTATAGCTATAGCTCTCGTGCCTCCTTTTAGAGAAGGTGAAGTCGACACATATTTTAGTATTTTTGAGCGTATTGCTATTAGTTTGCGATGGCCTAAAGTTTACTGGACACTACTCCTTCAATGCAAACTTGTTGGAAAAGCTCAAGAGGTATGCTCATCATTAACTTTAACGGAAAGTATGGATTATGACATTGTTAAAGAAGCGATTTTGCGTGCATATGAACTTGAACCTGAAGCTTTCTACAGAAATTTTGAGGATTTAAAAAAACCTCTCAATCATATGTGGAATTTGCTCGAGAAAAGGAAGTTTTGTTTGATAAATGGATTGCCACTAGTAAAGTAACAGATCAGGAATCTTTACGCGAACTTATGTTACTTGAAGACTTTAAAGATTGCCTTTTGACCACCTGGCGGTATATTTAAACGAATGTAAACTAACAACTTTGTCTCAAGCTGCGGTACTGGCTGATGAGTTTGTTTTGACACACAAAAGCAGTTTTATCTCTAGACCAATTTCAGGGGCCAGTGGTGAACCAAATTTTAAATCATTCACACAACGGGAACCTATAACTTCTAATTATGAACAAATGGCAGTGAAATGTTTTTATTGTCATAAATTGGGACATAAAGCTACCGAATGTTACATGTTAAAACGGAAACAAGAACGTAGGGAAAAACTAAAAAAGAGGTGGGTATTGTTAAGAGAATTTCTTCTGATTTAACAGTGTCTCCAAATAAATGTTATAACCCATTTATTTCAACGGGATCAGTTTCGGTACCGCATGGAGGAGACCAAAATCAATCCATTGTTATTTTACGGGTCACTGGAGCAGCTCAGTCATTTCTGCGCATGGGGGTTTTACTTCTTTCAGAAGAAACTTTTACTGGGTTGTATGTTCTTTGTCAAGGTCTAGAAATGAGGTATGTTCAGGTGCCACTACATGATGTATATTTGAACTCTGATTTGGTGACTGGTATTGTTAGAGTCGGAGTTAGACAGGAATTGCCTGTTAAAGGAATAGATTTCATTTTAGGGAATGATCTTGCTGGTGGTAAAGTAGTACCATTAGCAGTTGTGTCAAGTCAGCCCAGTGATGAAGTTATTGATGAAATAACCAGAGATTTAAATATTTTTCCCGCCTGTGCAATTACCAGATCCCAAGCCCGGAGTTTGTTAGATACTGTGGATCTTTCCAATTCTTTTCTTATGAACGAGGTATCTTTTTTTTTTTCTCCCTCATGGAATGTAGATAGTTCAGTAGCCAATGCTTTGCCAATACCTGAAAACCAAATAACGAAAGCAAAGTTGATTGCAGCTCAAAAGAGTGATGAAAATCTAGCTAAATGCTTTCGGGCTTTAAGCTATCAGGATGACACAAAACAGGTTTCGTATTTTCTAGATAATGATGTCTTAACTCGGAGATGGGTATCGCATATAAATGTCCAAAATCCTGTCCACTAAATTGTTATTCCCACTAATTTTCGGCAGTTAGTGTTAAGTGTTGCGTATGATCATCCGTGGTCAGGGCATTTAGGTATTACTAAGACCTACAACCATGTTTTAAAAAAAAAAAATTTTGGCCTGCGCTTCGCAAAGATGTCAGTGATTATTGCCAAAGTTGCCATATTTGGCAAACCTAATCAAGTGATTCCACCGGCACCCTTGCACCCTATTCCTGTAATAGGTGAACCGTTTGAAAGGGTTGTGATTGACTGCGTAGGACCCTTACCCAAAACAAAAAGTGGTAACCAGTCTTTAGTAACCATCGTGTGTGGCCACCCGATTTTCGGGTGCGATTCCTTTCAGAAAAATAACTGCACAAAGTATTCTGAAAGCTTTGGTAAAATATTTTACTACTTTTGGGCTTCCAAAAATTATACAGACTGACCAAGGTACTAATTTTACGTCTAAACTGTTTGCACAAGTTATGCAGTTATTAAAAATCAAACATGAAACCTCCATGAAAAGTCCATTTCACCCGGAATCGCAGGGTGCATTGGAACGCATTCACTAATCCCTAAAGTCAATGCTATGTAAATATTGTCTAGAAAATGGGAAGTATTGGGACGATGGGGTACCTTTAGTGCTTTTTGCAGCACGGGAGGCAAAACAGGAATCTCTTAACTTTAGCCCTGCAGAATTAGTTTTTGGTCACTCAGTAAGGGGACCTATGACTGTTTTGAAAGAAACATTACTGGCAGATCATCATAGTGAAAAGGTAAATATTCTTGATTATGTTAGTGCCTTTCGTGAGCGTTGGCATTATGCCTGTAACATGGCTAAAGAAATGCTTAAAAATTCACAGTCCAAAATGAAGCGTGTATTTGATAAAAAGGCTATGACATGAGATTTTAATGTTGGAGAGAAAGTCTTGATTCTGTTACCTGTTTTTGGTTCTTCTCTATATTCCAGGTTTGAGGGGCTGTACATCATCAAGGAAAAATTAAGTGAAACTGACTATGTCATTAATACCCCAGATCGTAAGTGTAAAAGCAGGGTTTGTCACGTGAATATGTTAAAACGGTATTTTGATAGAGAGACAAATCCAAACAATTGTAACAGTGCTAAGGGGGGTGATGTTATCAGTGCTGTTGATTTAACCTCTGTTGTAACTGGTTTTGCAAATGCAACAGTGGTAACAGATACGGTGGACGACGGTTTAAATTTTCGTTCACCTGATCAGTTGAAAGCCCAGTTACCCAACTCATAATTCCTATCCCAACTGCATTCTGATGACTCAACCTTGATAGGACACTTGTCTCTCCTACAAAGAGAGGGTATCCTCAGGTTAATCAAGGAATTCACTTCTCTGTTTGGAGATATACCAAAAACAAACTAATATTTTACAACACTATATTAAAGTGACAACAGATAAACATTTAAAGCAGCCCGCATATCGAGTAAATGCGGCCAAATGGGAAATAATGAGAAAAGAAGTAGAATATCTTTTAGAAAACGGATTGGCAATACCTAGCTGTAGTCCGTGGAGTTCACCATGTTTACCGGTCCCTAAGCCAGATGGCACATTTCGATTCTGTACGGATTATCGTAAACTAAATACCGTTACGGTGGCCGACTCTTTTCCATTACCACGAATTGATGATTGTGTAGATAATGTTGGTTCAGCCAAATTCGTTACTAAATTGGATCTTCTTAAAGGATATTGGTATGTTCCGTTAACAGCAAAATCCTCTGAACTATCTGCATTCATTACACACAATGCGTTTGTCCAATATTTGGTCATGCCATTTGGTTTGCAAAATGCACCTGCTACATTTCAAAGACTTATAAATTTTCTTTTTATGGATGTACCAAATTGTACTGCTTATTTAGATGACGTAGTAGTCTAGTCAATGGACTGGGAAAACCATTTGGTCTCTCTTAGAGTAGTGTTTAAACGATTACACAAGGCTGATTTGACAGATAATTTAGCAAAATCTGTATTTGCTCAAGCTACTATAACTTACTTCGGTAAGGAGGTTGGTCATGGTCAAGTACGCCCTCTGGAAGAGAAAATAAAAGCTATTCTCCAATTCCCCATTCCCAAAACACGAATTACGCAGATTTTTGGGAATGGTTGGCTATTACCGTGGTTTTTGTAAAAATTTCTCTATGGTGGCTAACCCGTTACCTACCTTATTGAGTCCATCCGTTTCCTAAGTCTGGTCTACGGTGTGCCAGGAGGCATTTGATAATATTAAAGCTTTGTTGTGTTCTTCTCTTGTTCTTTCTGCCCCTGATTTTACCAGACCTTTTAAATTGGAGGTAGATGCCAGTGCCGTTGGGGCCGGTGCTGTCTTACTCCAAGAGGATGTATCTGGTGTTGGAATTTATTGAACGTAAAAAGACATGAATTGTATTATTTTAAAGGTTTGGGCAACTTTGGAAAGCTTTTACCATTGTAATGATATTTTTGTAATTTACGATATGTAAACAACTGCTGAATGGCAGAGGGAATGACCAGGTGGGGGTTGAGTGTGTGTAATTGTAGGAATGACCACTTGTTGAATGAGCATGAGAAGGAGTCAGAAAGTCTGGTCACAGGGTGACCTGTGAAAATATAGAATTAGGGGGCAAGTAACATTTGTTAAATGTATAATTGGGACTGGGGACTCAGAAAATCACACCATATTTGGAAGGTCCAGTCACAGTCAACCACACAGAAGAAGGACAGCCCATATAAGTGTTATATACCGAAGCAGCATCTCTGAGAATTCAGAGCTCTCTTATCAATCGTGGTTGCCCGACATTGATGATTTTTCCTGTACACTTGTTTGTCTATTCAGTAACTTGCATTAAAATTTGTTTGAACCAACCTGCATCTCCGAGACCGATAATTGAACATCTAACACTGGTGTGGATCATCCGGTGTGTTACTTCTCTCGTAAGTTTAATAAGCATCATCTTGTATATTCAACAATTGAAAAGGAATTTTTGTTTTGTTTAAAGGTTATGTTTTGTTATTTTCTTTTCTTTGGCGCCACCCGTAGTCCAGGAAACAACCTGTGAATGCTCATATGTTCATCTGGTTTGTTTTATGGTAATATTTCAGTTGTATGAGATAATTAAGAGCCATTAACATTAACAATATTGACAACTCTGTTTATAAATGTTACGACCCCTCTACTTGGTCTAGGGAAAACAGGGGGTCAATAACAGGTTTTAAGCGTGATGTGTGTGTGTGGTTATTTGTATAAGATATCCCAGACACAGTGTTTTTATTGATTTTACAAACATTTATATTTTCATTTCATGTCTGTATTTTCATTTTGTAAACTGTAAGGAGTCCTTGAGTGTCAGAAAGGCGCCTATGAAATAAAATGTATTATTATTATTATTATTATTATTATTATTATTATTATTATTATTATGTCATTTACCTCTATTATCCTTTATTCTCTAACCTTTGGAAGAATTTATAAAAGACTTTGTTTAAACCAGCTACCATGTTCCAAGAGACACAAAAACACCAGTAGGGCTATAGATTAATGATTAATTTAATAATCAATCAATATGTAAATTCAGATTCAATTGTGTTTTTTTTAGATTATTTTCTTTACTGAGAAAACAGGAAGTTGTAAATCTGATTTAATTATTAACCTTCTGCAATTTAGGATCTGCACATGTGGGATCATTAGAGTTCATCTATGGGAGGTCAGGTTTTAGTCCTTTATTTAGATTTCAATGATTAATAGATCAGTGAACTTGTGTTTAGATAAGGTTTCAAATAGAAATAAAGTTTAAATGAATCTTTTTAATTTTAGTCTTAACCATGTTTACATTTGCTCTTTATTATATTATACATTGTCAGTTTTTATATTTTAATGGAACTAATACAAATGTGTTTTGTTTCTATTTGTAACCATTTATTATGTATTATATATTGTATAATCTAGTCACAACCTGATCCTCGTCTGTGATCAATAAACATAAAATTTTGGATTAAACTGTGTCTCTGTGAATTCTTTTCCTGAAAGTAAATATGTCCTTCCACATTTTTAGTGTTACAAACAGAATTGTATACAAAAAAGCAGGAGCTTTGCCATTTGCTTTCCCACTCGCCTCCAAACCAACACAATGTAGAGTGAATAATTTATTAATCATTGGCTTCAGATGCATCTGCAGGTTTAGCGAGTTGCAAATGCGTCTCAGCCCAATTATGCTACAGCACAGTGTGTGTGTGTGTTAGGATGTTAAGGCATTGGTCAGCTTGGTCTCTGTGTAAAATACATTTACAGATCTTTCCCTTGTGTCAGCATGCTGTGACTAAAAGTTACACATCCTGATTTTTAGATTTGTATCAGAATGTTTTGTTCATCACACCATTTGGGATAAGACAGTTTGTTTCTGTCCACAAATAATGTGTAATAATAAAGAGAAGCCTGATAGAACTGTTAATCACTAATTTAATCATATCATCTGTGTGTTTTAGGTAAAATTATGAAGTTAACTAACACTTATGCTGAGGAAGTCCACATGAGAAACGTCATGTAGTTGTAGAGCGCAAGTAGCTCCATTAAAAGTTATGGTTCATCTTTAAACTTGAGATCATGTTCTAAAAATTTAAAGGGAGAATTGGGCATGATGCAGAAACTGTGTGTGAAACTAAAAGTAGGCTCTAGGTAAGTTCTCGCCAACAATTTAAGACTCATTGGACATTAAGTAACATCCCAAATGATGATGAACAAAACATTCTAGCAGAAAACTAATGTGTAAAAGTGTCAGTTAGGATGCATAACATAACATTTATGTTGACACAAGGAAAAGATGTGTAAATATATTTTACATACAGAAACAAGGCTGACCAATGCCTTAACATCCTATCATATTTACTTTCAGGATAAAACTCAGAGACACAGTTTAATCCAAAGTTTTATGTTTATTGATCACAGATGAGGAGAATCAGTTTCAATGATCAGTTTTTGACTTTAGATTATCAAATATACAATACATAATAAATGGTTACAAATAGAAACAAAGTAAAATAAGACTAAGATTAAAAAGATGGATTTAAACTTTTTTTTTAAACCTTATCTGAACTCAAGGTCACTGAACTATTACTCATTCTAATCTGAATGTAAATAAATGTTTTGTTAGTGAATAAAAGGAAATGCCATGAGTTCTGTATTTATTAAAAAAACAAATTAATTTAAAATAAACCAAAAATAAATTTTCAAATAAAATCTAAAAATCTAAAATCCAAAAATAAAATCTCAATATACAGATTACTTGATTATTAAATTAATGAGTCTACAGCCCTTCTGTTGTTTTTGTATCTCTTTAAACACAGCAGCTGGTTTAAACAAAGTCTTTTACAAATTCCCCTAATGGTTAGAGAATAAAGGAGGTAAATAAAATGAAAATATAAATGTTTGTAAATCAGTAAAAAAAACCTGTTTTTTTGTTATTTTTAGATACTTTAGTAAAGGGGATGTCAAATGTGGCGATTTAAAGTGCTAAACATTTCTATTTCTATTAAACAATATTATATTTCATACAGCGATACTCTTTTCACTTTGTAATGTTGAGCAGTTATTGTAAACATCATAACAAGAGTTAGAGCATCTGCATTTCTAGATGTATTGACATCGTTATGTAGACCTTTCTGATCTTATGCTTGTTTTTATAATAGTATATTTTCAGCCAAAAATTTGTATACTCACAATGTATGCAAAATATTTTGAACAAAAATCTGGCTACTATGAGCTGGAAGAAGTTTTTCTTCTGGTGTGAATGCGCTGGTGTCGTTTTAAATAATTTTTTTGGCAAAAAATCTTTCCACACTGTGAGCAGGAATAGGGTTTTTCTCCTGTGTGAATGCGCTGATGCAGTTTAAGACCGCTCTGTTGGGCAAAACTCTTTCCACATTGTGAGCAGGAATAAGGTTTTTCTCCTGTGTGAATGCGCAGATGTTGCATAAGACCGCTCTGAACAGTAAAACTCTTTCCACACTGTGAGCAGAAATATGTTTTTTCTCCTGTGTGAATACGCTGATGCTCTATAAGATGACTCTGATCAGAAAAACCTTTTTCACACTGTGAGCAGGAATATGGTTTTTCTCCTGTGTGAATACGCTGATGTTTTGTAAGAGTACTTTGCTGAGTAAAACTTTTTCCACACTGTGAGCAGAAATATGGTTTTTCTCCTGTATGAATGCGCAGGTGGCCTGTAAGACTACTCCGATTAGTAAAACTCTTTCCACACTGTGAGCAGGAAAAGGGTTTTTCTCCTGTGTGAATACACTGATGCACTATAAGTCTACTCTGTTTAGTAAAGCCCTTACCACACTGTGAGCAGAAATATGGTTTTTCTCCTGTGTGAATACGCTGATGCACCATAAGATCCATCTGATTTGAAAAACTCTTTTCACACTGTGAGCAAGAATATGGTTTTTCTCCTGTGTGAACACGCAGATGGCCTATAAGTCTACTCTCATGAGTAAAACTCTTTCCACACTGTGAGCAAGAATATGGTTTTTCTCCTCTGTGAATACGCTGATGCACTATAAAGCTACTCTCATGAGTAAAACTCTTTCCACACTGTGAGCAGGAATATGGTTTTCCTGCTGTGTGAATATGCTGGTGTCGTTTAAGATGACTTTGCCGAGTAAAACTCATACCACACTGTGAGCAGAAATATGTTTTTTCTCCTGTGTGAATACGCTGATGCAGTTTAAGATTGCGCTGCTGAGTAAAACTCTTTCCACACTCTGAGCAGGAATATGTTTTTTCTCCTGTGTGAATACGCTGATGTCGTTTACAAGATCCGCTTTGAGTAAAACATTTACCGCATTGTGAGCACATGAATGTTTTTTCCTCTGTGTGAATGGGCTGATGTTGGTCACGGTGAAACTGTGGAGTGTAACTGTTTTCATACTGTGAGCAGGAATTTGTCTTTTCTTCGGTTGGAACACCCTGTTGTCTTAGAAGAAGACCGCTAATGGAAATTCCTTCCTCACTGTATGTCGAAATATTTTTCTTCTTCTCTGTGGATGTGTTCATGTTCATTCTGTTTATTTCTGTAGACAGAAAGATTTATGTATATATATGTAATATATTTACGTAATATATTTATGTAATTTCTCCACAGTGAAATACATATTTTCCACAGACTTTTGAATGTGTTCAGGTTGAGGTAAAATAATATTGTTATTGGTTTTTAAATTTCTAATAGCTATAATGGATACTAATAGTATTTCCAATACTGCCACACTGAAAATCACCAGAGGAAATCCTTTAGGGCATCTTTATAGCATATTAAGCCATCTTGCCTTCCTTTTATAGACCCATACATTTTCTTTCCATGATCCTTTGAAGAAAAAAAATGGGTATCATTTTGTCTGCAAATGAAATATTTATACTCCAATTAAAATGTCATAATTCTAGATCAGTAATTCACAAACCACTCTGTGCTCTTAATCCAGCTAGCTTCTGGGTCTATCGGGGACCGTGATCAAGAAACACTGTTCTAGATAATGTGTATCAGTTTATCGGTCATGTTTTTACAGGTTTAAAAAAAATCTAATAATTCAAACTATCTGCATCACACATCTGTTATTATGCACATACTGTATGCAACTACAGTTTTGGATGAGAGAAAAATAAATTCTGTTACATCACTTACATCATTCTGCTGCCATTTGCTGGATCTTCAGATATGTAGTGTGGCAGACCAAGAAAAGCTTCCTTTTCTAATGTGTGTTTTATAGGATACATAATTCTGGCACGAGGGAGTGATGGCCTGAGTCTGCAAACAAAAGCCGGTCTTAGGACGTAGATCAGGTAAATGGCATCACCTTCCTGGGATTAATGTCACTAATTATCTCTCCTCTTGTTTACAGTAAAAGAGGTTGGAAGCAGGCAGAGGGGAGAGAGAGAGCTTGAGCCCTACAGAGGGAGATTTACCTTCTATTTATATATGATTAATTAATATATGATTTTGGTGTCTGTTCAAAACCCTTTTTGTTGGTGAAATAAAGCTTTTTGTTTGCACCACTCGACCGTTCCTGGTGTCACGCCCACAAACTGATTACTGTCAGGTTGGGAGGGTTGGGCCACTCCCACCTGCCTCCCGTGTTCCGGGTTTCGGCCGTATCGGGCTTCCGTAGGTAGGACCCACCCCCTTGTGCAGGGATTGGGCCCTACCTAATCACTGGCGACCTACTGGCAGTATTTAAGGTATCTCGGCTGAGCTGCCAGTAGGTCAGCATTGTGTGTATATACACCGTTGTATGTATATCGCCACGTCGGGTGTTCGCATGGTGGTTTTGTTTAATGTTCGTTCGGCTTCCTGCGGCTTTTCCGCGGTTGCCTTTTTCTCCACGTATTCTCTGTACGTGTAATCGTGTCCGCAGCGGCGTTCCCGCTGCACCGATTCTTCTGTGTGTATTGAGCTCTCGGCTCGTTCTAGCGGCGTTCCCGCGATCAGCAATTAAAAGAGCTTTTGGTGTTAGTTTACCTGGTCTCCTGGCTCTGTGTTCCTCCACCACGCCGCGCTGCACCGTCATTTTCCGGGCAGCGCGCCCCGTCGTAACAATTACAATCATATGTACAGTAAGATGATATGTAGAACATATTAATACTTTCTCTTGGAAGACACTGGGCCTACATCTTCCTCGAGTTTAAAATTTCTATGAGCACTTGCTTCTTTTTTGATGTGACTGTCAATTAATGACAATTTGGCATGTCAATTAATATAGATGATAAAATAATTTCAACTGAACTTTTTTTTTCTAAATGAAGATAACCTAAGTTCACATAGAAAAATGCTAGTAAAAATACAATATATTTTGTCTTATATTTAATTAAACAGAGTATGAGCCAAAGATATTTCATGTTTTGTCTGGCCAACTTCATTTTATTTGCTTAGTGACATTAATTTCTGTATTTCAGTTCTACAACACATTCCAAACAATGTCAATATCATATAATATAAATTATATTTATTGATACCTGTGAGCATGCTAAGGAAGGTCTAATGGTTAAAACGTTCCTGTTAGTGTGTCAGTAAATATACTTGATAGCATATTCTATCTGAGTTCTGTCTGATTTTCTTTTCAGTTAAACAACTATATAACAATTTGAGATCGTAATGATGATTCAGTATAAAAGGCAGTATGAGGAAGAGTGGTATCTCAGTGGTTAAAGTTTTTTTTTCTATTTTGATGTGTTGGGGTTTAAATCCCAAATCCACCAATGTTAGGCTAATATATTATATATAAACTGCATGGTTAAAAAAGTGGTCACACAATAATATTTGGCGGGACTGCTTTAAGCTTTGATTACGCCGCATATTCGAGTGTGGTATCATTTCCAAAAGCTGCTGCAATGTCACAACATTTATTTATTACGTTGTTCTTACCAAGTTACGTTGTTCTTACCAAGATCCTGTATTAATAATGCAGAGTTTTAACCACTGCACAAAATTTTATGTTCTGCTCCCTGAACCACTCTTTCACTTTTTGAGACTGATGCATCATAGGTATTGTCATTTTAAAATATATCCATGCCATCAGGAGAAAAAGATCCATTGATGGAATAACCAGGTGGTTCGGTATATTCATGCTGTCAGCTGACCTCATTCTTTAGGCAGGTAACGTTGCGGAACCCAGACATGACTAAGTGTAGCAACCCCAAATCATAGCACTGTCCTCTCAGGCTTGTACATTAGATTAAGCATGATGGTTGCATCATTTCAGCCACCTCTCTCTTCTTACCCTGACGCACACATCATTCTGAAACAGACTAAATCTTAACTCATCAGTCCACATGACCTTCTCTTCTTTTTTGCTGGTTAACCTCACTGACAAGTGCTTTTCTTAATGCTGAACAGCTGTTTAGTTCAATAAACTGTGGACTAAAAGTTTACTTCACACTGTGCATATGAAAATGTTCTTACTTTCACAATTAAATTGAATATCACTGAGTTCTACTGTTGTTTTTCTACCCAATGTTTAAGTGATCGCTGATCATTACCATTCAAAGCTTTTTTTTCTGACCACAGTCCTTCCTCAAAGATGATGCCCGCCCTTAACGCTCCTAACAGTTTAAATAACTTGATGCAGCTAAAACATAATCACTCATATAGCAATTATCCAATAAGAGGCCCTTACCTATTTGCTTAGTTAAATCCAGATAGTGACTTTTTTAACTAGGTAGTGTTTATATTGCTTAAATGTAAAACTGTTTTATTTAATTAATGAATTCTAATATAGTCATTATATCTGAAGTTAGTTACTAAATATCAAGTAACATTTTACAGACTCAGACTTTGTGTAATGATTTACATTTGTGTAGTTTGTGGTGGTATGGTGGCATTGGGGTTAATAATCTCACCTAGACTGGTAACAGGTTCAGGGTGTTTCTCCTCCTTTTGTTGAATGAGAGCTGGGATATGATCCATCACCTCCACGACCTTGTTCGGGATAACAGTTCAAATAAATTAAATGTTTTAGTTGTTTTGCTGAATAAATTTGACTGTGTTGTGGTTTGTTTAATGAGACAGTTATGAGAGAGAATACTGAATGTCATTTTATACTTTATTTCTGATTACAGGGCATTCACAAACATCTTTAGTTTTTAATATTATAAACAGTGGTTAGCACGTTCGTCTCTCAGCACTAGGGATTCCCGGTTCGAATCCCCATCTGGGTGGAGTTTCCATGTTTTCCCCGTGTCTGCGTGGGTTTCCTCCGGGTTCTCCAGTTTCCTCCCACAGTCCAAAAACATGGATCAAGTCAATTGATTTCTCCAAATTGCCCCATGTAGAGTGTGTCTGTGTGAGTGAGTGAGTGTGTGCCCAGCGATGGATTGGCACCCTGTCCTGGGTGTATCTGCCCAGCGCCCGAAACGTTCTCCCCTGGATGGGCATGGGGAACCCCACCGCGACCCTAATATAGGATAAAGCGGAAGATAATGAATGAATGAATGAATGAATGAATGAACATAATCAAGAACACAGTCTTAAATATATCCGCCTTCGATCAGTCTTATTTCCAAACTGATGATCTACACATAGTATAAAGCTTTAATAAGTTTAATAAAGAATCTCACCTTCAGTAATGAACTGGATTTGATCTGATGATAGTAATGATGACGTGCACAACTTTTATTTTTTATTAAATCTCTCAGAGCTCTAAACATACGATGTGCTGCTGCTGTTATTGCCACCTACTGTTTGGAAGACGCTCTTCTATGCATTATTATTGGATTTCAAACCTTAAAAGGAAAATCATTTTAAATAAACTGATTAAAGATGTACAAATGTAGAAAAAAACTTTGTTCTATTTTTAGATATTGTTCACTTACAGAGTTCTAACCGTTAGTCACTGTTAGTCTTTGTTATTTTTAATTCATTCATTATCTCCCGCTTTATCCTCTATTAGGATTGCGGTGGGGTTTCCCATGCCCATCCAGGGGACAACGTTTCGGGCGCTGGGCAGATAGACCCAGGACAGGGCGCCAATCTATCACTGGGCACACACTCACTCACACAGACACACTCTATATGGGGTGATTTGGAGAATTCAGTAGACTTGATCCATGTTTTTGGACTGTGGGAGGAAACCGGAGAACCCGGAGGAAACCCACGCGGACACGGGGAGAACATGGAAACTCCACCCAGATGGGGATTCGAACCGGGAATCCCTAGCGCTCAGAGGCGAACGTGTTAACCACTAAGCCACCGTGCCGCCCTGTCTTTTTTATTTGTTTGTCATAATAATTTAATTTATTCAAGTTGCAATAATAGTCGTATGTTTCTATTAATTTTACATTTGAGATCAGACACAGATCATGTTTTTATTTTTCCCCAGCACCTTTTCTATCAGACTGTGTGGTCCAGCTGGCTTTTTTTTTAATTTATTTATTTTTTTTAATGAGCTTTTTAATCAGAATCAGAATCAGAATCAAACTTTATTGACCAAGTATGCTCGCACATACAAGGAATTTGTATTTGGTTGCAATAGCTCACAGTGCACAATAAGTGACAGACACACCCAAACTAGCCGTCCTCCTACACACACACACACACGCACACGCACGCACACACACACACACACACACACACACACACACACACACACACACACACACACACAGAACACATACGCACAGACACACATGTTTGGGTACGTGTCTGTGTGAGTGAGTGAGTGCCCAGTGTGTGCGATAGATTGCCCCCCCTGTCCTGGGTGTATTTGCCCTAGCGCCTGAAACGTTCTCCCCTGGATGGACATGGGGAACCACCCCTCCCGCGACCCAAATATGGGATAAATATGGGCTTATATCAGGACTCTGGAGATGATCTTCAGGCATCATCAGCATTGTGAGTCTGATCCCTGAGGAGCGAACGAAACTGACCCAAGATCTTAACCTGCTGGCTTTGCAGGTTTGCAAGAACACAGCAGCTCTGACAGGAAATGGAAGCCATTTTTTTTATTGGGTAAGCGTCTAGTCTTGTTTCTTTTACTTGTTTTATTTTTTTAACATCATCTGCTGTGTTCCGCGTAGGTTTCCTCTGGGTTCTCCAGTTTCCTCCAACAGTCCAAAAAACATGGTTTCAATGTGAATTGAATGCTCTAAATTACCATGTGGTATTGATGGAGATGGAAAAATAATTGGCGTTTAATCGTCCCATTCCTTTGATGTTTGTATCATTTCACTGATAACATTAAATCATCCTCCATTCTGTAGTAGAATCTAATGACAAAACATTCATCCATCCATCCATCACCTTCTGATTTATTCTTTACTGGGGTCGTAGGGGGGGTTCCCTATCCCCATCCAGGGGAGAACGTTTTCTATAGAACGGCAATCTATCACTGGATACACACACTCACACAGAAAAGCCAGCTGGACCACACAGTCGTAAGGACCTCATTGAGATGAACAAGGTGGCGCCACACATGGGCACAGTAACATGGCGCCACACATGGGCAGTCCTACATTCAGTTCTAAATAGCACTGCTGCTTTAGTCGTGTGTTGGTGGTTTGTTGCTTGTTAATGTAATAAAAAAAACATTCTTTGTGTTGTGAAATCCACTCATCCACCCAAAATATCTGCTTGTCCACGAGTCTCACTCACCCAAAATTATACACTGTGAAAATAAATCTCTCAGAGAATCATGATTTTTGTCAGAAACGACTGGTTTCTGTGTGTTTTGCTTCTAGTTCTGTGATGAATCATTTCAGCTGTGTTCCTGTCAAGTGACTTTCCATCCATCTATCCATTATCTTCCGCTTCATCCTCTATTATGGTCGCAGGGAGGTTTCCCATGCCTATCCAGGGGAGAAAGTCTCGGGCGCTGGGCAGATACACCCAGGACAGGGCGCCAATCTATTGCTGGGCACACACTCACTCACACAAACACACTCTATATGGGGCAATTTGGAGAATTCGATTGACCTTGATCCATGTTTTTGGACTGTAGGAGAACCCAGAGGAAACCCACGTGGACACGGGGAGAACATGGAAACTCCACCCAGATTGGGATTCGACCTGGGAATCCAAGCGCTGAGAGGAGAACATGCTAAACACTAAGCCACCCCTTTGAGTGAAGATAAACCCTTAACATAAATACAACAAAAATTCACTTACAACACTTATATTAACTTACCATGTCTGTCTGTCTGTCTGTTATAAATCTTGTAATCGTTTTTTTTAACCACTTTCTGAGTAGTTATCTCTCTGAAACTTTCACAGTTCAGAACTTGATGACAATGCAATACTTTGCATTTTTAACAAGCTTCATGCACTTTCATTAGCTATTAGAAATAATAAAATTTTTCATGTAAAAAAAAAAATGTAAAAAAAAAAAATTGCCGAAAGTAATGTAAAAAAAAAATTGCCGAAAGAGGGCGCTGCAGGATCGCAATAAAAAAAAGTGCACTGATAGCTCTCTGCTTCTATTTTTACATCCCAGAGTAAGGATTATCATATTTCGGAAATAATAGAAAAATCGCTTACATGATTTAAGACATGAAGTATACACTGTATATGAGTGTTTTTAAAATGTTTTAATAATGTTTTAATATTTACTTGTTTTAGTTTAAAATTGTTCCAAAGTTATAAAAAAAAAAAGTTTTGAAATATGAATCCGACATTAAGTTTCCGGTAAGTTTCCCCCACACCTTTCCGCCGCTCTCACCCTCCCACACCTCTCCACCGCTCTCACTCACCCCCCCCCCCCCACACCTCTCCGCCGCTCTCATTCACCCCCCCACAGCTCTCCGCTGCTCTCACTCACCCCCCCCCCACACCTCTCCGCCGCTCTCACTCACCCCCCACACCTCTCCGCTGCTCTCACTCACCCCCCCACACCTCTCCCGCGATTTCACTCACCCCCCCCACACCTCTCCGCCGCTCTCACTCACCCCCCCACACCTCTCTGCTCTCACTCACCCCCCCACACCTCTCCGCTCTCACTCATCCCCCCACACCTCTCCGCTCTCACTCATCCCCCCACACCTCTCCGCCGCTCTCACTCATCCCCCACACCTCTCCGCCGCTCTCACTCACCCCCCACACCTCTCCGCCGCTCTCACTCATCCCCCACACCTTTCCGCCGCTCTCACTCCCCCACACCTCTCCACCGCTCTCACCCTCCCACACCTCTCCACCGCTCTCACTCACCCCCCCACACCTCTCCGCCGCTCTCATTCACCCCCCCACAGCTCTCCGCTGCTCTCACTCACCCCCCCCCCACACCTCTCCGCCGCTCTCACTCACCCCCCACACCTCTCCGCTGCTCTCACTCACCCCCCCACACCTCTCCCGCGATTTCACTCACCCCCCCCACACCTCTCCACCGCTCTCACTCACCCCCCCACACCTCTCCGCTCTCACTCACCCCCCCACACCTCTCCGCTCTCACTCATCCCCCCACACCTCTCCGCTCTCACTCATCCCCCCACACCTCTCCGCCGCTCTCACTCACCCCCCACACCTCTCCACTGCTTTCACTCGCCCCCTGTTCCTGCGCTCTCACTCCCCCCCCCCCACACACCTCTCCGCTGCCCCCGTGGGGACCCGGGATAGAATAGGTCCTCAGCCTCAGTCCGAGGTCCTTTGTCTTTCTTTCGGCCATATTGGGACTCTCATCTTGTATAAGGAATTTTAAATTTCTGACAATTCCCCCCTATGGGAGCACCTATATGCTCCCATAAATAAATTTTAAATTAAAAATTCTACGGCCATAAATTTTAAGCCAAACTTTACACGTTACCATTTCTAAAATTTGCATGTTCTTATAAATCAATTAACCCAAATCTAAACGTAATTAACTTCCAATACGACTTTTACAAGTTCACATAACTGAATGCTGAGGAGGCAGAGCGCTAATTAAACTACCCCCTCTAACTAAAACCCCTCTTGAAGGTTCCCAACATATTACCTGGCCATATAGGCTGAAAACACAATTCTAAAAACAAACATCGATCAATTATACTAATAGAGACCGCGCCTAACGAGATAGCCTCCGTCCCTACACTCACAAACCCAAAATAACACCCCCCTTGTGCCACTGTTGCAGAAACTTTCCCAGAAGATTCTTCAGGGTTCTGATCTCCTGGTCAGTATCTGCTTTAGTCTTTTAGTTCTGTAGTCCCAGAATTCCCTCGTCGATTCTTGAAGTTCCTTCTATCAGTTCCTTTTATCGTTGTCGTCATCATCGTTGTCATCAATGGCAGCTCCCTTGTTGTCAGCGGCTCTCCATCATCATCAGCAGCAGCACCCTCGTCGTCATCACTTTTCTAAAAGCAGAGTTAGCAATAACCTCTTTACCACCCTGAATAGGTCTGTTGACACATCCAAAGAAGCATGGAACTCCACTTCCTAGAGAATCTAGTTTCACCCCTACATCCAGCCACATTTAATCTGAAACACACCGATAATCTAGAGAACAGGTTTAGGACATGGGATCAGGACTGAATTTCATGTCTGTTGGAAAGAGGAACTCCAATAGCTCGAGAATCATGTGTTCTGTTTTGAAGCCAAAATAAATCATTCAAACAAGCATGTTTAAGGCCAAAACAAGGAATGATAAGTTAACCTCAAACAAAATACTTCTGAAATACAAATGGTTTAGTAAAAGCTAAATGTGGTAGTTTAATTTAACCAGTATGTTGATGTTTAAAAGATTATCACTGTGTAGAAATTTAAAGCTGAGTGAAAGAGTGCACCAATAACCAACCTAGTTTACACTTAAGGAAAAGTAAAACTGTGAGACCTTAAAACTAAAACTAACAAAACCAAAATCAACCCATACAAACACTGTATAAAATAAAACTCTTACTGCATGTGGTTACATGCTCAACATTTTCCCATATATTTTCATTATGAATTATTTTACCTAAATAAATTAGTCGGATGCCTTATAATATGTACATTAAACAACCCCAATAAATAAATAAAACACTGGAGGATAACGTGGTGGACACATCTGTCAGAACTGTCCAGCACTGCTTGGGTAACACTGCCACAGTCGCACAATGGATGGTCACTTTTTGCACTCTTAATAAACTCCTCCAGGGGCAGCTTACCATACAACATCTATAAAAAAAATGCAATAAATACAACGGCTTTGTTCGACAAATAATTGTGCAGTATATATGTATACAATACTGTCTCTATATATTTGGCACCTGGCCGCATGAAATATCTGTAATGAAAAGTGTGACATTTCAAAAGGAGAATGTATTTTCAAAAGGAGAATGTATGTAACAGCGATTTCCCACACTACTTAAAACAGTAGTTAAAATGAAAATGGATATTAAATGATCTATTGGAAGTTTCAATACAGTAAGGGAAAAAAATAGTTAACGCATAGGGGAATGTTGATAATCACAAATATTTTATGGATCTTAATCCTGATGTATATAACAACCAATAATATTCAGGGAGGAAGCATGACAATTCCTCATATAAAAATATAGATATTTCTAGCTGCTATGAAATAGTTTTTAAAGCAAAAATGTGGACATGCTACCACAACATTTAAATTTGATTAACAACTTTTAACCATAAGCTGTTAGTAAGGCTAGAACTGGCTACCGTGTCAATATAATGGGATAAAATAAATTAATAAATCTGATTTTCTAACCACAGTGGATTTTGGCTGTACACTGACCAATAAGGATGTGCCATTATCATATCGTTCATATCGATCTTCATTACCTGAGTCATTTAGGATGACAAGGCAGTATGTCATAAAGCAGCACAGTGTCTCAAAGAGAAGAAACTAGTGTGTGTGTGTGTGAGAGAGAGAGAGACACAGCATTTCTCAGTGTTTAGTGCGTCCCACTGGTGAGTGCAGAGGATAAAACAGTAGTATGTTTATGCGTAAAATGAGTGTTTTGTCATATTGCCAAGACTGTTGTATATATAGAATTACCCTAAAATATCATGTTTTTTCCAGTCCTGTGTTTAATAATAGTCTTTTTTATTATTCTGAGACTCTCATCTCATTACCTTTATTCTCTACTAAAGTTGCATGGGGGTTCTTTCTGCCCATCACAGGGAGAAAGATTCAGGCGCTGGGCAGATACACCCAGGACAGAGCGCCAATCCATCGCTGGGCACACACTCACTCACTCATACACTCTATATAGGGCAGATTGAAAACCAACTAATTTTACTTCTATTTACTATTTAAGTAAGCATTTAGTCTAATTTTATGACTTCATTATCTTTATTGTATGCTACATGAGTAACTACTAAATTAAGTGTTATCTAGTTACTTTTAGTTATTTTTTTCACATTCTATTGACTGTTTAGCTACCTCATCGTTATAACATAGCATTTATTCCTCTTTTTGTCCCTCTCTACTCTCCAAATCGCGTTGTAGTTGCTAGCGTTTTTAGCCGCTAACGCTAGCACTTTCTGCTTACTATCGCGGTCGTTTGCTGCCAACACCGCTGCATTTATTACACGCGTCGTTTATAAATATTAGCCTATACTATAAAAGAGTCATCTCCTGATCTGCGACGCCGGATTCACCTGTTTGGATTTTCGGATCGGATTTTATTGGACTCAACGCCGATCTTCACACACCGCATTGTGAGAACCTTCAGGACTCAACCTCCATCCGACGCTAATACAGCCAGATTCACTAGATTTGGATCTCCACCCGCTGCTGCCGCTGCTTTGTTTCATCATCAGCTGTAACAGCGGGAAATAACCTCACATCTCTACCCACCCGAAGCTAAGTTTATTTCTTAATTTATATATAAACTTTACAATGGCACTTTCCCCTCTGGTTGCGTGCCCTCAGTGCAGTATGTACAGACAGTCTTCCTCCGTCATTACTGATAATTCAGTCTGTGAGAAGTGTAGCCTAGTTCTTAGTCTGACGGAGAAGATTTCAGTGCTAGAAGAGCGCATTCGGGTTTTAGAACAGGGTCATGTTAGAGAAGATGTGTCAGGGACCAGTTTAGCCAGCCCGAATGCCACAGGATCAGGTCCTAAATCTCCGGCTTTAGAGCCCTCGCAGCAGGGCGAGTGGGTGACTACCAGGCGACGTACACGTAGAACTGAGCATCACTCTTCTAGGATCCACGTGTCCAATCGGTTTTCCCGCTCAGTGACTCACCCACTGAGAGACCGGTTGCTAAAAGTGCTCTGGTTATTGGCGACTCCCAGCTCAGACACGTGCGAATCGCTACCCCCTTAGAGACCCCAGCAACCATAGTCCGG
The DNA here is from genome assembly GCA_019802505.1 of Corydoras sp. C115. NCBI lineage: Eukaryota > Metazoa > Chordata > Actinopteri > Siluriformes > Callichthyidae > Corydoras > Corydoras sp. C115. Next base: position 23,351 of record JAFMOC010000387.1, on the reverse strand, counting down.
TGCATTCCGGGGGCCAGGGCTCCAGACATCAGGGCGAACCTCAAAGTGCTGGCTAATGCTAAACGCTCATTCTCTAGAATAGTTATTCACGTCGGCACTAATGACGTTCGTCTCAAGCAGTCTGAGATTACTAAGGTTAATGTTAAAGAGGTGTGTGGAACCGCTGCAATGATGTCTGATGAAGTAGTTGTCTCTGGTCCCCTACCAATTAGGCGTGGCGGCGAAACCTACAGCAGGTTATGGTCGCTACGTTGCTGGATGTCTAAGTGGTGCTCAGAGAACAACATTACCTTTATTGATAATTGGTCTACTTTTGAGGGAAGGCCTGGCCTTTTGAAATGGGACGGCATCCATCCTTCCCGGGAGGGTGCTGCGCTCATGTCACATAACATAGCCGATAGGGTTTTTTCTTCAGATAGGAAAAAAAATTGACAATTCAGAGCCAAGGCCAGGCAGCAGACAGAATGGCCTAACCAACTGCCTGCGAACTGCCAGGAGTCGTCACCCACAATAACTAGGTTCCATACTATTAAGACAGTTATCAAGTATCGCAGTGAGCAAAAAACAACAAAAAGAGTCCAAAAAGTGTGCCAAAAAAATCTCATTAATATCAATACAACCTCAAGTAATGTAAGAAACACTTTTAAGTTAAAACTTGGGTTATTAAACATTAGGTCACTGTCATCAAAATCAGCTCTAGTTCAAGAAATAATAACTGATAACTTTCTAAATGTCTTTTGTCTCACAGAGACCTGGATTAGGGCCAATGAATACCTAGCATTAAATGATGCCTCTCCACCTGGTTATACTTATGCTCATAAACCACGTCTTAGTGGACGAGGAGGTGGAGTGGCTACGATCTATAAAGAAAACATAAATGTAACACTTAATAATAAGTATGAGTCAAAATCCTTCGAAGCGCTTGTACTCAACATAAGCAGTTCATCTTCATTGAAGAATAAATCCAACCTAATGCATCTTATTACCATATACCGCCCTCCCGGCCCATATTCAGAGTTTATTAAAGAATTTGGTGAATTTCTCTCTAACATAGTAATCTCATCAGACAAGGCCTTAATAGTCGGTGACTTCAATGTTCACTTTGAAAACCCACTAGACTCATTTAAATTAGCCTTTGACTCCATCCTAGATTCTATGGGCATTACTCAAAGTGTAGTTGGTAAAACACATCGCTGTAAACATACATTAGACTTAGTTTTATCACATGGTATTAACATTAATAATTTAACTATTGTTCCACTATGTGAGGTCATCTCCGATCACTATTTGATAACCTACGATTTAGAAATTGATATTGATCCAGTCATTAAACCGCGATATGACATGAAGCGTACAATCATCCCCTCTACTGCTGTGTCATTCCTACAACATTTACCCGAATTAAACATTAAACCAGCATCAGGACCCGATGAACTTGAAAACACAGCGGATTACCTTAAACATATGTTTTCTGCAACCTTAGACAGTGTCGCTCCACTTAAACTAAAAAGGATTAAAGATAAAAGACTCGTTCCATGGTTTAATGATCAAACACGCGCCCTAAAACAAGCCACTAGAACCATGGAGCGTAAATGGAGACAAACTAAATTAGAGGTATTTAGGGTTGCATGGAAGGACAGTATGACTGAGTACAAACATGCACTCAATGCAGCGAAGACTAAATATTATTCTGAATTAATAGAGAACAACAAAAACAACCAAAGATTCCTCTTTAGTACCATTGCCAAATTAACTCGAAGTGCTACTGAATCAGATTCACAGATTCACACACAGTTCAGCAGCAATGATTTCATGAATTTCTTTAGTGATAAAATTGAAAACATAAGACTTAAATCATCTAATGCATTGTGTAGCGTAACCAATAATCAACCCTCAATGATTTCTGAAAAATCTAGTGGTAGAGAAAATAATATAGTACAAGAGTTAAATACCTTTAACCCCATATCTAAAAAAGAGCTTGTCTCATTAATTACACAATCAAAGACAACATCCTGTATGTTAGACCCAATACCAACAAATCTGCTTAAAGACCTCCTACCAAATATCACAGAGCCTTTTATAAACATTATAAATTCATCACTTAAAATAGGCTATGTCCCCAAAAATCTGAAGTGTGCAGTCATTAAACCATTACTTAAAAAACCTAATTTAGATCCTCTAATACTGTCCAACTATAGACCAATATCAAACCTTCCTTTTGTCTCTAAAATCCTAGAAAAAATAGTGTTCAACCAGCTGAATCGCCATCTTCTAGCTAATAACGTTCATGAAGTTTTTCAGTCAGGTTTTAGGTCTCACCATAGCACTGAGACAGCCTTAATTAAAGTTGTTAATGACTTATTAATGTCCTCTGATAATAACCAAATCTCTTTTCTTGACATTTTGATAAATGGCAATTCTTGACATTTGATAAATGGCAATTATATTTACAAGCTTCTACCTTCTCAGGCGGACTGAAAACCATATCAATGGTAACTTTCAACTGTGTCCTTCTGATAAACTCCTCTATCCCAAATATACTACTCAACTCTAGGTTCTAGCAACCAAATATATTGTCATGTGGGGTCGTAGCATGAGTATCAATCACATGGCTCTATATTAGAGCTGAGGATTCATATAATTATATACTTTAATGACCATTCTATACCACTTACCATAATATCTGATCCAGTGTACAAATGTCGTCACATTTGTCTGAATCAGCAGTAATATAGGCTTAATATATTATCTGGGATCCCAACATTAAAATACATAAAAATAATAAAAAACTAGCCCTCATTTCTGGTTACATAGTTAATGCTGGCATGCACTTCCTCTGACACACATAGCACAAAGTATTAAGTGTGTGGAGTAGAGGTGTCACTCCAAACCCTATAAACCCAACGCTCAATGTAAGATTGTGTCCAGTGTGTTTTGATGACGAATCTGATTGCTGAACCACTCAAGCACCTGTGTGAGAAATTAAAACATGGCATGACTTCATTTTGAAATTTAAATAAGTGCAATACAAAGGCTTTTAATATTTTATGAAAAACAGCTATTTTAATCACAAAGATGTACTACTACAAATAATCATTTAATCATTTTCGGAACTAGATGAATGAATTCTGGAACTTAAGTCCTATTAAAACATCTCTTTTGCAGAGCTGTAGAGTAATTGGATATAAGTGACAATAAAACAGTCATTATCTTAAAAGGTGGTATTTTCTGATGTTTGATTATTGGTACAAGATGTGAACTCAGAGCCATATGCAAAAACTTTTAGAAGGAAAGTTGATGGTAACCAGAAGTAAGATTTGGCCCAGGCACTGCTCCATTAACAAATCACTGTCAAACACCTGTACCATCACCAACATGTGTGTGACAGACAGTAAAAAGAAGGTGGGGGATCTAGAATAATAATTGTTAAATAAGTGTGTATTGAAGCTACTGTAGATAAGGGTCACTGTGCCCTTTTACTGTAAGGACATTGCATGTGCATGAACAAGGACAAAAACCAAGTCTCCACCTAGTGCTCATGTTGCTACCTGCAAAATCCATGTCGCCAGAATCAAATCAACTAAAGCCTGAGGGTGTGTCTGACATGTCAATCACTGCTTAAGTACATGTGACATGAAGCCCCATCACATGCATGGTCTTAGTAAAGCTGAATCAGGTTGCTTCAGTGTACACTGCAGCTTTAATATGACCTGTACAATCTAGAGTAATTATTAAACCTGTTTGTTTTACAAATGATCTATACATGTGACTGATATTGTGCATTGCTAAAGAGCAGTTAGTGGGGTGAAATCCAGGGATAAGTTATGGGTCATTTATATAAAAAACAAATTTTATTATTAGCTGTGAATTCACTAAAACTAACAGCACTTAATTTTATAATAATTCACTTAACACTTTTACAAGTCTCACTATTTGGTTTTAGTTGTACAGGTACAGAAGTGTGAACTGCAAACCCAGCAGATTAAAGAACTCTTTTGTTTTTATATTTTCATTATTATATTATTATTATATTTACTTTTTCTTACTTATACAGGGCGGACGGCAAAGTAAGAATTACATTGCACCGGAAAAAACATTTCTATATGTGCATATCACAATGAGCTTTGAATTCTTGTAGTTAAAACATCACGACCTAAGAAATTAGTTGGACATTTTGGAGAATATTGAAAGGAATGGATTAATTGCAGAGTTCCAATTTCCAGAACCAGTGGAGTAGTATAATGATGACTATGAATAGATTCCGAGCATCCCATGGTAGTGAGTGTATTTGTACTAAATGTTCCCTATTTGTACTAAGTATTCTACTGTGTTCCCTGAAGCAGTGGTCCCAGGTTTAATTAGAAAATCAAATTGTTCACCACCTGCACCGCAGGTAACAATTGGTGCTGGGATAATTTCTCGTCCTGTGGAGGACACATGACTAATTTGGAAGGTGAGCTAAAGGTATTTCCTTAAAACCTTATTGGTTGGGCACAGGCTGTCTTTTGGGATATGGCCCAGTGGTCTATGGCGCCATCTACTGGTGTACCCTGTAATGACACCCAACACAGGTAACTGTTAAGGTGGTTGAAGGGCTGCAAGCATTGCATTGACCATATGCTATGTAGGAGGAGCTATACGTGAGGTTGGGGCGGCCATTTTAAATCCTTTGTTCCAACTCAACTCTAACATGCTGCTACAATATTAGCCTTTGGCTAGGTGTGCGCTAGTTGTCTTGAAGTTAAGTCAGCCATTTTAATTAAGTTAATTTAGGTTGTATACCACATAAGCAGAACACAAATATTACTTACCAAGCTAAACACTTACGAACTCTGTCGCCTACCCCATTGAATAATACTCCGATTCCTTATTTCCTAATTACTGGTCTGAAACCCGGTTTCACGAACCCAGTTAAGCCTAAAAAAGCGCCTAGAACCCGGTTCTATCCATAAAACGCTTATAACACAAATGTGGGGCATGGGACCTATCTCCAACTTTGCCACACTTTCGAGCGTTCCTCTTAAATATAACTCATTAACTACGTTTTACACTCGAGCGTAAACTTCGGTGCTAATATCAGGAATGGTACCAAATAAATCTACCTTCCAGTGTCCATGAAGAATTCTGATTACCGTAACAATTTATAACACTTACGGACTCCGGCATTCACACACACTCATTAATGCAATCAATGCAGCTAAACTATGCAGTAAAATCTGATTACCTTCGGCGCGCCTATAATGAGTGTGTCTGAAATCAGAAGTCCAGGTCCAGTACCGAAATTATTATTTTATTATTATTGTTCTTCTGCCTATTTTCAAAACCATCCTCTGCTACCATTTGTTAGGATCTTTTGATTTTGAAAAAGGCAGAAAGAACGAGCCTATGCAAAAATGGTCGCCTCAACTCATTTATTTGAGGAAAAAGAAAACTTCATGGACACCTTCAGTAACTCATGCTGGCCAGCAGGTCTGCCATCCTCAGCGTTCCGATGCTGTCTGCCTCCGTGTCTGAGTGAAAGTGCGCCTCCCACAGGGTTTACCTGGGTATATATCCGTTACGTCTAGTTCCCGCCCCTTAACTGATTGAGCCAATCACAGATTACTGCCCTAGGTTTTAAATCAGCCAATCCCAGCCCAGTATTTTCCTAGTGGCGGGAAGTCCTTTGTCTTTCTTTCGGCCATATTGGGACCCTCATCATGTATAAGGAATTTAAAATTTCTGACAATATATAAAAACAATGATCAACCCTTATATATCAAATCCACTCAGGTGCTTCAAGTGCCAAGGACGGACATGGGGCGGCCAACTGTAGAAGCGATGCAATATGCAGCAATTGCGGAGAACCAGAGCATGGAATTGAATGCCAAAAACCAGCAAAATGTGCCAACTGCAAAGGAGATCACAGCTCAGCTGCCAAAAGCTGCCCGGTATGGAATAAAGAAAGAGAAATCCAAATGGTAAAACACAACAAAAAGATAACATATTCTGATGCTCAAAAACTTTTTGAAAAAACACCCTCTTTTCATCTTACACAGACATATGTGGCAGCACTAAAAGATCACACAAAATCCACTGCAAACTCTGAAACACAGATCTAACATGGCTATGGTGTGACAAACCCTACCCACTAATAACCATAAAAGAACAAACTAACACCAAACAAAAAACTAAGGCCCAGGACTCAAAAGCAACAGAAACGGATGGTGGCAGCAAAACAAAACAGAAAACCTGGCCCCAAATTAAAACAACCCAAGAAGATGCACCAAAAAACATAGAGATGTTAGACCCAGGACCAAGACGCCGAAGAAGCCCGTCACCAAGAGATAAACCGAGACAACAAGTACATGTTCTACCCGTATGATGGCAAGTAACCATATCATACAGTGGAATTGTAGAGTATTCAAAGCAAATTATCTAGAACTACATAGACTGACGGCAACACTGAACCCTATAGCCTTCTGCCTACAAGAAACTCAAATGGACACAGACAACAGTAGAACATGCAAACAATATAAATTGTATGGCACACAAGGCCCGTCCACTCATCGATCTACAGGAAGCACAGCAATACTTATTCAAGATAATATATTACACAACAAAGTCAAGATAACCTCCAACCTACAGCAATAAAAGCAACACTGCATAGACCAGTAACATTATGCTCAATATACATCCCACCAAATGACCACATATCCCAGCTAGATCTGGATACATTAATTGACCAACTCCCACACCCTTTTACACTCATGGGTGACTTTAATGGACACAACCCACAATGGGCAGATAAAAGGATCGACACAAGGGGCAAAATGATAGAAGATTTGATAAATGCTAGAGACTTATGCCTATTAAACAATGGTGACCACACATACCTACACCCCGGGAACATATTCCGCCATAGACCTCACAATCTGCTCCCCAAGCATTTATCTGGATACAACATGGCAAGTTTGTAATGACCAATGTGGAAGTGACCATTTCCCACTAAAAATCTCCTTGACCACCATAGCCAAACAACAAAAATCCCCGAAGTGGCAACTCAGAAGGGCTGACTGGAACAAGTTCAGTAACCTCTGTGAAAAAAGATTTCAGGCCCTGGAACTAAACAACAAACTTTGCATTAAATGGTTCACAAAGACACTTATAGAAATAGCCGAAAAATCTATCCCAAAATCTACAACCAACACTCCAAGATACCACAACGCATGGTTCAATGAAGACTGCAAAATCGCCATCCGAAACAGGAAGAAGGCAGTTAAATGTTTTAATAAAAACCCTACAACTGAAAACCTCATCAAAATCAAAATAAGCAGGGCTCAGGCCCGTAGAACCATAAGAACGGCCAAAAGACAGACTTGGGAAAATTTTGTTTTGGGCCTACAGATGAACACCCCCACCAAAAAGGTCTGGAATATGATTCGCAGCATGGCCAACAAGAACAAGTGTCCTAAGCTACAACATCTGAAAACTAACATCTCCCTTCTAACCACAAAATGACTTTTAACCACAATAAATGACATATGGATAACAAACAACATCCCACAAAACTGGAAAGAAGCAATTATAATCCCTGTCCCAAAGCCTGGAAAATACCACACGGATCCAATCAACTACCGGCCTATATCCCTAACAAGCTGCCTATGCAAGACCATGGAAAGGATGGTAAACCGTTGCCTTGTATGGTTCCTGGAACAAAAAGGTTTACTCAGCAAATTCCAAAACGGCTTCAGAAAGGGACGAAGCACAATAGACCACCTAGCACGAATGGAGGCGTTTATAAGAAATGGCTTCATCAACAAACAACATGTCGTGGCAGTGTTCTTTGACATAGAAAAAGCTTATGACACCACATGGAAGCATAGGCATTTTGGAGGACATGGACAGAATAGGTCTCCCGTCATTCATCACAAACTTTTTAACAAACAGGCACTTCAAAGTGAAAATAAACACCACCACATCAGAAACACATAAACAAGAGATGGGAGTGCCACAAAGCAGCATACTATCCGTTACCCTATTTACCATCAAAATCAATCAAGTGACAGAAGTTATTAACCCGGACGTCATGTGTTGTCTCTACGTCAACGACCTCTGCATTTGCTACAAAGGAAAATACATGCCAGCTATAGAAAGAAAACTCCAACAAACCATAAACAACATCTTGCAGTGGTTCACCAAGAACGGGTTTAAACTGTCCCAATCCAAAACAACCTGCAACCACTTCTGCCATCTAAGATCCATTCACCCAGAACCAACCCTTTATTTAGATGGAAAAACCATCAAGATTGAAATGGAGACCAAATTATTGGGTCTAATTTTAGACAAGAAACTTTAAACATCATAAGAGTACTAGCAAATACTACCTGGGGAGCAGATTTCCACTTGCTAAAACAACTATACAAGGCTCTTGTGCAACCCAGACAAGACTATGGCAGTACCATATACGGAGCAACTCGAACATCTTGTCTCCTACCACTTAATACAATACACCATCAAGGACTGAGAATGGCCTTAGGAGAGTACAGAACCTCTCCTGCAGACAGCCTATACGTGGAGGCAAATGAACCATCACTCCACCTACGACGACAAACCTAGCACTGAAATATGTAGTAAAACTGTACGGGAATAGATCTAACCCAGCTCACCAAGCTATCTTTGAAAATAATTTTGAGCATCAACATGACTCTAAACCAAAACAAATTCGACCTCTTGGACTTCGTATAAAACCGCACCTAAAAGACCTAGAACTATACATGGACTCACTGATTCAGATCTACCAAATACCCAATACCTCCCTGGGATTACAAGACACCCGAAATCATACTGAAACTTACTGAAAAGCAGAAGAAAAATACTCACCCATACGAACACCACAGATTATTTCTCAGTATCAGAGAATGTTTCCCAGACCATATAACAATTTATACAGATGGATCCAAAACCGAGACAAAAGTCACAGCTGCTATTGTATCTACAAACCACCAACACAGCCTCCGACTACCAGACCACAGCTCTATCTTCACTGCAGAAGCCCACGCCTCATTACTAGCACTGGAATATATACAAAGATGCAATAACCAAAAATTCCTTATCCGCACAGACTCAATATCATGCCTAAAAGCCTTGAAAAACCTAGACACAGACCACCCCATTATTTCTGAGAAACTGAAAAAAGACAAAACCCTACGAGAACAGCAATACAAAGTAATCTACTCCTGGATACCTAGCCACATTGGAATTCCTGGCAACGAAAGAGTAGACAAAGTCGCTAGAACATCAACGGAAGAGGAGATCACCACCCGACTCTGCCCCTCTACAGACGCATTCCCAAAAATCTCATCACACATTAAAAACAAATGGCAAAACGAATGGAACAACAACCCACAAAACAAACTGTTTGAAGTTGAGCCTAAAGTAGGAAAATCCTACACTAGAATGGATAATCGCGCAAATCAAACCACTATTACAAGATACCGCATCGGACACTCCAAGCTAAAACACAAACATCTGCTTGCAGGGGAAGTCGCACCTACCTGCCACCTATGTAAAGCCACACTTACAATAAGACACATACTGATGGACTGCCCAACATTACAACCAGAAAGACTGAAATACTTCACAGCTAACAATACCCAAAACCCACTCAAGGCCACAGAACCAGGGAAAATACTAAATTACCTGACACATCTACATTTGAAGGACCAGATATAGGCCGTACCAAGATAGACCAGAAATACAACCTATGTACAGCCGTATAAATAGCCCCAGCGTGCTGATACGGCGCTAAAACCCAAACAAACCTCTCCGCTTCTCTCACTCACTCACCCCCCCAAACCTCTCCGCCGCTCTCATTCACCCCCCCACACCTCTCCGCTGCTCTCACTCACCCCCCCACACCTCTCCGCCGCTCTCACATACACCCCCCACTCAATTCAATTCAATTCAATTTGCTTTATTGACATGACAAATGTTTACATTCATATTGTCAAAGCATATTATATACAGATAAAATCACAGGAGTAAATAAAGAAATACAAGTTATGTTCATTTAGTAATAAAGATTATATATGTGTGAGTGTAAATAAATAAGAATAGTAATGATTACATGAAAAATTTAAGTATTATATTATATATATGGTAATAGGGGAAAAATAATAATAAATAAAATAAAAAACAAGAAATATACATATACCAGTTTTTGTGTAAGTGTGTGTATGTGTGTGAGTATGGACGCAAGCGTGTGTATGGAGTGAGGAATAGGGTTTTGTGGTTGGAGGTTTGGGATTATTGTGTGTGTGTGTTGGGGGGGAGGTAATTATCAGGTGGTTGACTCACTGTCCCGGTGTGTGTGACACTCCTCTACATATCTGGCTGCAGTGGGGGCTGATGGACCCTCTTCTAATAAAACGGCCAGTTTCTGGTTCTCTGTGAGGGTTCTAAAGCTGTTCATCTCTCTCTCTAATTGGTTGAAGTATTTGTCTCTGATGGTGGTGTATTTGGGGCAGTTCAGGGGGAAGTGCCCCTCTGTCTCCACCTCCCCTGTCCTGCAGTGAGCACACAGTCGCTTCTCTCTGGGGGTCCAGGACTTTTTAAAGCTGCCCCTCTCGATGGCCAGGCTGTGGTCAGTATTTGGTGAGGATCTGTCTCTGCTCCGTGTCTCAGACAGTGATGAGATATGTGGACAGGGTGTAGTCCTGTTTTAGGGTCAGATAACATTGTAATCTGTTTTGGGTTTGGGTTCTCCAATGTTCCAGATAGGTGTTTTTGAGCTGGTTTATAATTTGGGTGACTCTGATTGGTGATTGGGGAGCAGTGCTGGTCTGAGAGTCGGGGATATTGGTCAGTCTCTGGACCAGCTGACACAGGGGACTCTTTATGGGATTCAGCTCTTGACTTTGGAGGGCCTGAAATTGTAGACTTTTTTCGGGACTTGATTTGAGGTGCATCCAAAATTTAAGAGCTCTTTTTTCTATATGAATAATTAGTGGGTATATCCTAATTCAGCCCTGCATGCATTATTTGGTGTTTTTCTTTGAACATGTAGGATCATCCTGCAGAATACATGTAGGGCTTCAGTGGGATGCTTGTCCCATCTAGTGTAGTCATGGTGGCTGAGTGGACCCCATACTTCACTACCGTACAGTGCAATGGGCAGGATTATACTGTCAAAGAGTTTTAACCAGATTGGAATTGGGATGTGGATCTTATTAAATTTGTTTTTAATTGTATAGAGGGCTCTGCAGGCTTTATTTCTTAGTGCATTCACTGCCGAGCCAAAGCCTCCTGAGGCGCTGATTTGGAGACTTAGGTATTCATAATTGAGGGTGTGCTCTAGGATAATGTCTCCTAAACTGAAGACATATCTGTTCTCCTGAGGTCTGGCCTTCTTTTGAAAGATCATGATTTTGGATTTGTTAGGGTTTACCATCAGGGCCCAGGTCTGACAGTACCTCTGTAGCAGATCTAAATGCTCCTGAAGTCCCGTTTCTGTGGGGAACAGCAGCACCAGGTCATCTACATAGAGGAGGAACTTTACCTCTGTTTGATTGAGTGTGAGGCCGGGGCTTGCAGATCGTGCCAGTAACATCGCCAAATCATTAATACAGATATTAAAGAGGGTCGGAGACAAACTGCAGCCCTGCCTGATACCACGCCCCTGAGTGAAGACTTCTGTCATTTTACTGCCAATTTTTACTCCACATTTGTTATTGATATACATCGATTTAATGATGTCATAGACTTTACCTCCTACACCAGGGGTCTCAAACTCAAATTACCTGGGGGCCACTAACCAGGCTGTGTTTTCGATGAGGGGCCAGATTAAAGAATTGCAACAAAAAGCAGCGGGAAAATGGATAATCAAAAATTTATATAACTATTTATATAACTATGTACACATATTGTAATTCAAATACATTTTGTACATTCAAATTGTTACCAAAGGTCCGTTCTTCCCCGGAAGAGGGTGGCTACGCGGAGTTAATGCGTACGACCGCTCGCGCCTAATGAGCACTTCCCGGGTACCGACCACGCGGGGAATAAACAGTTCTCGCGAAAAAACAAAAAAGGGTGAGGGAAAGGTCCCTCTTGCTGTAAAGCCTGCTGGATGCCCCCTGCTGACAGCGTGGAGCACATCATCTCGCGGTGGGGGCGCGGATCAGCGCCCTCTTGCTGCGAGGCGGGGATAGCGCCCCTGGTGTCCGAAGTCTGCGGCTGGCGGACCCTGGTGCTTGGAATTCGGCAATGGAGTGGTCCCTGGCGCCCAGACTCGGCAATAGGCGGTCCCTGGTGCTCGGCTTCCTCAGCGGTGCGGCCTCTGGTCCTCTGACTCAGCGGTGGGTGACCCCTGGTGTCCGGAACTCTCCCGATGGTTTGGCACGTCTTTCTGTTACCGAAGGTCCGTTCTTCCCCGGAAAAGGGCGGCTACGCGGAGTTAATGCGTACGACCGCTCGCGCCTAATGAGCGCTTCCCGGGTACCCCGGTCCACGGAACGCTCCCACGAATACGACCTGAGCGGAGAAGGCGCGCAGCGCCGTACCGTGGTTGAAAAGTCCAAAAGACACTGGGATAAAAACCAAAACTAGAATTTATTAAAACGTGGTGACGGGACACCAACAAAAAGGGGGGAACAAACGAACAAAGTAACATGGGGCATAATAACCACAAACAAAGACGTGCGCCGACTTGAAGGAAAACGGAAACTAAATAATAAACCAACTAATCACGTGCACAAAACCCAGCTAAGACAATTAAGAACACAAACGAGGGACAGGTGCCCCAGGCACCTGTGACACAAATACACTCAGTGTTTGCACAGTGCTTGCTACCAGAAACTTGACAGTGCTTCTTCTGACACAAATTAGCCACATTTGCTTTAAGTGAGTTTGCAGTGGACACTCTGATGATGGACTGGAGATGGGCATGTGTCAGTCTGGATCTGTGCTTGGATTTATTAAATTTTACAGTTGAGAAGTTTTTTCACACACATATGTACTTTTTTCCAAGTCAACTTCTTTTATTTTTTGAGAGTTTCGAAGTTGACATTTTTGCTAACAAAATGTTTTTGCTGGGAATGGTGAGCGCATGCGTAGCTTAGTGTCACATCCACTTTAACTTCTGTACCTGCTATTCCCCTTCCTGCCACTGGTGGCGCTCGGAGTTCTTTTCCAGAGTTCTGATTACTACTTCCTGTTTATCTCTCTATTTAGCTGTTCGGATGTGTTGGCTGTTTGCGTCTGATCTTCGGTAATGCGTTCCCCTGCTACCTTCTGTTCTATGGATTACCTCTCTGGAGAGTTCGGTTTCCCGAGTGTCAGCGATCACCTTCATCGCGGGGTTACACTATCAGTACGTTTACTGGGGTTTGAGCGCTGTTTTCAATAAACCAGTTGTAGAATGTTGTGCTGTAACATGGGCACTATGCTTAAGGTATGTGTTGCAGGTGGACGAATAAAGGTGTGACACACGAGAGCTGTACGATACATGTGGAAAAGAATAAAGCGATTCGGAGTTCCTATTACTACTCGAGTCTTTCATTACCACCAGCGACACATCTACACCAGTGACTGTTATACTGTTCATCAACTTTGGCTTCGTTTCTGTAACCCGTTACATGTAGAGATGTGCAGCTTACGAGTGGGTTGGGCTTACGCAGCAGGCGCTAATCACCAGGCAACGCAGCATATTTTTACAAAAATAAAGACAACACACAAACACCACATTACAAATTAAGATAAAATATAAAAAAATAACAATGTATAAATAATTAAACCAAATTGCGGGCCAAATTTTTTTTTAAATGCTTATATTGTTAACCCTTGAGGGGCCGTATAAGACTGCCACATCCAGCCCGCGGGCCGGTACTTTGAGACCCCTGTCCTACACCATTTTGAATAATTTCATAATAAAGTCCTTCTTGCCAAATTGAATCAAAAGCTTTTTTTAAATCTATAAAACTTTTGAATGATTTAGTTTCTGTAACTGATGTTGGATTAGGTTGTGTAGGGTGTGTAGGGTGTAGATGTGGTCAGTGGTTCGATGATTTGGTAGAAAGCCAGTCTGTCCTTTACTTAGGACACTGTGTTTGGTAAGGAAGGCCTGTATCCGGGCGTTAATGATACAGCAGAATACCTTCCCCAGGTTACTGCTCACACAGATGCCCCTGTAGTTGTTGGGGTCGAATTTGTCTCCACTCTTGTAGATGGGGGAGATGAGCCCCCTGTTCCATACCTCAGGAAAGCAGCCAGATTGGAGGATGATGTTGAAGAACCTGAGCAAAGCCAGTAGGAGCTGAGGACTGCTGCACTTCAGCATCTCAGTCCTGATGTGGCTTTTCTGGGTTTCAGTTTTTTTTTTTTGATTGATTAACTCTATGTATGAGATGTTATAATCAATTGGGTTTTGTTAGTTTTTTTTATTGTAGATTCTAATATATTTAGTTTGTCTATGATTTCTTGTTGTTCAGAATTGAGATTGTCTGCTGGGATTTGTTCATATAATTTTTCAAAATGCTGTGTCCAGATGTTTGGGTTCTCTATGGCCAAATTATGTGACTTGTTCAGGTTGTTCCACAATTCCCAGAACTGATTTTGATTAGTTGAGTTTTAAATTTTTTGGAGATAATGGGTGTAATGTTTGTGTTTTTTGTGTTGTAAAATCTTTTTGTATTCTTTTAGAGTATAATTTAATCGGATTTGATGATTGGTAGGTTCTCTATGTTTTTGGTTTGACAGTTGTCGTAATTTATTTCTGATTATTTTGCAGTCTTCATCAAACCATTCCTCCGTTTTTGTTTTGGGTTTTGATTTGGTGTTGTTTAATTTGAGGCCTGTAATCTGAGCCTATTTATAAAATATTCTATTCATTTTTGAAGCTGCTTTATTGACACCTGATTGGTTTAGATCAAATGGTTCTGAGAGGAAGTTATTAATTTGGTTAATGATGATGGAGGAATCAACAGCAGATTTGAATTAAGTTTCACTCTCATGGCTCCATTTAAATGTTGGGTTTAAACATATTGCAGGTGTGTTGCTCAGGTGTAATGGTTTGATTCTGACTGATTCTTTTGAGGTAAATATTGATTTGGCAGTGATCAGAAAGTGGGAGTTGTGGTCTGACAGTGAATGTACTGATAGTGGAGGGGTCCAGGTAAGTGATCACATAAACTACTACACTAGCTTGAAGCGCTGAGGAGTATGTGAACCTCCCAAAGGAGTCCCCTCGGGTCCTACCATTAACTATATACAGACCAGAGGATCGACAGAGGTGCACTAATTCCCTTCCATACCTGTTCAAGGTGTGGTCAGGGTTGTTCCTTTGGGGGCAGATGGTGCTGAAGTTGATGGGGGTTTGGATGTAATTGTTACCAGAATCATCATGTATGTCATCCTCTATTCCTTTTCTGGCATTTAAATCTCCAATCAGTATGACATTAACCTGGGCCTGGAAATGTCTGATTTCCTGTTGGAGATTCTCATAAAAGTTTTCCTGATAGTATGGGGATTGTAGAGGGGGGGGGGGGGGGTATAAGCTGCACAAATGAAGATCATTTTCACACTATTATATTTTTATTTAGCCAAATAGCCAAATATGTGTAAGATGTCATTTTGCTTCATAGATGTCATAGATGGCAGCAAAATTTCTCTATAATTTGGGGGACAGTGAGTATTGGTGTTGTCTTTACACCATGTCTCTAATATTATAATAATGTCTTGGTCAGAGATGTTGTTTAGAAAAATTAAATTTGTGGTTTTAAAGCCAAATGTCGATGAGTATAGTCCTTGAATGTTCCAGGAAGAGATTTTGAGTGATTTCATTCAAAGTGAATTATTATCTATTGATTATTAGCTATATACAGCAGAAAGAAAAAGTATAATTAATTAAATCATAAGAAATATATACATAGTATTATATTTGAAATTTGAGTTAGCCGATAATTTTACATACGAGCTGCCTCACTTCATCTATGGCTGGATGGTCTGGTTGTTTAATACCAGATACTACCTTTCACCTTTCCAGATACACTTTATCCGCCACTCTCACTCACCCCCCCCCCACCTGTCCGCCGCTCTCACTCCCCCCCCACACCTCTCCGTTGCTCTCGCTCACCCCCCACACCTCTCGGCCACTCTCACTCACCCTCCCCCACACCTCCTCCGTTGCTCTCGCTCACCCCCCCCCCACACCTCTCGGCCGCTCTCACTCACCCCCCACACCTCTCCGATGCTCTCACTCACCCCCCACACCTCTCTGTCGCTCTCACTCACCTCCCCACACCTTTCCGTCGCTCTCACTCACATCCCCTCCACACACCTCTCCGCTCACTCTCACTCACCCCCCCCCACACCTCTTGGCCGCTCTCACTCACCCACCAACACCTCTCCGTTGCTCTCGCTCACCCCCCCACACCTCTCCGCCGCTCTCACTCACCCCCCCACACCTCTCCGCTGCACCCCCACACCTCTCCGCTGCGCTCACTCACCCCCCCACCTCTCTGCTGCTCTCACTCACACCCCCCACCTCTCTGCTGCTCTCACTCACCCCTCCACACCTCTCCGCTGCTCTCACTCACCCCCCCACACCTCTCCGCCTCTCTCACTCACCCCCCACACCTCTCGGCCACTCTCACTCACCCCCCCAACCACTCCATTGCTCTCACCCCCCCCACACCTCTCCGCCGCTCTCACTCACCCCCCCACACCTCTCCGCTGCACCCCCCACACCTCTCCGCTGCGCTCACTCACCCCCCACACCTCTCTGCTGCTCTCACTCACCCCCCCCCCCCCCTCTCTGCTGCTCTCACTCACCCCTCCACACCTCTCCGCTGCTCTCACTCACCCCCCCCACACCTCTCCGCCTCTCTCACTCACCCCCCACACCTCTCGGCCGCTCTCACTCACCCCCCCCACACCTCTCCGCTGCTCTCACTCCCCCCCCACACCTCTCCGCCACTCTCACTCACCCCCCAACACCTCTCCACCGCTCTCACTCACCCCCCCCCCCACACCTCTCCGTTGCTCTCGCTCACCCCCCACACACCTCTCCGCCTCTCTCACTCACCCCCCACACCTCTCGGCCGCTCTCACTCACCCCCCCACACCACTCCGCTGCTCTCACTCCCCCCCACACCTCTCCGCCACTCTCACTCACCCCCCCCACACCTCTCCACCGCTCTCAGTCACCCCCCCCACACCTCTCCGTTGCTCTCGCTCACCCCCCCCACACCTCTCTGTCGCTCTCACTCACCCCCCCCCACACCTTTCCATTGCTCTCACTCACACCCCCCCCCCCCCCCCACACCTCTCCGCTCACTCTCACTCACCCCCCCCACACCTCTCCGCCTCTCTCACTCACCCCCCACACCTCTCCGCTGCTCTCACTCACCTCCCCACCTCTCCGCTGCTCTCACTCACCCCCCCACACCTCTCCGCTGCCCCCTTCCACACCTCTCCGCTGCTCTCACTCACCCCCCCCACCACTCTGGCGCTCTCACTCACCCCCCCCCCCCCCCCACACACACACCTCTCCGGCGCTCTCACCCCCCCCCACACACACACACACACACATTTCCTCCACTCCCAATCCACTCCGCCGACCTCCACTTCAGGTCGCTTGTCTCTTTGGCAGCAGTAAGTGCTTTGATTTGTCTGGTTCCTTGATTGGTTTCTATTTGGCGGGTTGTGGTTTAAAATGGCATGTTTGGCATGATGGACTGTGCTCTGACTGTATTGCTTGATTTTTTTTATGTTCTACCTGCGACTCCGTTAACATGTTATCCCTGTGTCCACGTGGGTTTCCTTCGGGTTCTTCAGTTTACACCCACAGTCCAAAAATAAGGCGCGACCCTAATAGAGGATAAAGTGGAAGATGATGGATGGATGGACTTACAGATGAGAACACAACAAGTCAGTAGTTATGAAGAAAACCGGTTTCCTCCCACAGTCCAAAAACATGGATCAAGGTCAATTGAATTCTCCAAATTGCCCCATATAGAGTGTGTCTGTGTGAGTGTGTGTATCCAGTGATAGATTGGCGTTCTATAGAAAACGTTCTCCCCTGGATGGGGATGGGGAACCCCCCCTACGACCCCAGTAGAGAATAAATCAGAAGGTGATGGATGGATGTTTTGTCATTAGATTCTACTACAGAATGGAGGATGATTTAATGTTATCAGTGAAATGATACAAACATCAAAGGAATGGGACGATTAAACGCCAATTATTTTTCCATCTCCATCAATACCACATGGTAATTTAGAGCATTCAATTCACATTGAAACCATGTTTTTTGAACTGTTGGAGGAAACTGGAGAACCCAGAGGAAACCTACGCGGAACACAGCAGATGATGTTAAAAAAATAAAACAAGTAAAAGAAACAAGACTAGACGCTTACCCAATAAAAAAATGGCTTCCATTTCCTGTCAGAGCTGCTGTGTTTTTGCAAACCTGCAAAGCCAGCAGGTTAAGATCTTGGGTCAGTTTGGTTCGCTCCTCAGGGATCAGACTCACAATGCTGATGATGCCTGAAGATCATCTCCAGAGTCCTGATATAAGCCCAATAGAACACGTCTGGGACATCCTCAGTAACAGTTATGACCAAGAACCCCAGAACTGTGGTAGAATATCTACGTTCAGTTGCATTGAAAGGTATCGTGTGGGTGTTGTCTTTGGTTTCATAAAAAAACATTATTTCTCTGTTGTGGTTTGAACCATTGGAATATTTTTAACTTTCCCTTTAATCTGTTTACAAGTTTTAATGTACTGAGCAATAAGTTGAATTTAAGGAAAGTTATTTGAAAGTTGGGCCTCTGTGTGGAGCTTTGCTCAGTGTCCACCAACTGTCTTGTCAATTTATCCATTATCTTCTGCTTTATCCTCTATTAAGTTCATGGTGGGGGGGGGGTGCCAGGACAGGGTGCCAATCTATCACTGGACATATCCTTACTCGCACAGACACACTCTATATGGGACAATTTGGAGAATTCAATTGACCTTGATCCATGTTTTTGGACTGTGGGAGGAAACCCACGCGGACACGGGGAGAACATGGAAACTCCACCCAGATGGGGATTCGAATGGGGAATCCCAAGCGTTGCGAGGAGAACATGCTAACCAGTAAGCCTCCATACCGTCCCCCTCCATTATGTTGTTTATCTGATTATTTACCACCACAAAAACGATCAGCTTTGATAATTCTACAGTGTAGTTGGCTTTTCTTCATAACTACTGACTTGTGGTGTTCTCATCTGTAAGTCCATCTATCCATCCATCCATCCATTATCTTCTGCTTTATCCCATATTTGGGTCGCGGGAGGGGTGGTTCCCCATGTCCATCCAGGGGAGAACGTTTCAGGCGCTGGGCAAATACACCCAGGACAGGGGGGGCAATCTATCGCACACACTGGGCACACACTCACTCACACAGACACGTACCCAAACACACTCTATATGGGGCAATTTGGAGAACTCAATTGACCTTGATCCATGTTTTTGGACTGTGGGAGGAAACCGGAGGAAACCCACGTGGACACGGGGAGAACATGGAAACTCCACCCAGATGGGGATTCGAACTGGGAATCCCTAGTGCTGAGAGGAGAATATGCTAAACCACTAAGCCACCGTGCCGCCCCATCTGTAAGTCGCTTTGGATAAATATATGTAAATATAAATCCCCCCGTCAGCTTTAATAGTCTTAAACCTTCTTCAAGGGCATTTCCTTTAAGATTTTGATGTTGAAAGAAACGGCCTGACTCACGATCCCCATTCTAGTTAATCACAAAGCCTTTGTTGGATGGGGTTAAGCCTTCCAGCTCTGGTTTTTTAGACCAAATGGACTTTCCCCATGGTGCACTGTTTAACACACTGACTGTAAGGCTTCAATCCTCTTCCTCATCGTCCTCATCAAAGCCACCATCGTCCTCTGCATCATTCTCCTGAACGCATGAAGACAGAGAAATGTTTAGTACTGAGAGTTTGGCATGTTCTCTCACTCATGTGTGCATTGTTGACCCCTCTGTTGGGATCTGTCCAAGTTCGCGCTGCACTTCATGCAGGTGCATTCAGATGTCAGGCCACTGAAGGTGCAGGATGAGGTTATCTAGCATCACCGTGGAACCATCAGGAATAAGAACAGAGAACTGAGAACACAGAACACACACTTTTTTTGTTTTTTTTTAATCAAAATGAGGTGAAGACGGGCGGCACGGTGGCTTAGTGGTTAGCACGTTCGCCTCTCAGCACCAGGGATTCGCGGTTCGAATCCCAATCTGGGTGGAGTTTCCATGTTCTCCCCGTGTCCGTGTGGATTTCCTCCGGGTTCTCCGGTTTCCTCCCACAGTCCAAAAAAACATAGATCAAGTCAATTGAGTTCTCCAAATTGCCCCTATAGAGTGTGTTTGTGTGAGTGAGTGTGTGCCCAGCGATAGATTGGCGCCCTATCCTGGGTGTATCTGCCCAGCATCCGAGACATTCTCCACTGGATGGGCATGGGGAACCCCACCGCGACCCTAATATAGGATAAAGCCGAAGATATTGATGAATCAATGGTTTAAGGAAAAAGGCATGTGATTTTTTTTTCTTGCAAACTAAAATAGTTTGAAGCTTTTTTTGGAACAACGGTGTGAAAATCTATGCAAACTAGATTCTGCGATTGTTTCCTGTTGCAGTTCCCCAAAGACAAAAGTGGCAACTGCTACAACAGTTTGCAAACTCACATAAGTGGATACATAAAAGAGTGAGTTAATAAAGAGCCTCTGTGTATATTATAGCGTAAAGTTTTAAACAGGTTTGATTCTGACTTTGAGAGTTGATAAGTTCATCAGTTTTTGTATCACTGTCTGTGATATTTTCTCCTTTTAGGACCTGTGATGTGTTGTTTTATATGGAGCCCCTAAAGGAACATGGAAGAAAAAAATATATATCAAACTATTGCAATAATTTTGTGAGATATCACAATAGTTTAATAGTAAATAGTATATATATTTAAAAAGTTTATTTTTAAAAGTTGATGTATGTGGATCAGTTTCCAGGTCACTAACAATAAATGAACAAAAAATAGTGGAAATGTCTTATTGAGTTTGATTTTTTATATTGGCTTGAAATTTAAAGACATCAAATCGGTGCTAGCCCGTAAACACGGTTTTCGTATAAGTGAGAGACACCTGAAGCGACTACTTAATGCAAGCGGACACTCTTGTTGAAAACGTTTTGTGACTTGGCGGTCCCGATTGAACTCATTAGCAACCAAATTCAATATTCTGGACAGCGTCACGGTTACCGCATTGGTTTTGAGAGATATCGCGAGATCTCGCATTATCCATCTATCCATTATCTTCCACTTTATCCTCTATAAGGGTCGCGGGAAGGTGGGTTTAGCATGTTCTCCTCTCAGAACATGGGTTTCCTCCCACAGTACAAAAACCTGGATCAAGGTCAATTGAATTCTCCAAATTTCCCCATATAGAGTGTGTGTTTGTGTGACTGAGTGTGTGCCCAGCAATAGATTGCCCCCCTGTCCTGGGTGTATCTGCCCAGCGCCCGAGACGTTCTCCCCTGGATGGGCATTATGACCCCCCCCCCCGCCACAACCCTAATAGAGGATAAAGTGGAAAATAATGTATATATATATATATATATATATATATATATATATATATATATATATATATATATAGTATATGTCACCTGTGTCATGAATAGTCCGTTCTTCCCTGGAAGGAGGGCGGCTAACGCGGAGTTGCTGCGTTCAGCCGCTCGCGCCTAGTGAACGCTCCCCGGATACCGACCACGCGGGGAATATAGCGTGCGTGGGTCCGAGGAACGTTCCCACGAGTACGGCCCACGCGGAGAAGATGCGCAGCGCCGTACCGTGGTTGTACGCGGAAGGAGAGTCCAAGACACCGGGATAAAATCCAAAAGGTAAATTTAATAAAAATTGGTGACGGGACACCAACAAAAATGGGGAACAAACGAACAACACAACACTGGGTATAAAAACCGCAAAATAAAGACGTGCACCAAAGGGAAGGAAAACTCAGAATAAATACAAAAGGAACTAAACACGTGAACAAAACAAACCAATCACCCAACTGAAATAATTAAGGACCAAACGAGGGACAGGTGCCACAGGCACCTGTGACATACCCCCACCCCAAGGGTCGCGCTAAAAGGGAAAGAAAATAATAATAAACAGTACAGGAAAACAAAAAACAGGGGGGGTATCGGTCCCTCTGGCGTTGAAGCCTGTTGGCTGCATCCTGCTGACTTCGTGGAGCACGTCATCTCGCTGCTGGGGCGCGGCTCGGCGCCCTCCCGCTGCGAGGCGGGGACAGCGCCCCTGGAGTCCGAAGTCTGCGGCTGGCGGACCCTGGCTCTCGGAGTCGGGGATAGAGCGGTCCCTGGTGCCCAGACTTGGAAATCGGCGGTCCCCGGTGCTCTGCCTCGTCAGCGGTGCAGCCCCTGGTCCTCTGGATCAGCGGTGGGTGACCCCTGGTGTCCGGAACTCTCCAGATATATTTGGCACGTCTTTCTGTCATGAATAGTCCGTTCTTCCCCGGAAGGAGGGCGGCTAACGCGGAGTTGCTGCGTTCAGCCGCTCGCGCCTAGTGAACGCTCCCCGGATACCGACCACGCGGGGAATATAGCGTGCGTGGGTCCGAGGAACGTTCCCACGAGTACGGCCCACGCGGAGAAGATGCGCAGCGCCGTACCGTGGTTGTACGCGGAAGGAGAGTCCAAGACACCGGGATAAAATCCAAAAGGTAAATTTGATAAAAATTGGTGACGGGACACCAACAAAAATGGGGAACAAACGAACAACACAACACTGGGTATAAAAACCGCAAAATAAAGACGTGCACCAAAGGGAAGGAAAACTCAGAATAAATACAAAAGAAACTAAACACGTGAACAAAACAAACCAATCACCCAACTGAAATAATTAAGGACCAAACGAGGGACAGGTGCCACAGGCACCTGTGACAACCTGTCCCTCGTTTCCTCCTTAATTGTTTCAGTGGGGTGATTGGTTTGTTTTGTTCACGTGTTTAGTTCCTTTTGTAAGAAATCCGGGTTCTGCGCCTGTCTCTCCTTCACGCTCTGTCACTCGCTCTCTTAGCCCCGCCTTCTAGTTCCGCTCTCGCTCCGTCACCAGGTGAGGCTAATTTGTTTGATGGGTCGTTTCTCTTATTTAAGATAAACACACGGGACGAACGCGAAGTATTGTCCCTGGTTTCATACATACCGAGCGATTTTTTGGCTACTGTTCTCGATCTGTTCTCTCAGCTGTTTGTCCTGTGGTGTATCTGGTCTCGGTGAGTGTGCGTCTGTTTGTGTTAGCTTTTTGTTAGTA